>CM021732.1:94415044-94544080 GCA_011075105.1 Heteronetta atricapilla
TCCTCTCCTCTCCTCTCCTCTCCTCTCCTCTCCTCTCCTCTCCTCTCTTCTTTCTCCTCTCCTCTCCTTTCCTTTCCTCTTCTCTCCTCTAATAAAATTATTAACCAATAATACCAATAAAATCCTTCTACCAGACTTCTCTGAAGACATCAAGGTCTATTCTAAAATAACTATTTAAGATAAATTTTCTAATGTAATTAATGCTTCTTTATAGGATGAATATTCCTTTTTTTTTTTTTTTTTTTTTTTTTTCCTTCAAATGCTTAATAGGCTGACACTGAAAGACACACTGTGGGTATTCTGGTACTCCTTTAAAACCATACCTTTATTCACTGTGCTGGACAAGGCCAGCCTTCAGCATATCTGTCAGTGTCTTTCACTCAGAACATCCTGACCAAAACATTATAGTGAAACACATGTGGTGCTGTCAGTGGTGCTGTCAGTAGGGAGAGGCAAGCCACAGATCTTTATGCAGTGCTTGAAGTAATGCTCTTTCATCTAAAAGAGATGCCCTGGCTTTGCACTAAAACCACCTCAATGTTTCTCGAACCTGATAGGTAGTGATATAGTTTTACTGTGGAGGCGAAGTGCCATGTGGAGCACTTCTATTTCTAGCATAACGCAGGGAGGCACTTGGTGAGCTAGCTAGACGACATGGGCACAGGCAATAAGCAGATGGTATAGAGTGCTGGAAAGAGTGCTGCCCTATGGAAAAGAGACTTTGTGCTGGTTGGGAGAGGCCCTGAAGAAAAACTTTCAAGAACTAAGCCATTTTTGTCTATGCTTTACAGGTCATTTCACTTCTGTGTTTAGTTCTCCAGGGTAACTGGCTTTGCTGGGCACTCTTACAGAGCAGCACCCATGTACATTAATACTACGCCTTGTTGGTATCCAAACCTTGAAGACCTTGTCTCACCCTGGCAAAGCAATACAGTATTAGTTATTTATACCTTATAATATGTAAAGCACCAATAGAATGTCTATGAAAATATAGATATTTTGAAAACTATAAAAAATAAATAAAACAGTAGCAGCACAGAATATATACTGCAAGTGCCTTAGGCCTTCTCTGCATGGATTTCTCATACAGTATTAAGTCAGGGCTTTGGGCTGCCTATCTCTTGTGTATGTAAAAATTTTTTACAGTTTCAGAAGGGATATTTGTTTCTTCTTTGAATAGCATACTCTAAAAAATCTGATATGTTGTATGTATGTAAGTAAGTAAAAGCTTTTTTTGTGGGATCTGCCAAATACTAGAATGATCCCTTCTACAAAAGCTGCAGATTATTACAAATCTACTCACTCTTTCAAAAGCAAGGTTTGTTTCTGAATTAGTCTCCAGCATAACTATCTGACAAAATGTGTTTACAAATATAGCTTAGTATTTCAAAACATCCTGATGTAAATTCTCTCCCTGGAGAAAAGAGAAGAAACACACAATAAGTGTTACCATATAGTTATTGAGATCAATAAGCATTAGCAATGCTACAGTGACATATATTAGAATAGTTCGGTTAAAAGGGGCCTTCAAACATCATCAAATCCAAGTGCCTCACCACTTCAGCAATAACCAAAAGTTAAAAAGTTAAAGCACTTTACTATGGGCATTATCCAAAAGCCTGTTGAACACTGACAGGCATGGGCCATCAATCACCTTGCTAGGAAGCCTGTTCCAGTGCTTGACCACACTCATGGTAAAGAAAAAAAAAAAATGCTTTAAAACTGGGGACTTTTTGCTTTACAATGGCATGAGTCACTCTAAAGTCTATTTTGAAAACTGTCTTTGTTCTTGTGCCTCCAGAACTGCATCTGTGCCCTGAATAGTGCATGAGTTTTTTCAATGCTCCTCCACCTTCCAGTAATGCTTTTGTGCAGGTGGCCCTGATTTTGTTTCCACTATACTGGTGTTGATGTGTTTGTGGACAGAATCAATTAAGAAGCAGTACTACCCCTTAGCATACATAGTACTTAATATATCACTTTATTCCAAATCTTCGGAATCTCTGTGGATTGTTTAATTTCTGTTACCTGAAAAGAACACACCTGATTTTTGGAATTTTGTCAATATTCTCCTCACCAGAAAATGCTGAGTCTTCATTCTTCTGTCATTTTTACTTCTTAACTCCAGTAAGGTTGTGTGAGCCCGGTTGTTTGGTTTTCAGGTGCATTAAAGTAACTCAGTGTTCTCTTTCAACTACTTGCTTCTGAAAACCTGTATTAGCCATCCTAACTTGTTCTCATATCATTACGTCTCAAATATATACATATTTTGTATTAACTTCTGTATTATGAGGATATTATAAGGGATTCGTGGTTATCTCCAATAACATTTTGGATTTAAGTTTCTTGGTGTGCTGGTGTCTGTAGTATTGCCTTTTTATTCAAGAGCTTCCATTCATTCTGAGATATTTTTATGCTTCCTCATGAAGCATCTGTACCCAAGTTAGGATTTTAGAGACTGGAGAATCTTTCTAAAGCAGTTGAGAGTTCCTTTATTATTATTAAACCCCAGATTAGGGTTTATAAGGCTCATCCTCACCCTATGGAATACCCTTCTTACATTTAAAACCATTATGGTAGCCTTTGGCATAATTCCTCATTAACAAATAAAATATTGTGTAATTCTTAGCAGTTTGGGAGAGTCTCTTCTGATGTTTGCTACGGAATTAGATATGCCAGAAGGCACATATTTGTGGGGAAAAAAAAAAAAAAAAAAAAAAAAAAAAAAAGCTTCTCTAAATATTTAGTTTTAATATGTTGCATATAGATGTATATATATAATATATATATATGTATGTATGCGCGT
This sequence comes from Heteronetta atricapilla, assembly GCA_011075105.1. Classification (NCBI taxonomy): domain Eukaryota; kingdom Metazoa; phylum Chordata; class Aves; order Anseriformes; family Anatidae; genus Heteronetta; species Heteronetta atricapilla. Next base: position 94,417,851 of record CM021732.1, read on the forward strand.
GTGGGTGTTTTTATATATACATATATACACTTATGTTTAAAATCTTGGCCATTGATATCCCTGGTCAGGGATAGCAGAGATGGCTGATTGTCCAGTTAAATAATTCTTCTTATTTTTCTTTTTGACTTTTTCTAAAACTTTAAATGTATTTTTCCAACAGCTACAGAGTGAGGAGTCTCCCTTGCTTTCTGACAATCTTGAATATGTGAGCTACTAGCTCATGTGGATTTCAAGAATCTCTTATGGAATGGTATAGGACCCAAATGTAATTGAAACAAACTGTGGTTATGATTGTGATTATATTCCTGGATATCCCCCCTGTTATATATTTCTGTGTGCTGGTTACTTCTCTGTAGAAAATAATTTTTGTCTAACAGCTTTGATTAGTCCCTTCTCATTTGGGAGAACAGAAAATAAAAGTGGAATAGAACACCTACATCAAAAATTTATAGAGCTAATTATAGAAAGTAATTCACTATGGAATTTTCTATTTCTTCAGCTCTTGTTATATAGGTTGAAGGCACTTATCTTTAATGTTTTCATTGGGGTCTAATCTTACAATAATGCTGTGAGCAAAGTTTTAAAGTGAAGTACTATTTTTCATATTCTTAATTTGCATATACTAATATAGAAGAAAGAACAGCCAGTTAAAGCACTGTGGAGACACATTCAGGATAGAAATGTATATTTGATGGCAGATCATCAAACAGCATTATAGGAAATGGCATTACAAAGGAATTAGACTGGAGCAAGATGGAAATGATCGTTGGGGGTGTGATCGTTTGAAGAAGCATGATAGTTTGGGTAGAAGTGTGATAGTTTGGGTATTTTTCCAATTTTACCAGTGTGTTTTTTTGTTTAAATTCATAAAAATTTAATTAATCCAAAATGATAGAATCATGTCTGAAATTATCATAGCAGTTATTTAAATTGTTAAAATGATGAAAATTGACAAGCTACTTCCATAAGTCACTCACCTGTCTGAGACAGGTACTGGGCTAGAAAGACCTTTGTCAGCAAGTACAACTGTTATTACACTAATCAGCTATGTGGAGGGAGAATGCTTCTGTCATTTTTTAATTCTCTTTACTTTTAGCTTTATTTCTATTCATTATAATGTTTTCATAGAACAGAGAGATGTGCTTTGACAAACTACAGATAGCACTTCTGAACACTGATGGAGGAATGTTTAGAAAGTAATTCTCAGCAACACATGACTTGCATTATTTTCCTAGTATTTCGTGATACTGTATTTTTAAAGTAGTTGGTAGTCATGCTTCAGTGGGAAACTATATTCATCTAATATGTCTTAAAGAGGAAGAAGCCTCCACTATTTACTCATTTTAGTTTAATTAAAGACAACTCAGAGTCAAGAATTGAAATATAAAATTATAGATGTATTGCGGCTAGAAGATTTGAAGATTTTATAATTCAAGACCCTGCTCAAAGCAAAATTACTTAGAATAGTTGTTCAGGACCAGGTTCAGTTGTGTTTTGAATATTTTCAAAGATGAATTCTCCACAATCTCTCTCAGTAACATGCCCCAGTGCTCGATCACTCTTATTATGGAAAACAAAAGCTTTTTTTCTGACGTTTAAATGACATTTTCTGTATTTCAGTTTGTGCCTTTTGTTCTTTCAATAGATATAACACACAAACGTCTCATCTCATCTTCTTTATTTCCTCCCATTACGTATTTATTCACATGAATAACATTCTCCCAGGCCTTCTTATCTTAAGGCAAAATGCCTGCTCTCAACATCTCATGTGTCAGATGCTCCAATGCCTTTAGCATCCTATTGTCCCCCTGCTGGATGCAATACAGTTTTCCACGTATCTCTTGTACTAGGGAGGCCAGACTTGGACATAGCACTCCAAACACGGTCTCACTAGGTTTGAGTAGAGAAGAGCCTCCTTCAATCTGCTGGCAACATTCTTCCTCATGCAAGAGTACATTGCTGGCTCATATTCCACTTGGTGTATGTCAGGATCCTCAGGGCTTTTCCTGCAAAGCTGCTTTCCAGCCAAACACCCCCCAGCCTGTACACCTCTGGGTGCCTGAGTTTTCTTCTTCCTCAAGGGCAGGACTTTGCATTTCCCTTTGTTCAACTTCAGGATATTCCTGTTAGGCATTTGTGTGTGTACTCTTTATATGGGCTTCCTTCCATTGCATTATTTTTTTTCTAGCTCTTTCTTGCTTACCTCACCCTGCCTAGTCTTTTGCTGTTCAAGAATAAATCAGTGAGCTGATTTATTGCCTGTACTGGTTGTCAGATACCTATATTTCTGAAAACTGTCCAGTGTTTATATTCAATGCACTTCATTGATTTACAGAAACAGAACCATATGTAGAATTATTAGACCAAAAAAAAAAAAAAAATCTAATTTCCACAAACTTTGTTCAGAAATTTTGAGTAATGATATTCTATTTAAATCTAGTCACCTCAGATCAGAAAAGAACTCATAAAGGAATGGGTACATGCAAACAATGTTGGATTAATCAGAAAAATGGGAAACCTCTCCTATTAAAGATGTCTAAAAAAAATGTACATTTTACTTAAATTTGTGGAATGATTGCTAGGAGGTAATATGATTACTACCTCTACATTTCATGGGTTAATAAAAACCAGGAAAGGGGAAGAAGTATTCAAATTGTTTGTCTGAGCTGACACAGGCAAAAATGGTTAAGAATTGATCCTGAGTAATTGGAAGCTCGAAGCTGGAAAACACTAGATTATTTGAGGATCTAGAATTGTCTTCTTGTATGGGGTAATAATGGGACCCTGCACATTTGAAATTTAGAATTTAGTAAGTATATGAAGAAGACTATATGATGTGGACACTAGACCCATGTTTCTATGTTTATGAACTGAGCACTAGATTAGTACAAAGAACTTGTGAAAACTGTTTGCATTCCTACTATTTTCCAGTTAAAACCTGGCTACCTTCATCTGGATTTTGTGATGTTTTTCAGCCACAAATGGCTAACACAAGAGAGAGAATACCACAGCTATTACTGCATCTCCTTTAAAATGGTTCATTTGCCTCAGGCTTTAGGATTTAGCTGTAATGAAGATGAAAGATTGATGGCTGACTGCTGACCTACTTTGAGGAAATGAAAGAGCAGGTGGCATGCTGCTGACTAGGAAAGCAAAAGGCTGTACAAAATACAGAGAAATAAAAGCATGGTAAAATAAAGTCTCTTTCAGATCACAGCTATTTTTCTTTAGCCCAGCACAGACTAATACACATCTGGAAACCTCAAAACCTCTTTATATATGTGTGCAAATATATTTCAACTAATTAAAATAATTATTTTCATTTTATATAGGAAGGCTCTGTGAGTTACTGTAAGGGCTTTGAATCTATCAGACTGTCACAGCATGTTGTTGAAACTAATAGGAAAAGCTAGACAAGGCAAATTACAAAAATATATGGCTTAAAATGTGACAGACTTGTATCAATGCTTGCAACAAACTGTTCCCCAAGTTTTGTTTAACCTTTGATGAAAGAGGGGCATGTTCATCTAAACTTAGAATTACATGACTTCCAACTGTGTGACCGAAGTGTTTAATAGTGACAGTCCTTCCACAGGTAACTGCCACCCTTTAACTAGGAGCAGAGTACTCTAATTTGCATCAGAAATTTCATCCATGAATAATGAGAAGGGGCTGAAGGAAAACATTTTTAGTTTCTCTTTAGCAATTGTGTTTGAAGCAAACTAGTAAGTACATTGTTGAATTAATCCAATGTTGACCACCAAATATTGCTGCAACTTCTTGTGACTGTTGAATTTATAGAAAATGGCATCATTTTTAAGCTAATTGCTTTTGTTACAAAGCAATTATCTTCCATGTTTTGGAGCAGGTAGTGAAGAAAAGAGACATAGTGCCTACCTTGAGATCTAATGGGATATGGACTGAGCTTCAAGCCAAGAGACTAAGTTGTAAGTGAACATCCTCCGCTTAAATCTTGCATTTCTGCATTTCCAGCCATCCTCACTGTTAACTTCAGTGTCATGCTGACACCCTGAAGTGAAAGAAATTTTTACAGTTTAAGGAGGCCCCTCTGTATTTGGCTTTGGAGGGCAACAGAACTCCAGTACGTCATTTAAGATATCCAATTCTCATTTATCTTGAGAAGAGTAAAAGCTGTTTGCCTTTTCTAAATGTAGTCCAGCTCTGACTTTTCCTTCAATAAATTATTTTAAAGGTTTGAGTATTTAATAAAAGGAAAATCTGTAGATCTTTAGATTCTTGTTCTTTTCCAGGCAGAGCTTTTAATTTCAATCTTTGGGTTCAAAATACACATCTATTAGGCTGTCTGGTCTGTAACTATTTCTAGGGCCTTTACTTTTTTAAGCCTGAGAATAAAAAGTGATCTTAAATCTGACACTCAGCCCGTATTCTAAAATAGCTTAGTAACTCGTTAGTCATTTTTGTGCTATCTTCCTTTATTTTCCAGTTTTGAAAGGGGTGGCAGCTAAAGGAAGTGCCCATTTTGGTGTTATTCAGATCCTGAGGGTGACTTAGAGGAATAAAGGAAAAAAACATATATGTGTGTATCAGTGAAAGTGACAAGTGTAAGTGCTGAATTTTTTTTTTTTCATCCTGTAAAAATATCTCCTTAGAAGACAATTTGTTTTTGTTTTTGTTTTGGGGGGGGAGAGATGGTGGTGGGAAGTTGCAGAAGAATTCCAGGAAATTTTACCTGTAGACAGTAGGAGAAATTATATATGTGTATCCTATAATGAACAAAATAAATTTTCATCCTATTTTTCCTCAAAATAAGTTTGTTTTCCAACTTGTCATATTACTAATTATGGATAAGGTTGCCTTAGGTTGTAGCGATTGTGCTAGTAAGCCTTCGTTTTCTCTGGCCTGGATGTACCTCACCAGGTGCCTAGTTCATACAAAACAAACTTGTTTGTTCATACAAAACAAATTTGTTTTGTTGAAGTCCTGCATCCCATGTCATACACTCTTCATCAAATTTTTAAACTATATTTAGTCCACTGAGAACACAGGCTTATTCAAGCTCTGCAGAAAAGCTCCAGAAAGAACAGAAAAAAAAAATCATTATAAGGGTAGAGCTAAACCATAGCACTGATTTAAAAACTAGATATTAATCTTTTAAAATAATTTAATGTTAGGTTGTCTCATGATCTTTAAAACTTTTCTGAATGACAAGGCTGCCTATAAACATTATAGATATGAAAAAGAATGAGAAGTTCTCAGTTAATTTTACTCAAGCAAAAACATGAGAAAAGGGAGAGGAGGTAAAAATGACCTAATAAAAAAGATAAGAGGAGCAGAAGACTGTTCCTCTTTTGGATCAGAGTTTCAGATGCCAGCAAAGAAAACAAGGCAAAAACACATGGTTACCAGTGAAAATTGTGCTGAATATACCTAAAATACAGCTATAAAAAATACCAAGATAATTCTTTTATTCTTTTCTACATAAATTGGAAAGTGATAATGGAATGTTTTCTTTTTAAAAGGTTAATGAAGTTAAGCCATTAAAATTACAGTTTCTGAAATGTGTTTTGGAACTTAGGCTGTTTTAGCACAGTTAGCAAGCATTAGTTAAAAAAAAAAAAAAAAAAAAAAAAAAAAAAAAAGACTCTTGCCTTAAAAGATTTATTCAGAAAACTGCAAGGTGAAATGATGTGAATATTTTCCTGGACTCCTCTTCACCCACATTCTAAATTTAGAATCCATGAAAAATTACTTCCATCGGCACTGAAAGATTTAAGATGTCTCTATCCTTAGATATGATTTACATATGATGTTGTGAAAGGTTAAGTAAAAGCATATTCTAAAGTGGACATATTTTATGACATCTCCATGTTGATTTTGACCTGATTTATAGCCATTTAATTCACATCAGAACTCTTGCCAGTGCACTAATTCTGCATTTTTTTTCACCAGTTTAACTGGAATATTTGTAACTGATTTAAATTAATTCAGTGATGTTTTTTTATGTAGGGAAGTCAAGATTTCAAAATTTCAATACTAGCAAGTTGCCTGTCACAAAAGCACATTCATTCTAGGTGAAATAACTTGAAGGATTAGAATCATGTCTCTTGTCCAGCTCTGTGTCTGGAAATATTAGACATTTGAAGACTTGGATATGGGACTATTATTGGTCTGTGTAAAAAGGGATAGAAAATGTGGCTTAAGAATATCAAGTGAAAATCTAGTTTGCTTTGGGATTTTTTTCTTGTTGGTATTGTCAACTGAATTATTCATCATAAACAGTTTGTGGGATTTATGATGTCTGTAAAAAAAATGTTAATAATGATTTAATTCTGCTTTTGCCCACATTTTTGGTCACTACTCCCCTTTTTCTTTTTTTCTGTGTTTGCTTAAGTCTTTCAATGAACAGAACTGTAACTTTTTCTCTTTGATGTATGCCCCTTTTGATTAGGAGATCATCAATTATTTAGATTGTTCCAAACCTTGCAGACTAATACTTTGAACATAAGACTGTAAGTAGAGCTTTTGAAGATCAGTGTTTAAAAATAGGTCATGTTTTTCCAGAGACCAGCCAATTCAATGCTTGCAAATATGGAAAACCTCCTGATTAGCATTCAGTATTTTTTAACCTAATATGGACTTGTTTTGATAACATTAGCCATATTTTTTTCTATATTTAGAAAAGTCACCCAGCTTATGCATAACATTTAATGCCAGTTGTATTAACAGAATCCATTAAAATCCAAGAATTATGATATTTCAGTGGTTTTGTTGAAGGAAATGAAGGTATTTTCCAAACTTCTCTTTAGCATGCGTTTCATATAGTTCATTAATCTTATGAAATTATCAGTGCTGTTTTGCTGTGTTAATTAATTGGTACATGTTCTTTATTATTATTAATAGTAATAATAATATTTTGCATTTCTGAAGCACTTTTCATCTGCCAGCCCCAGTTCTCTTTGCAAACAGCTAATTAGACTTCAAAACACAGTAAGTGGTGTTATACCCACTTTTCTGCAGGGCACTACTGGAGGGCAAACCATGCTGCCTCTCAGTAGACGGTCTGGGATACTTGAGAGGATGACTAGGAACCCCCATGAATATGCATAGTGAATTAATATGCCATGAGGGAAGTTTTCTTACTTATTCCAGCTAATTAGTTTATGGCCTGATAAATGAAAAGGACAAAATTTCAAACTGTTTTCTGTAATTTCATGCTTAAAAGTTTTTATCTTGTTTTGTCTTATGGCAGTGACTATTATGACAACAGCAAAGCTTTTCACTGTGTCTTCATATGCAAGACAGAAGTTCAAATAAACTACTTCAAGATATTTTTGGATTAAAATGTATTTTCCATACTAACCTGTTTAAGTGGTGACAATACTATTCCTTCCAGCCTTGCTTCTTTAGTTTTTTATTATTATTATTGTTATTCAAAAGAGTGCTGTCCAAGTGCTTTCAGTTATTTCAGCTTGAAGCTGTAAATCCTGATACTCCACTAGTTTCAGTGGGTCTCCAAGCACTATAGGATTTAAGCAGTGTCTATTATATACAGGTATACTAGCAATTTTCACTCCACATAAACCCTAATGCAGAACTAGTTATCTCATCAAATTACACAGTTGATTTACCATCCTCCTTTTTAAATAAAAAGGTGACTTTCCTAAGATTTTGACTCAGGGCTGCTTGGGATTTCCTCTGCTACTAATTCTACCTTGGTTGCTATGGAGCCAAAGGCAGAGGAGCAGAAGAAATCAAGTAATGGAGCCTACAAGAAGTTTCTCAAGGGAATGAGGAACTGAATGGGGTAAATTGATAATAAATAAAAACTATTGCTCACTTCTCTGAAGACTTGGGAAAATAACAAAAGCATGTATTTAAGTGCAAAACACTCTGGATTAATATTTTACATAGTTTCTGAATACCTGTAATCTGTCTCTCTTATCTTAGATTTATTACCAGTATCATTTTTACACAATAACACAGCTTAATGTTTTCTGAAATCAGTTGTGTGCACAGAGGATATAAATAAGACCTATGAAAATATCCACAACTTTTTGCTTTAAGAGCATACTTAGGCTTAGATGGCTCCCCTATATGTCAGTGAACTTCACTGTCATTTTTTGCTTATGTTTTAACCAGAAATCATTTGTGGTTCAAAAGTACTTTTTCCTGGAGACTAGGAAGAAGAACATTATCAAACTAAATAAAGTATTGTGGCCAGAGCAAACTGTGAAGTTTATTGTACATAATATTCAGTATTTGAAAAAAAGATAAAATTCTTTATGACAACTACTGAAAGAAATTCATTTTCTTAACACCCAGAGTACAGGATGGCATTTTGTGGTTTGTGTTTCATAAAGCAGCTCCTCAGAACATATACTGTAGGGTTTTGGTTTTGGTCTTTTTGTCTTCCCAATTATACTGCTGATACAAGCCCTGATTCTGCAAGCTATTCTGCACAGCCACCAACATGTGCTCAGTGGCTGAACTGTGGCTTTTATGAACACATGGCTTCCTGCAGCATTCCTTTTACAGATTCTGTTAAGAAATTTAAGATGACTCAGGGAAAGTGTTTTGTTTGTTTTGTTTTGTTTTAATTACTTGCATTGCTCTTCTCAAAGAAAATAAATATTCACATGAGACAGTCACTAAGAACCACACAGTCACAGGAAATTACGTAGATCATCAAATACAGATTATAGACCATGAAAAAACAAACAAACAAACAAACAAAAAAAAAACACAGTCTTCTGTTGATTTATTATAGAACTTATAGTTGGAATATATAGTATGGAATTTGAGTGAATAGAGTTCACTTCATTCCACTAGCGAGAGTGGATTAAGCGCAAGACAAAGTCTACAAGGCCTTCAAGCTACCAAATAGTGGTAGACCCTCACATGACCTATTTTTCAGTTTTGGCTGTTACAGCTGAACAGCTGCAGATGCTCTGACTGATCACCTTCCTTGTTAGTTCTGCAGAATAAAACTGTTCAATGTGCCAAGATCACCATTTATCAGGCTATATATAGGCTGCAGTATTTGCCTCTGGGGTAATTCTGATGGAATAAGGGCTATGGCACAAGTGGTGTTACTTGCTAAAAGAACAAGCTGTGAGCAGTAAAAGTGAACAGAGAGTTTTGTTTAGGCAAACTACAAATCTTTTTATATTTTCTTGCTCGTAATTTTAATGTAGTGGATGTCTATTACCAGGACTTCTTCCCATTATCCAGCAATACTGAAAACACAAAACCACATTTCTATTTATTTTGAATTTTTAAAATTCTGAAAAGTATTTGACACATCTTTATCTTTTGGCATAAAAAAATTACATATTTTTCCTTTTGATTTATCATTATGGCAATACCTGTGGGTGTCCTGGTTGGGGTACTAAGATGATTGGTAAATCATCTGGTAAGAATTTGCTAACTTAAAGTAGCTACCACATACTACCTAGCTGTAAAATGTAATGGGTGTTTGGACAACATGACTTCTTCAAAATTTCTCTGATTGCAGGTATATCTGCTGAATTGTTTCCTTTAATGTAGAGAAAATAAAGCAGCATTTGGTGCAGGAGCTCAGTCTGGTCAAAGCTTTTTCCAGCAGTTGCTAGGCCATTTTCTGTAGCTCCCTCAAAGCCAAAATAGAGTGCTGATTCTAGCTTGTGCTCTTCCCACACTCTTTCCTTCTTTGAGTTACCAGTTCAGCAATTAATTATACACCTTGGCAACTTCCACATCAGATGTCTCCTGTGAAGACTGCCACCTCTTTTCCCTGCTTTCCTCGTAGACACCTTATCCCCAAGGTTGTTGCACAGATAGAAAGAGGATAGGAGGAGGGAGTGGAGAGGAGGGATCCATTTTATGGATAGTGGAACATGGGGAGAAGCAGCCCTGATGACTGTTACAAAGTTTGACTCTGTAACTCTCACTGTAAGCTACATCAGCTTCCCATTTATGTTCTCTGAAGTAGTGGCCTTTGGTGAGCCAACAAGGGTATTTGGCCCTCTGGTTGATTATCTGATTTGCAGGAAGGTGTAATCAGAGACTTTCTTTCCTGACATCAGGATGCTTAGAATTTGTTTCTGCCTTTGAGCTGAATATATATATATATGTATATAGAGAGATCGCTAACCTGAAAAAAAGTAAGGATTTTATGTATCTAAGACCTGATGAGAAGTTTCTTTCCAAGCTCTTCTTCATTTTATAACACTTCTAGCATGCATTTGCATCTCAGCATAAATGTAGTCCTTTGATGTTGCAAATATTTGACATTTGTTGTACCAAAAATGTCTTCTATTTCTTGCATCCCTCCCAAGTACAACTTGTCCTAAATGGACTTCTATTCCAGAAAAAACACAACCACCAGAGGAGCAGTGAGATGTTTATTCATCACATCTGCACATACAGTCTTTCCAACTGAACCTATGTGAAACAGACATGAGCCAAGAATAACCTCTGAGCTCTTTTGTTGGACTGGATTATTTTCCCCTGGACTTGTCAGCCCAACATTCCTGTTTATCTTAAAACAACTAGATCCTGCAAATTTTATTACATTTGCTTCACACAATTGCATATATAATAGGAAAATAAATTCAGGTTATAACCCTGAGTCAATTCCTGTTGAAATTAGTGAAAAGGTATTACTTAAAATAGTGGGTTTGGACTCATCCATATATGTATTGAAATGTTCTTGCCTCTTCCCACTCATTCCTTGTTTTCCCCTTCTCTCTGACTCTTTCAGAAACATCATTAAAAATATGTATTTTGCATTTTCTCTTTCATTCTTTCAGTTGCCTCTTTTCCTGATTACTCTCTTCCTCTTTATTGATTCGCTTTTAACCTGCTACATCTCTTATCTTACCTTTTGCCATTGAGAGCTTGCATTTACTCCTCCTTCAAGAACAAATGTTTGTCTTCCTCTTCTCTGTTGAGAACATATCTGTGTTTGATTAAGTAGGATACTTCCTCTTCTGTACCTTACCTCTGTATCTAGAGAGGATGCATGGATTTTGCCCAGCTGACTGTTCCATACTGTGGTTCTACATGAAGGAAAAAAAAAAAAAATGTTAGGGTCACTGCTACAATCAACATTTTTCAGTAGCCAACATCATACTGTTATGGTTTTGGTTTTTGTTGTTGTGTTGTTGTTGTTGCTAAAAGTTTGAAGTTGACCACGTTACTGGAAAAACAGCTGGAAAGTACAGCCCTATTTTTCTCCATTAAACATCCAAATCCAGTGATCAGGTCTTTATCAACCTCTGAAACCATCTTTTTTTTTTTTTTCTTTCCCTAGAGGTTTGCTTTTTGTATGTATGTAGATATAGCTAACAATGAAGCAATAGATATGTGCCTACAGCTGGGAAGACAGTGTACTCTCATAAAAAACTGAATCTTAACAGCAAAATAAATAGAAATAAAAAGCTAAATAAAGGAATTCAGCTACACAAAATTAACAAGAAGCTTAATCTCCATCATAAATTTTCATACATACAAACAATGCTTGTTTGGATGGAATAACAAGAAGTACCTTTTTGCCATAACTGCACTGTTAGAAGTTAAGAGAGTTGTATTGTTTTTGTAGCAAATAATGCACTTGTTTTCCCAAACTGTTCTGCTCAGTACACTGGTTCATTCAGATTCAACCACTAGTATTAGCCTTCTGTAAGGCACTTTGTCTGAAAGCTTTTCCAGCTACTGAGAGTCATCTGACCCAATCTTCACGTCCACTTAAACTTTTATACAAGCTTAACACTTTCCCTCGATCTTTGATTTATGTGTCAGCCTTCCAATATGTCTTCTGGTGCTGGAAAAAAAAAATGTACAAAATACTTGATCTCCTTCAAACTGAGACCACCAAAATAAACAGCAGAAAGAAATGTTTCATATGACAGCCTGTCTCCTACAGAAAACAGAGCTGTGAAGTGCATAGACAGATGGCTGCTGCAGGCAAAGGATATTCTCAATGTGCTATAAATCAGATTTTTTTCATAAATATTCTTGTCATTTTTTTTGAATTGCTGTTATATAAAGATTATTATTAACAGTGAACAATGGAGTATTGATTTCATCCTCATTGCCGAATGGGAGGACATCATAATTCACTTGAGACTCTTTATTGGCAAGCCTCTCCAGAGAGGCAGAGAAGGCTAGTTTGTGCTCCAAGAAATATCCTGGTCCTGGAGGTGACACACAGATTATTTATAAATTGAAGAGCCAACCATCTTTAACAGTTTTGGCTGTATCCTTTCCATTAACCTATACCTACTTATTATTAGAGTCCAAATGGCTGACACTTGAGGAAAAATAATCATAAGCCTATTTATCCTTCCTTGAAATATAAAATTTCTGCTGCTACCTGCTATCAGCTCATCCCAACAATAGTGAATTTCTGAAACAATGATATTTTTAAGGTGTTGTGGTTTAACCCGGCCGGCAGCTAAACACCACACAGCCGTTCGCTCACCCTCCCCCCTCCCTCTCTGGGATGGGGGAGAGGAACGGGAAAGTGAAGCCTGTGGGTTGAGATAAAGACAGTTTATTAAGATAGATAATAATAATAATAATAATAATATGTACAAACAAGTGATGCACAATGCAATTGCTCACCACCCACTGACCGATGCCCAGTCCAACCCCGAGAGCCGGCCCCCCACCCTGGCTAGCCACCCCTATATATTGTTCAGCATGACGTCAGATGGTATGGAATACCCCTTTGGCCAGTTTGGGTCAGCTGTCCTGGGGCTGTCCCCTCCCAGCTCTTGCTGCCCCCCCCAGCCTGCCCACTGGCAGGACAGAGCAAGGAGCTGAAAAGTCCTTGGCTTAGTGTAAGCATTGCTCTGCAGCAACTAAAACATCAGCATGTTATCAACACTCTTCTCATCCTAATCCAAAACATAGCACTCTACCAGCTACTAGGAGGAAAAATAACTCTGTCCTAACTGAAACCAGGACATAAGGTATGATATTTTATGGCATTTATCTTTTTCCCTTTATTTAGGTTTCCTCCCTGACCCCTGCATATTTTCCATGCATCTACCAACCTGAAGCACTGATAGTATCATATTACCACATTCTCTCTCTTCAGTATGAAATTTTGCACAACTGCACCTAATAATCAAATAAATGACTTGAGAAACACACAGATAATTTGGTTAAATAAAATGTATATTGTGAAAAGGTGAACTACCTTGATAATGTCCCTGTGACTATGAATGCAAGAAAACCTACATTTTTGTTTTCCCATAGACAGTTTGCTTTCCTGTTTGGTCTCCCAAATTTAGGATACAAATCATTTTATCCTACACAGCATACTCAGAAAGTAGGACCCAGTGGGCTGATTTTGGTTCTTATTTTTCCTTTCTTAATAGTCTTTTTGGCACTCTAATATGTTTTGAAAGAACCATGTCTGCTTCTCCAGCTTGGGGGAACTGTCAGACCTGACAGACTGCTGAGCCTGTTCCCGTTAGCCATGCAGGTCAGGTCATAGATTGAAAGAAAAACACGTTTGGGAAAACTTGACACTATAGCTTCATCCTGGCAAAGAGGAATCCTGAGCCAAGTCAGAGTAAGAAGCCAGGAAGAAATGGGTCAGAGAAAGTAGCTTAAAGCAGAAGTGCTGATGGCGAACACAATTAATGACCAGAATTAGTCAGAGGCAAGGTCAGAATTTGTCCACATTATTTGGTAGCCTAGGGCAAAAAGTCTCTAGCCAAGGACAGTGACAATTGCTGACCTTGGAGTCTAACTGGTTAGGGAAGGTACCTGTCACCAATAGTTGCAGATGTCACTGGATTTGTTAGTAATCCTCTCTTTCATTCTTTTAGTGATCTTGTTTAGTCCCTTCTGCCTGCAAATGTCTTGGTTATATGAACCCATTAATTATCAAGCATCCACCTGATTTCTGTAGTGGAGTTGTGAGTAATGTTCGGGTTTAGGTTTTTAAGTCATGGCTTTTCAACTCAGCCCAAGCATTACTGAAACCCGAAAGATTTGCTACAATGTTCAAGCTGTACAAATCACACTGTAATCTTTCACACAAAGATAAAGGTCCTATCCTTAAACACTACTTTGCAACTTTACTGACCTTTTATAATGCAAGGGATTTTTTGTACATAAGGAGTATGTAGCATTGTAAGCATGCCCTAAAGTAGAATCTGCCAATCATTCCCTTTGTCATTTTGCCCATAAAATGAATTCCTTTCCTTAGCTTTTTATTTTTATTGTGTTGTTAAAATTCTGGAATATTATGAGAAGGACAGTGTCTTCCCGGGTGTTGGTGCACAACTGTTTTTCTCTTCACACAAGAAGAAAAGCAGTCAGGAGCATGCAAGTAAGAATTAGGAAGAATAGAAACAATGAAATGCAGGAATGCTTGGCTTTGATAACTAGCAAATGTGAATGAATGAGATCTATAACTCAGAAATGCTTACATTTAGCAAAATTAATATGTATTAGTTTATGACTTAGGGTTCTTGATAGGCTTATGAACTCTTAGAAAGCAAGAAAATATTCTGTCCATCTTTGCAGAACTCTTCATGGTCACATATAATCCTGTATCAAATTCTAAAGTGCTATCATAACTAAAATAGTGGTGATCTTTTTCCATTACTTTATTTTATGGGTTTGCAATCACTTATTTTCCCATTATGTCTTTCTCTGTTTGATGTTATTTTATTTGCTTTGCAGCCTTTGAGAGTAGGTTCTGGTGACCTATATGTGGTCATATAATCAGTGCAGCTAATATGTCTGAATAATTCACACTTCATCACTTCATGTGTAAATTACTCCATAGTTTGTACCTCTGCTATTAAACAACAACAACAACAACAACAACAATCTTTTTCTTTTGGGCATTTCCTTCATTTCTGTTCTTTCTCATTTTTCAGTTTCAGCTTCTAAAAGGACAAAAAGACTTGGACTCATTCTCAGGACTTTCAGCAGTATTTATGCTTCACTTAGAAATCCCTTTCCCTTTGTTTTCAGACAACTAAATTTCACCAGTTAGTGCCTTAAATGCCTTAAATTCTGCATCTGCGTGTACAGTAAGTGGAAGTTCACCACCCGTGTTGCTCCTCAAGCCTTTTTCTACAAATTCTTGTCCCTTTAAGTATTCAGTCTACTGTAGAATAAGGTATGTTGAAAATACATCAGTGCCAGATGCTTTTGTTTGTAAAAGTACAGAAATTGTTCTTGGTTCATGTGCCCTAACCAAGATCAGGTGGGTCCCATCAGTCTACCTTTTCTCTGCTACCTTTTACTTTCTCTTTGTAGCTCAATGTGTCTGGGATGGTTTTTGCTAAGAACGACAGCAATTTTTGTTGGTGGGACTAGAATTATTCTGGTGGTTCAGATTCTTTTCTAAAACACAGGAGGTCAGAGTTTGAAACCTTTCAGGTAGAGGACGGAACAGATACAGCTCCCTGTGTCCTCAATAAGAAGTGTATTATACAAGTGGTGATTGGTACACCTGCATTGTCTGGGTGTCCCAGTCCAAAAAAGGTTGTAGTAAATTCTCCCAATTTTTGTATGAATCCAGGCAGATGGTAAACTCTACCAGGAAAGGCTCCAGTGTGTGACTTCCTAGCACAGCTAATCCTCTTCTGGGAGCTTAAAACTGAAGGAGGCTGGGGTTTAAGACACACCTCTCTTGTTAGCTTTTCCTAGGAGCAGTGTTTGTGGCTCACTGCTCAGTGTGCTGCTGCTTTGAACCTCATTCGGAAGAGCTCTGGAAAGAGTTTAGGCAGCTGTGGGTTGCACTTCAGAAGCAGAAACCAACCACTTCAAAGTTAGGCACTGTGATGCCGGGTCTCACACTGTGCCTGTGTCCTTTTGCATAACTCACCTTTACATTTTTAATCTGAGACACAGAAACCAAACACTGAAAGACCATCCTTGAGTCATCTCTTTCATCTATTGTGTATGACAGGAGTGCTGTTCACACTAAATGTATTCATTTTGTCCATTTCAGTGGGTAGCAGCTTAAGGCAGCCCCATCGAGTTATAGGTTCAGGATACAGTAGCAGACGTCAGACCAACAGTTTTAGGGATAAATAGGAAAGGTAAAAACTGGAAACCAATAATACAATTATCTGGCTCAAAATGACAGTAAAGCCAGCAATTTGCTAATAAGGGGATAAACTTTAGGCATCCAGGACACACAGGTTCATCATATAACTATGCTAATTATATTTATTTTAAAATTAAATACTGAAGTCCTATCAATCTTATGATCATTTCTCTTTTTATTATGCTGCTCTTATTTCATCAGCTGCTCTGTTTGTGGACAGGGAGAACTATATGCTGATGATCTCTTCACGGCCCTTTTAGAAAGATGTGTTGTTCCCATTACAACCAAACAGAGGGATGCAGATTTTTCTAGCTTTCACTAAAAACTTTTATCCACTTGCTCTCTCCATGGTTTCTCTCTTAATGTTATAGGTTTCTGGCCTGCAGACTTTTTGTATCAATATTATAGTTATCCTGAGGGTAGTTTTACCATTTGTACCCTTGTATTTCATGCCCCTAATCACCCTCTGCAAGTGCCTTAAGTCTGCTTTTTCAGTCCTTCGGTGGATATAACAACACTTCACAATCTTATATACATTATATATATAAATATTATATGTGAAATACATAAAATATAATTTTACATATTATATAAATTTTCCTGTAATATCATTAATAAATACATTAGTAAAATGATCCATTATAGTTTTCTATTACAGGCAATACCACATGCCTCATATGGTGGTGTAAAAGTTTTGTATACACACACCACACACACACAAATCATGTTGTAATATACTCTTACAGAAAGATCATTTCTTTGCCACAGTGGTCTGTGGCTGATTTATGGTTGCATTATATCCTGTAACATGTCCTGTGTCCATCGTAGCTGAACTTGCAAAGGGAATACCTGAAAGTATTTAATTCCCAGGTGTTATTGAAAACCACTTGTGTTCCTGATTCTTTCCTGATTCTATCAGATCCTTCAAAATACCATGATTTTGTCATTTCAGAATGCTCCTTTGGTACATTTGTAGATTTTTTTTCTCCTCTAGCCCCCAAACTGTTTGTGAAATTGTACACATCATTATATGGTTTCCATTTATGTCTGCACTTTTCTGAAAAAAAAAAAAAAAAAAAAAAATACATTTTGAAAATGTAATATCTGGGTTCCGAATGAAGACACAAGTATTTTCTGGGAAACTTGCTGAAGTTCTTTATTCTGTGCCTGAAATTTCTTTTCTTGAAATTCTGTTACTGAGCACGCAGTAACAAAAGTTAAAGCACACCTCTAAATTATTTCAACTCTATTTCACCACACACAAAAAAAAGTAAATAAAGGATGTTTAAAAGGAGATTAAATACCAATAGCCAATTTTTCCTATCAATGAGAAGCCATAAAAATTAATGGTTTCAGCTACTCCCTGAAGTAGTTCAAATAGACCAGTTTTTGTGTCTGATCTACAGATCACACAAAGACTGTCTACCCATATAACAACACATTTTTCTTCCCAATTCAGAAGCTAACACTTTCAAATGGAATGACAAGTATGGATTTTACTAAAGAAGGAATTGTCATTTTTAGTGTAAAGCAGATAAACATAGGATATTTTGAATATTGTTTCCAGTCAAAACAAATGCAGCCATTTTTGTTATACTTTGAACTATATTGTGATTCAAAGACTAACAATTTATTTTTTTAATTTCCATAGGTTTAAGATTTTAAATTCTCTTCAGAATGATTACAATTGTGAAATGATTAGAGATTTTAAAATCTTAACATTATTTATATGAATTCTGTTCATATGGGAAATATACTTCATATCTGTGATTGTTATTAATTGTCTAAACAAAAATAATTACAATTATGATTTCAGGAATTTTAAGGATTATGGTTATTGCATTATTCCCAATGCTGATTTGCACTTTTTAAAAAGGCTGAAGTATATTAGACCGAAGCAACAGAATGTGAATCAAACTCAGCCATTGAAAGACGTAAGCTAGGAAAATGTTATTTGATTTAACAGCTAAAGATGTTTCTGTACTAGAAGCAGATCTAATAAGAATTTAAAGAACATGAGACTATATTCAGATAATGTCTACGTATTGAGGGTAAGATGTCTTTGCAAGCAACAATCTATGACAACAGCAGCAATTTCTTCAGATGGAAATTGGAAAAGCAGTGGTAGCCTCATGGTACAGTGAAGAGTGCTTTCACACAGATATTGCTGGGCTCACCGCCTACCATCCAGTTAATCTGCTG
Source organism: Heteronetta atricapilla (assembly GCA_011075105.1). NCBI lineage: Eukaryota > Metazoa > Chordata > Aves > Anseriformes > Anatidae > Heteronetta > Heteronetta atricapilla. The sequence goes on from CM021732.1 coordinate 94,436,101, forward strand.
CCTTCTGTATGGATCACATCCCTTCTCACCAACTAGCAATACATGCAATGTACAACTAGCAATACTAGCAATGTTGACGACAGTTTTTGGCAGGAGCAGGCTAATGTACATGCAGAAAATGGTGACCTGTAACCTGCCACTCTGAGCTGCACCATCAGAATTTTTGAATTACAGTATCAAGGGATAGGGTAGTACATAAAATGAGATTGTTTTACAATTAAGCAGATCCTTACACTTAACATACCCATCTTTCTTTGGTTTCATGTAGGTCATTGTAGAGATGCCCAGATATACTTTGTAGCAGGTTTACAAAAACAAACAAACAAACAAAAACATTGAGACTCGCTACCAAAGATATCAGCTTCTGTCACTGCAACACGTAACAACCTAAGCTACATGCTTTATAGATGTCTCACCTATTGAAACCTACAGTTTCAGCATTTTTTTTCTTAAATACTTAAAGGTTAATTAATACCCAGACAGTACTCTTCACAGAAATGTTTTATGAATGCTATCTCTTGAGTTCTGACAAAACTAATGGAGAAAGGTGATTTATTATTTCCAGAAGGATGTATTTACAGGCAGAGAAATTTAATGATTTGCCCCAGACCTTAAAAATTAATATCCAATACCCTAGTTCCTTAACACAGGGTGGGTTATTTTGCTGTGGAAATCTAGTTGGAGCCAGGAAATCCAGAAAGTACATGCTACAACTTTCACTGTTTTGTCAGTTTCTTGAGCCTATCCTGCCTGCTGTCCACTTAAAAATGTCTCTAACTGGCTAAGGAGGGTAAAGCTTTGGCATTTATCTGGTATACTAAATATCCAGAATCATCTGAGTACAGTGCTTTGCACTGGGTTATCAACCTCCAAAAATGAAGGTCTAAAAGAAAATTGATGACATAGCCTTAGCTACAGCAGAATTCAAAGGCATTTCTATTACAGCACAAAGCAGGGACATGCTTTTTTTTTTCTTTTTTTTTCTTTTTTTTTTTTTTTTTTCCCTTTGCAGCATTGTGGAATGCCTGGACTGAGTCATTTCTTTGATGTGTAAATGCACCTTAAGAAGGATGTTAAATATTTCGAGTCATTGGTATGAACATGAAATCTCTCATTAGTGTCTACTAGATGGCTGCAAAGTGCAGATAAGAAAATGCATGTGCTAGTACAAGAGAATATTTCAAAATTCTTGAGGGAAGCTATCTGTCTAGAAATGCCCCTCTTCTTGCTTTTCTAGTCTGTGTCCACGCAGCCTGTGTCTACTGCAAAAATTCTGGTAAAGTGGAAAATTAAAGCACTGTGTATGTTAATCTCCTTGCCACAGAGGTTTTTCGTTACAGTGACATGACATCCAGGGTTTAGGCTGCAGACCAAAATTATTTTCCCACCTACTCGCAGGCTAGAATTTGAATGCTTGCTTATTTAAAACACCTTACTTTGTCATATATTTGATTCTTAAATGTGTTTTCAATAACATCCACTGAAGTCTGTTCTGAAACTGATTTGACTGTCTAAAATGAAATTACAACAGTAATTAGCATTCCATTTCATAGTTAATTAAAATTGATTATATACTAAGAAAACACAAACTTTAAATCATAGGACTAGTTAATTAATCTTCTCAAAGCAGTTTTTTTTTTTTTTTTTTTTTGAGGTCTATAGCTTTCAAAAGTTTAAATGTCTGCTAGAGTGGTATGGATGTAAAGAAATCATCGGGATTGTTTCCAGTAAAGAAGTTTTACTTCATCACACATACTTACAGCAGTTTCTGAGTAAGTCTGGATATATAAGTTCATCGTTCCTGAGACTGAAGAAGTTGTCTTTGGGTAATAGGGAACAAACTAGGAAAGGAAAGGAAAGGAAAGGAAAGGAAAGGAAAGGTATTTCGTAATAGACTGATTTTATATCTTCATCGTGGTTACTTCCTGCACTGAGAGAAAGGCAGTCAAGTTTATACAGCCAATATAACCTCATTGAAAAATCTAGTTTAGTGGGGAAACTAGAGAGGAAAGCAAGAAACTTGAGTTCTTCAGAGATTTGGATATTTTCCAGATATGTGATGGAGTAGCACAGAGGTGCTCTAAAAGTGTAGGTGGGGAAGTATGAGGTCCTTTATAGTGCAGAACCCAAAGGTTCTGCACTATAAAGAGAGCAGCTCTTCCTGTTATCTGATTGTGACCAGCATTATGCATTAACCAGGAACTCCTTTACATATATTACATATATTTATATATATATTACATATATAAATCACATATATTTGCATATATTTTTAAAATATGCAGGATTCTCTGAAGATTACCTTCTTTCATATAGATTTAGTACTGATGAAAAAGTATTTGTTGGTAGTCTAGGTGAATGAAGCTTTTATCTACAGATTGGAGTTAAGGCAAATATCTATCCCACTGTGTCTGCTGGCAAACTAACACTAGGAGGGAGAAGGAACACCTTCTGTAGGTAACAGGCATTCAAATCACAATGATCTGAGCAGCTTTGGTTTTCGAGTAAGTGTGCAGACCATGCTGATGGTCAGGGAAGATGAACCTGCCACTGTGGGGATTTTACCCAGCTGGGTGGCCAAGCTCTGCCAAAACTGGTCTCTCACTCCCCCTCCCCAAAGGGAAATGGGGAGAAAATACAATGCAAAGGGCTCAGGGGTTGAGATAAGGACAGGGAGATTGCTCAGCAATTATCACCATGGCAAAACAGACTCAGCATAGGGAGATTAATAAAAATTATTACCTATTACTAACAAGCTAGAGCAATGAGAAACAACAACAACAAACTATAAAACTGCCTTCCTCCACACCCACCCTCTTCCACCTCCTCCCCCTGAGTGGCACAGGGGAACACGGGAATGGAGGCTGCTGTCAGTCTATGTAGTACTTCGCCTCTTCTGCTCCTTCATGTTCACTCCCTGCCCCTGTTCCACGTGGTGTCCCTCCCACGGGATGCTGTCCTTCCCAAACTGAGCCTGCAGAGGCTTCCCACAAGCAGCAGCACTTCAAGAACTGCTCCCACATGGCTCCGTACCATCACTCAGGAGCACACTGCTCCAGCACGGGTCCCCCACGGGCAGCAGGTCCCCCCAGACCTCCTGCTCCTGCGTGGGCTCCTCTCCACAGGCTGCAGCTCTGGCCTGGGGCCTGCTCCTGCGGGGGCTCTCCATGGGCCGCAGCCTCCTCCAGGCCACATCCAGCCTCCACCAGCTTAGGTCAGTGTTGCATTTGTGTGTCTAATGTCCAAAGTCATAATAGTTTGTTTCTCTTGTGGATCTTTCTGATCTTCAAAATGAATATTTTCCTTATGTGCTACAAGAAGAAGCATAGCACAGCTCCTAGAAAGATGTACAATCATAAACAATACTGAGATTGTAAATTAGATATTTGATGCCTGATTTGTCTTCCTCAATCCAGCAACAGGCAAGCAGCAAAAACATTTATTATTAGCCATGAGTGATAACTATCCATTTGTCTCAGGTTGTCCTAAGCACATAAAATAATTAAGTTTAACGCAGAACATTTTTTCTCTTCCTGCTTTGAAATTTTTCTTCCTTTTCACAGCTGATGAAGAGCTCATAATCCCATAGGTATATCTGCTTTTTTCAGTCAGTCTAACAAAACATATCACCTGCTTTTTTATAGAGCTAGAACACTAATATTGCATATCTTTTAGAAAATTTGATCTGCAGTGTGGTGTTGCAAGGGAAAATATCTGTAGTTATTTCATTAAAAACTTGTGGTTTATGTTCAGCTCTGGCTAAAATATCTTTAAATAACCTCGTGAGTAAAATACATGGTATGTTCTTACTCCTGAACTAATACTGAACTGATACTAAGAGGACTTAACTGGTGCTAAGGAACAAGGCTAGTGTTCTGGTCGGGGTCTGCTATAGACCACTGAACCAGGATGATGAGACAGATGAGGAATTCTACAGGCAGCTGACAGAAGTTGCGAAATCTTCAGCGCTTGTACTCGTGGGGGACTTCAACTTCCCTGACATATCCTGGAAACACAACACAGCCCAGAGAAAGCAGTCTAGGAGGTTTCTGGAGAGCGTGGAAGATAGCTTCCTGACGCAGCTGATTAGTGAACCTACCAGGGGTGGTGCCCCGCTAGACCATCTCTTCACAAACAGAGAAGGACTGGTGGAGGATGTGATTGTCGGGAGCTGTCTTGGGCAGAGTGACCACGAAATGGTGGAGTTCACTATTCTTGGCGAGGCCAGGAAGGGGACCAGTGAAACTGCTGTATTGGACTTTCGGAGGGCTGACTTTGTGCTGCTCAGGACACTAGTTGGTGGAGTTCCTTGGGAGGGGGTTCTAAAGGGCAGAGGGGTCCAGGAAGGCTGGGAGCTCTTCAAGAGGGAAATCCTAATGGCGCAAGAGCGGTCTGTCCCCATGTGCCCAAAGATGAGCCAGCGGGGAAGAAGACCAGCCTGGCTCAACAGAGAACTGTGGCTTGAGCTCAGGAGAAAAAAAGAGGGTTTATAATCTTTGGAAAAGTGGGCAGGCCACTAGGGAGGACTATAAGGATGTAGCGAGGCTGTGCAGGGACAAAATTAGGAAGGCCAAAGCTCATCTGGAGCTCAATCTGGCTACTGCCGTTAAAGATAACAAAAAACGTTTTTACAAATACATCAACACAAAGAGGAGGACTAAGGAGAATCTCCATCCTTTACTGGATGCAGGGGGAAACTTAGTTACAAGAGATGAGGAAAGGCAGAGGTGCTCAATGCCTTCTTCGCCTCAGTCTTTAGCGGCAATACCGGTTGTTCTCTGGATACCCAGTACCCTGAGCTGGTGGAAGGGGATGGGGAGCAGGATGTGGCCCTCACCATCCATGAAGAACTGGTTGGTGACCTGCTACGGCACTTGGATGTGCGCAAGTCGATGGGGCCGGATGGGATCCACCCAAGGGTACTGAGAGAACTGGCAGAGGAGCTGGCCAAGCCCCTACCCATCATTTATCAGCAGTCCTGGCTATCGGGGGAGGTCCCAGCTGACTGGCGGCTAGCAAATGTGACGCCCATCTACAAGAAGGGCCGGAGGGCAGACCCGGGGAACTATAGGCCTGTCAGTTTGACCTCAGTGCCAGGGAAGCTCATGGAGCAGATCCTCTTGAGAGTCATCAGGCGGCACTTGAAGGGCAAGCAGGCGATCATGCCCAGTCAGCATGGGTTTATGGAAGGCAGATCCTGCTTGATGAACCTGTTCTCCTTCTATGACAAAGTGACGCGCTGGGTAGATGAGGGAAAGGCTGTGGATGTGGTCTACCTTGACTTCAGCAAGGCTTTTGACACCGTCTCCCACAGCATTCTCCTCAAGAAACTGGCTGCTCTTGGCTTGGACTGGTGCACGCTTCGTTGGGTTAGAAACTGGCTGGATAGCCGGGCCCAAAGAGTCGTGGTGAATGGAGTCAAGTCCAGTTGGAGGCCAGTCACTAATGGCGTCCCCCAGGGCTCGGTGCTGGGGCCGATCCTCTTTAATATCTTCATCAATGATCTGGATGAGGGCATTGAGTGCACCCTCAGTAAGTTTGCAGATGACACCAAGTTAGGTGCGTGTGTCGATCTGCTCGAGGGTAGGAAGGCTCTGCAGGAGGATCTGGATAGGCTGCACCGATGGGCTGAGGTCAACTACATGAAGTTCAACAAGGCCAAGTGCCGGGTCCTGCACCTGGGGTGCAATAACCCCAAGCAGAGCTACAGGCTGGGAGATGAGTGGTTGGAGAGCTGCCAGGCAGAGAAGGACCTGGGAGTGACGGTGGACAGTCGGCTGAATATGAGCCAGCAGTGTGCCCAGGTGGCCAAGAAGGCCAATGGCATCCTGGCTTGTATCAGAAACAGTGTGACCAGCAGGGTTCGGGAAGTGATTGTCCCCCTGTACTCGGCTCTGATGAGGCCGCACCTCGAGTATTGTGTTCAGTTTCGGGCCCCTCACTACAAGAAGGACATGGAGGTGCTTGAGCGGGTCCAGAGAAGGGCGACGAAGCTGGTGAGGGGCCTGGAGAACAAGTCCTACGAGGAGCGGCTGAAGGAACTGGGCTTGTTCAGCCTGGAGAAGAGGAGGCTCAGGGGCGACCTTACAACTCTCTACAGATAACTCAAAGGAGGCTGTAGCGAGGTGGGGGTTGGTCTGTTCTCCCACGTGCCTGGTGACAGGACGAGGGGGAATGGGCTTAAGTTGCGCCAGGGGATTTTTAGGTTAGACATTAGGAAGAACTTATTTACTGAAAGGGTTGTTAGGCACTGGAACAGGCTGCCCAGGGAGGTGGTGGAGTCACCATCCCTGGAAGTCTTTAAAAGACGTTTAGATGTAGAGCTTAGGGATATGGTTTAGTGGGGACTGTTAGGGTTAGGTTAGAGGTTGGACGCGATGATCTTGAGGTCTCTTCCAACCTAGAAATTCTGTGATTCTGTGATTCTGTGTGAATATGAATGTTCAGAAGTATTAGCATAAGTAAGTGGGAGAGCTGGGACTGCACAGCTCAGTAAATATTCCCCTGAGCTATAAATACATTTTGGAAAAGGTATCAAGTACAGTCTTCAAATGACCAAATACATAGAATTCATAATACTGCTGTCTTGCACTACCTGTCAACTGTTTTTGAGCTTTTCAGAGCCTTATCTAACTTTTGTGCCCGTTATTGCAGTCTGGGTTTCAAACATACATTGCATTTGTGAAGGCAAATTCAGAAGTACCTATACACAATGGAAAGATAGAAGTTAGCTAGCTTTTTGATCTTACAAACAGGAAGAGTATGATTTACCGAGCGAAAATCAAAATTAGCACCATCCACATTAAGAAACAAAATCAAACATTTTAAATATGCCAGTAATTAGCCATTAGACCATCCTGCTCATGAGGCAAATTCCTCTCTTTGGAATCCTCAATTCAAAACTAGATAGCGTTGTCCAAAATGTACTCTAGGGTAGATAATTTTTGTTGGCATTGGACAAAAATCTTTCTGTGAAGGTACTAATAAGTAAATAATCTTTCACTGATGCAGCAGAGTAGATTATGTAACTCTGTCTCTTGTGAACTGATAATCCATGGCTTCTGTTCTTCGAGCATCAGCATAGCATTCATCAACCTAATAACAGAGTTTACTTATGAGAAGTGTTAATTACTACACAGAATTTGTGTCGTATGTTCATTATTATGTTGAGAGAGCTGAGAACTTTTGTAATTAATGTTGAAGATAAATACCTATGTAGGTATGATTTCTAGAAAACCAAGAATTTGACAGTTCTTTGTAAAACTAAATATTGTAAAATACTAATCTTAGTTAAACAACCCTGTTTTACTCTGTTCTTCCTCATAAAACACAACTGATATTCCAGTAATGACCTACCTAATACTATATTGCATGTTAGTTACTAAAATCATTTTGTATAAAATATTATTTCATAATGTCTTATATAGAATACTTTTCATATCTACTGATTTTGTGAATTATTTTATTGCTAATAAGAGTTCACAATAATGAAGTTGTCTCCTCGATCTTATAATAAACTGGGAATGAAAGCTTCTGCCTTTAAACCATCACCACTGTAATTCAATACTGCTACAAGCTTGCACTGTGATTCAGTTATATTTCCCCTAAAGGACTCTTCATCCCAAATGACCAGTGTGAAAGGGTTGATATAATACTCCAGAAATTATCTGATATGGCTTAACTTGTGCTTCTTCACTTTCCAAACTATGTACTACTAATTTAGCTGAAGAGATTGGCCTTGGCTTTGGGGTTGGGCAGTTTGGGTACTCATTAGGGATTAACACTGAAGATACCATTGTAGCCTTGAATTTCCACATTCATCAGCCAAAACCATTCATTCTGGTGAGTTTTCTGTCTCAGAGAATTATTTACTGACTAAGGGCAAAAGGTAAGGAACTTGAAATTAATGTGCTTTGTAGCATTCAAACCACAAAAGACATCATGATCCAACTTTGTTTTACCATGAAGTGATATCCTTCTTCTAGTTAAAGCAGAATATATCCCAATTATGCTGATAATTATTTTCTATTTCATTTATCTTGATAAAAATCAGTAAATTTTTCACATTGTGAACTTCAGTCAACTTCAGGTCTCTAGAAGAAGGATGTATCTTGTTTATAACTTTGGTTCTAAAACAAACAAACAAAAAAGCATGTGAAAATGTTGTGCACTTTCAGCATATGGGTGATCACACTGAAGTCAACAGGTGACTCATGCTTAAAAAGAAGCATACGATTAAGTGTTTTTTTTTTTTTTTTTTTTTTTTTTCCGGATTTGGATCTCAAACCATACTGGAAGACTTTGAATATAATAAAACTGCTGTTATTCCAATGTGTGGAAGAGCGGGACACTTGATTTGTTTCCACGTTTTCTGCCTATGTGCCCTTAAGCTACACTTTTCAGGATTCCTTTCTATATATGTATATGAGTTTAGAGGAAAAGCTGATCCTATACAACCACAAGCGAAGTAGTATTCACTACATAACTGTAAAGCTGGATGAATAGTTGCACTAATGGTTTACACAGGTTATCTATTTGAATCCTACGAAGACCAACAGAGTAGTGTTAGGTTTTGGTATAGTAACCAAAGTTTTGTTGCTTAGATATTAAAGAAGGTAGTGTCCTATCCTGTATTTCAGATGCGAAGCTTTGTATAGCTCTGCAAACAGTTTCAGTTCAGGTCTGAACATAGCACTGGGATTTTCTATGTTCACTTGAGTCACTAACTTTGAGGGACCTAAATTCAGAAGTATTACTGTTTTTTTGCTGCTTTCATATGTGTTCTATAGATGTAATTGTAGCAGATGTTTGAGATAATGTTAGTCAAGATAATCTATTTGGCATAATGTATTAATGAAATCAGATTTTTTTTTTAGATTTTATATTGGGCATTTTTGTAATACAGAGCAGGGATATCCCTCTGCACAGGGTCAAAATCCAGCAGTCTTCTCTCCCTCTTGGAATTTAGCAAATCAGTGGAGTTTTACTCTCTTTGGCATTTATATGAAGAGTGGAGTTTTACTCTCTTTGGCATTTATATGAAGACAGGTCCACATCAACAGGAAGAATACTAGGAATTCATCTTTTCTGGTGCGTTTGCTGTTATTCACTCCCATTGCCTACTATATATGCAGTCTTTCTCCTGTTGGAAAAGAGTGGCATGTAGCTGCAGAAGAGGATTCTTAGTTCTGGATCTGAGTAGACCAAAGTACCTATCAGGCAGCCTTTGTTCACCAGCTGAAGCACCTGGGAGGAATCAGGCACAGCTAGCATTTCTTACAGAATAGTTTCCCCTGTGGTAAAGCATTGAAATGCCCTTTGGAAGCACCTTATTTGGCTTCAGCTGAGCTCTAGCAGCAGGTCCCCGGGGCAATTTGCTGCCACCAAATGTCCAAGCCCATTTCATCTACTGAGGCTTTCCAGTTCTCTGACAGAAGTGACAGAATGACATTTTGGCTGCCACAGTGTACCACTGAAGTTATTCCTGTAAAAGAAAGTCAACAATGAGTATAAGTTAAGGTGTGAGCATTGAATTGCAGCAAGTACGTCATCCATTCTGTCATGTCTGCTCCAGTGGCAATAACCTGTGCCAGAGGTATGCAGCTGGGATTGGTGACCTCTTAAATCATCTCTGCATGAATTCCCAGAGACTGGAGAGAAAGTGTAAATCCCTCACTGACTGCACTGGGAATTTTGATGTCTAACTTAGATACTTTGATACTTAGGTACTTTGACTCACTCTATCTTTGAAATAACTAAATAATAATAATAATAATAATAATTTTTTAAATGGACCACACCTATAGTGGCATTCTAAGGCAGATGTTTGGAATCAACCCCTTGTGTCATGTACATATTAGTGTTATATTTATTCAGTTCATAGGTTTTGCATCCATCACATCATTTTGCCCATCACTTCATGGCTCTGCAGTAACATCGTCTGCAGAAATTTTTAAATGAAATCTATTAATTTATTCTCCCATAGCTGCTATTTTATTTACAGCCAAAGATAATTCCTTTGCAGAATCCTTGCCAATTAGATCATGCCAGCAAGCCTGGTCTCTCAGGTCTCTTTTTATTCTGCTTAATTTATCATTTCAACCCATTTGCTAGGTTTAGATGTGAGATTTATTGGCCTAAAATTGCCAAGATCAAGCCCTAGAGTTTTTAAAAATACAGGCATAACTGTGGTTGTGCTTAAATAGGGCTTTATTTTTATAACTACTTTGTAAGTACATTTGTTTTCAAAACAGACTCTTTTCTCCCCCATACTACGGTATTTAAGGGATGCGGAGGAAATTAAGCACTGACAAGAACCAGTTAGTAGTTAAGGAAATCAGACACTTATATCTCTTAGACTCTTTTCAAATCTTACCTACACAGTGAAATTTCAGCAGGACAAAGGCTTCCTATTAGGGTATAAATTATTGTACTGAGTGTGACTATGACTTAAACTGTTATTTGCCTTTTAAAAAAGTGTTTCCTGAAGAGTGGCTGATTGTAGAGCATGAATTCTAAGCTGAGCACCCAGAATCCCTGCAGGAACACACTGTTTTTATCTCTGTACTGTTCACCATGTCACCTTCTGACATTAGATTTTCACAGATGCTGAAAGTGCTATCATACCTGGGAGTTCAGCTAGGGAGAAGTGTGTCATTCTCAATGAATCGTGTGTAGGTTTCAATTACTGCATCAACAGCTTGTTTCATCCTGATGATCTGTTGAATTCAACAGAATCACAGAAAACACTTTGGAGTCCAAAGGAAGTTTTATCATATATGAAAAAATTACTCTAAGAATTGAGTGCAAATCACATAATATCAGATGCCAGAATATCTCATAAAAATAAAAATCCTTTATAGTCAATCATACTATTCAATTATAACTCTAAGGGATCCATGAGTAGCTATTTAAGTGCTGTCACTTTTGAAAAATGAATGTGAAAAATATTTCATTTATATTGACTAACAAAATCTCATTGCGAAATTTTATTGCAAGACTTGGCCTATCCAAGTTCATACAATAGCAGTTCAGAACTAAGGCTCCTTACTAGTGCTTATTGAAGAATTATAACACAGTCAAGAACAAAGTTAAAACAAATAATTGAGGTTGAATTGTAATTCAGGTAGTAAATGCATGTTTCATTCATCTTGCACACCAACTGTGTACTGGCTATTTGAACACAGCTGATTTTAAATACACTCTCCCTAACCTCAGGCAAAGTGTGAGGGCGGGGATTGGCCTCAGTGGGAAGGCTCTGATAGACATGGCACAAACTTATACAATATAAAATAATAATATTTTAAATAATTAAGCCTAGCAAAATTAATTAAGGTATAAGAAAAATCCAGCACTCACTTGCATCCATTGTTTTCAGTGCAGTCATGTAGACATGTCTGATGAATTTAGCCGAAACTGACACATTGCTTTTGTAGGTCTACACTTGTCTCATTAATTAGCTTTCTAATATTTTAGCCTAGCTCATTCTGGGATGCTCTAGCCATTCTTTTTGTTAGTGTAGCTTACAACTACAGCATCAATGTTAAATCATTATTTATTGAGGTAGATAAACTTCACCACACAGGAATACAAAAGAATCTTTCAACATCGGTACTAAATATTTCACGTGTAGACCATAATTGCTGCAAATTACAATCTATAATGTTCCTACATAAGTATACGTAAAAACCATGAAAACATTTTTTATATCCCTTAAACATGTAATAGAAACTTCATCTCTATCACAGTTAGCAATAAAGCAGAATTTCAGTGAACCTTAGAACTACTTATCTCAATCTATTCTGATTAAAGAATATGAAAGAGATAACTTACGTTGGAGGGCTATTTTTTTACTAGCCAATTTCATGCTCATCTCTCTTTTTGCAATTGCTTGTGGACCAATATAACAGTAATGCTATTGTTATTTACTTGGATAACTATCAGTCATATATTTCTCTTGACCTGTTGGTCTATTTTAAGCAAACAGGAAATAGATATTTATTGTTTGTCAGCCCCTTTATCTCATTTCGCTGCATATGTTTTCGAATCCAGTTTTCTAGGCAAGCTGACTGCATTCATTACATTTGCCATTCTGCCATCTGTGAAGTAATTAACTTTTGACTTATGGAAAAAAAATCAAGAAGAATTACGATCATTTTATTTGTTTCCCAGTAACCCTGGAAGATAAGCAATAATATTGTTTCTTTTTAAGCCAGGAGCACACATGAAAATCCAAAATCTGGAAGTTACTCACTGCTTCCTTTACAGTGGCCATTTTAATGTTATTGTGGCTAAAAATCTACTCTCGTTACTACAATGACTTCGATGATGCTATATTTCTACACCTTTGTTGAGTGTGGCCCTGAAACTTAATATGAGGACTAGATTAAATAGCTTCACACCAACTAGCATTGTCCTCTGCCAAACCACAGAACCCCTAGATGCAAGGTTTTTGGAACTGTTAAGTTTTCAGTGTGTTTTGTGCTTTGGGGTAGGAGAGAAGGGTATTACCAGTTTTTGTTAATAAGTTACAAACAGAAGATTTACATTACTGTCTGTTAAAATAAGATGTTGCTGATCATCTTTTCATGGTATTAGTTTTCAGTTAAAAAGAAAAACACCTTATGTATGGACCTGTTTCAGTGCTGATCGCATTAGAAGATCACGAGCTACACTCTGTTGTGCAAGAGAGCAGAGTTGGCAAAAACTGAATGTACATATTGTGCTTCTCATAGTGTGATGAACTAGCCTGAATCATTCAGGTTCACACTATGGAGAAACCGTATGTAGCTACTCATCCAGGTTGGTGCACTGATTACCTTTCTCCACTGCTGTTTTAGTCCAATTGAGTTAACACAGGTTGAATTAACGGATGTGATAGAAGTGATTGCTCCCTTCATCTGTTTTCCCACCTCTAGTCCCAGCTGTTGCCTCTTCCAAAGTAGGGGTGGATGAACCTCATGTGAAATTTGCAATCTAGAAGATGGAAAAAATTTCAGTCACTGTCAGGCTGTTTTCTGCAGCAGTTTATGAATTGTTTCATGTATGATTCAACCATTCTTTGGCATGGGCATATAACAGCTTCAAACATCCTACGCTAATCCTCATTGTGAGTCAACAATATCAAAATCTCCATTTCAGCAACAATACTCTGGGGTAAGATTACAATCTTTCCTTTAGAGCTGCTAATATTGCAGAAAATGTTTCATGGGATGGTCATTTCATGGCCTTTTCCCTACAGTATTTTCTGTGGAAGTGTCTCTTGTCTCAGGAACAACTCTTTCAAATAACTCTGTCTAATCCAACTACTGGTGATATTTCATTTATCTAGTGAGTGAGCTGAACAAGCAGTGTGAATGGCAACTAAAGAACCATAGTTTCAAACCAGTGGAGACAGTAATTTTACCTGAAATAGGGTTATAGGATAGCAAACTATCCATAAGCCAGCTCTCCTAAAGAACTGAAGGCCATCCTACTAGCCAAAAAAAAAAAAAAATGAACAAAGGTAGAGGAGAACTAAGCCAGAGAACAGATGTACTAACCACGTTCAGGCTCCATCAGATGCAATTTGAAACTGCTATGTGTGTCACAAGCCTGGAAAAAAGAGTGGCAGAGCCAGTCTCTGCCTATCCACATATTGGAAAAAGAAAAGCATTCATCCCAATTAACCATGAAAGCTCTTGTATCTCAGCTGCTTGCATCTGCAGCCCTAACAGTGAGTCTCTAAAATCGTGTAGGTAAGCATAGGTAAATTGTTAAATGAAAAAATATTACATATACTATTATTTTAATAACATCTCCATCCTATATGCTCTGAAAATTGTCCAGCTATATTTATTTATTTATTCTGAGGGGTTAGAAAGGATTTTCAATAGAATAAAAACTGTGAACAATTTTTAATTTGACTTCGTAATTTAAATGGCTGGTGAACTATGTATTGCCCAAAACACTTCATGGTTTTATTTCTCTTTTAACAGACCACAGATTTTGGTCACGTGAATAAAATTTAGAAATGCAGAAATGTTTATGGGCATTATGTGCACCTTACAGCTCCATCTTTTAGTTTTAACTGTGCATTTAGAATTATAACTATCTGTATATAGACAGTGCTCTTGAGGGCTACAGACAGATGCCCTGAAACTACTGGAATCAAAAAGCTGGCATAGTACTAGCTGGCATAAGCTTTTGTCTCAGTTTTCCCACCTGTGTCATAAAAGTTATTTATTCATAGTCCTGCACAACCCAAGCCAAAATAAGTTTTTCCAGAGATTCAGTTAATGTTGGCATAGTGTTTTCAGAAGGCAAAGCACTCATTGCTGTAACATCTGGTATAAGATAGTCCAATCCCCCCAATTTGTGTAAATCCTTCTACAGTTTAAGTCCTTTGTAGTATTTTAATTCCTGAAATATTTAGTACAATCAGCAAACTTTAGTAATGTACTCCCTTGTTCTTTCTTTATATGAACATATATATGTATTGCTTATATTAAGTCTGAAAGCTGTAATGTTTTGAACCTCTTGCCCTGCTGAATGGTGTGAAAATGGCAGAGTTTTGTGCTACTGGGTGTTCTAACCCAGTATAAAGCTAGACTCATTGCCACACTACTGATTTATCAGCCATACTTTGTACACCCAGGAATGGGATTCGCTTTTCTGGTAGAGACTGCTGGGAATTACTGCAGAGACATTTCACACAAGAAAAACCTCCTAGGTACGGCACCCTTGATGGATGACAAAATAAGCTGAAGCTTGTGGGTTTTGTGGTTTTGTTTGATAGATCATGTTAAATTTAATCATCTCAAATTGTATCTATCAGTGTTTTACTAACTTATCAACTAGATTCACAGACAGTTTCCCTGGCTGTGATTCTAAGATTGCCTTTTCAGGAGCAAGTCTGCTGTCTTTAGAAACAGTTTCTGTTTTTAAGGGTAACTTGCATAAACAGTAGGTTTAATTGCATTGGATTATGCAAAGTGATTTCTGGATATATGGTAAACCTAGTTAAATGCAGAAGTGCCCAGAAAAGAAGAAAGAAAATGTGCTTTCTACCTCTTAAATGTTAGGAGGTGTTTTCATCTTCAATATTTTACCAGCTGTTATTAGCCAGCCTAGTATCATTGAAATAAATGCACACTCCATGTAAAATCCTATTATTCTACCTACTGAAATATTCGTTACCAATCTTGAAGGTCTGAATGTCAGATATTAATATCAATCTCATTTATTCTATCTTTTATCCAGTGAATTTTTTGAGTATTTGAGTATTGAATACCAGAACATTGTGTCATAGTGGCATACTGCTATAAATTAAAACATTTATATCTTTATCCATTTATGCTTTTTTTTTAATTTATTTCCTTTATGTTCAGATGAAGTTTTCTTCTTCATCATTGCAGACAAGAGGTTTATGCTAAGTTTTGGGCAGTTAAAAAAAGAGAATGCACAAAAATAGCCCAACTTCCAGATTATATGAGGCAAAATTCTTTATGGTCAACAGCCATAAAACATGTGACACTTAAAAGAATCAAAGGGAGATTCAGGAATATTTCACAGGGAAAAAGTAGTCTTAGCTCAGACGAATCATACATCTTACTCCAATATTCCTTTAGGTAGTAATATTGTGCCATACCCTTGCCATGAGTGTTGCATTGCACCTGTTTGCACATTATACATTGGCCACAGTTTGGCCCTTTGCCAGTCTTGCCAGAGTTTTTTATTTACTTCATAGATACAACCAATCCAGCTTGAGCCAGATGGCTTATCTATTTCAAGAAGGATCAAATTTAATACCTTCTGCATTCCTTCTAATTCTGCTATCTGAGGTTGTGGTAAACTTGGTGAGTTTCATCTTCTTGAGACCTCTCTTTTCAGTAGTAATCACTGACTGTGAAACTCAAATTTTCTCCAGAGTCCAAATGTGATGATTTTCAAAGTTACAACATAAGATTCATTCCTGTATTCACAGAGTAGCAAGGACCCATAGACCAGAGCTCTTGATTCTGTCACCAGAGCCTCAGTGGACAACAGTCTGTGACTATTCAGCACACTGTTCACTCTGCTAAGAGAGTGAAGCCTGCCTCTTTGTATGCTTCAGAATAAATATCCTCATCAGTACATTCTTTCACACTATTCCTTTCAGTCATTGAATGAAATGCCATCTGCTCATGATGACTTACTGTAATTGCGTCTCTAATTTCTCTGTAACTTCCTCCTTAGAGAGTTCAATCTCTGTGAAAGGCATATTCTGATTTACCATTAAAATTGCCTTCAATATAGCAATTCAGTTATCAGGACTCCCCTCTTTCTACTTCTCACTGTACCCAGGCTGTGTAGAAGGATAACGCCAACTGTAGGGTAGGATTTTTTTCTGGCTTACAAGAATCCTGCTTTGATTAAACAGAGATGTTTTCATGGAAAACACATTACAGATCAGACACGTAAAGAAAGAAAATGGATTAAGGATTGAAAATTTTGATATTTACTATCAGTTCTATTGCACACATCTCTCTAGACTTAAGATTGGTGTTCTTCATATTACTTGTACTATGGAATGCTTTCCTGAATTTAATGTCTCTGTCCTTGTACCTCAGTGCTTTATTCTGACATTGTTCAGTCACACTGACTCCCCCTACATTTTAAAGAAATCTTTTTGAAAATAATTGGAAAAAATATTTAGAGATTTGTGGATGCATCTTTCTGGGCCTGTGATCGTGTTGTAAGGTATCATGGTTCATTCACAGAAGTTCTTGAAGCCATTGCAGTTAATGACAGAAGATCCCACTGAAAAGTTCACAACTCTTAGTGAAAGCTAACCATCTATTCTTTGATAGATTTCAAGCCCGTACTTTTGTTAATGGAACAGATAAAAGAAACTTATTTTGATACAAACCAATAATGGCTGTCCTAACAGTTTTGCATCCTGCAAACTAGGCAAAATACAAGACATCTCATCTCTTCATAAGAAAAAAGCAGCATGTTTAGCCAGGCTAATAAGAACCCTACCTCTTGCTTCCCACATTTTGCAGTTGCCATTCTCCAGCATCTGAAATGATTTGCAAATAGGTTTTGTATACCAATTCCCCTTAAAGAAATGCGATATCTTACTTGGATCTCAGAGCTACAGAACTTCCTGTCACTAGCTGTATTGCTTCCTAGTGAATATTCAAGAGAAAATGGGGGGGTATAACCAATCTAGCTCTGTCAGTTCAGGTTGCTGACATTAGCCTTGCTCGTGCTCATTAGGTTCTCAGGACTTTTCTGCAGCTCTTCAGTTCAGTTCAGTTCTTGGTTCCATAGGAGCAACCCTGGGATCCTGACCAGTATCAGCAAGGTTTCAGGTCACTATCATCGATGTGGTCATTATAAATCCTTGTGTTGCAGTGTGATTATTATAATTACCCCACATATCTTCAGTTGCAAGATTTCACCTGAGGCTACTTCAGAGCTGGCTACCAGTCCGAAGCACCATATGGGCACTTATAGTATCACTTCTGTAGCACTGTCTTCACACAAGGATGCTAAACATACACAGTCTCAGTGTCGTATTTCCTTCCCTTCAAATGTATGGTCTTAACAGATGCCTCAACACATGCAAGCAGAAGGCATATGGACCCTCAGTAGTCCACTCTTCCTGGAAATGTATTGAAACTCAGACGATCCAATTTGTCTGCAATGATTTCCCTCTCCTAAAAAAAAAAGATGCTACACTTCACATCCTGACAAGCTGCACTTTGCTTGTTAGATGGGTCGTATTCACCGTGTAAGGGAGCAGTTTTCAGTCTTATACATTCAAAATGAATAACTTGCACAACGAAGCAGTTACCAGCTGTAAACAACCACCCACCAGATTATTTTAAACAGTCAACAATCCCCATCCTGCTAGGTAATGTGAAAGGTTAATCAAGATAGTGAAAGAAGAAGCATGAGTAATGAGTGGAAAATGTATCATTTTGTGCCATAAGAGGCCACAATGCAGGCCCTCTGTGAGGTGCCCTTTGGCATATTTATAAAAATAAAAATAAAAAATACACATTTATTACATGAGTCCAAACTTATTTACTTTAAAGTAATGACAGTTATTCAAAATGTTTTGTCCAGGTGGACCCTATTATCTATTTTTCTTTCTGTCTACACCATCATCTCACTGTGCTTCTAGGGTGACTTAGAGTAAAAGATGAAATAAAAGCTTCTAATAATCTCTAAGATGAGACATTTGAAGTCCTTAGATGTACTCACCCGCCAGAGTTCTGTATGAGGAGTGCATAGAGACAAATATTTCAGAAAATTGGTTATAGCAAATTCAGTGAACAGATGAATATGTCAGCTGCATTGTTTTGTTGTAGGAGGGGTTATATAGAAATAATCTGGATTATTAATTTCTTTTTAAAGTCCCCTCCCTCTTCTAGCATGTATACAAATCTGAATATTCTCTTTACAAATTTTGGTTTCTCTCCTTTAAAGCTATACCACCGCTAGAGAGACTTTCATAATATTGACGTTCTTATAATCAGTATAATAGGTTAGCTATTTTATTAGTTAGCAAATCCTTCTCTGACAAGATAAATACATTTCTATGAATTGTCAGCCCCCCCCCCTGAAAATTATTATGTATTAATGGAGCAAATTTGTTTTGTTGTTGTTTGTTTGTTTCTTCAACACAGTGATTGTTCACTATTTGTTCTCCTTTTTGAAAAGTACTAATTGTCCATACCGGAAATTGAGACAGTACTCGTGATAGATGATAAATCAGAAAACACTATTTCTTTGTTGTTTTGATAAGTGTCTTACTATTTATTCTCAGGTTTGTTTGTTTTGGTTTTTTTTTGGTGGTGGTGATGGATTTTGTTGTTGTTGTTGTTGTTGTTACTGTTTTGTGTGTGTGTGCAGGAAAGTTTTATAATTTATCTGGATTTTTCAGCCTATGTTGGAATAGAATATTTTACATTAAACTGCTTAACACTGTGACAGATTAAAACATATGAAGTTTATAAATAATTCATATTTAATAAAGAGAAGAATACATAACTTGCAGAAATCTAAGAGTTATGGCCCCGTCTTTTAAGGTACGGAGACAAAACGTGTGATTTGTCTTTAGGCAAGAATAATTGAAATGTCATCCAAGATCTGTACACCTTGACCTCTTTCGCTAAGTAACATAGCAATTGAATGACAGGTGCACTTGAAATATTAAATTTTGATGGGACTGGGAAGTATAAGTAGAGCTAGATGTGTATGTCAGCAGAAATGAGAGACATGGCTAATCTACCAGGATGGATATTCTACTCACTTCAGCTGGAGCACCCGATCAGACATTGTATCACCAAAGTGGTGATAGAGTTACAATCAGTTTCTCTGATAGGATGATGAATTCTGTCAATTTTTTACAAGCAAATGACACAGATTTACTGGACTGGGATTTGAGGAGTAAAGTGGATTTAATCCAGAAGTAACTGACAGCATGAGAGATTGAAGGGGTCAAAGGGGGAAAACCAGGAAGTGCTTTCTTAGAAAAGTAATTTTTTTATTCAATATAGCTGAACCAATCTAGATGAGCTTTCCAGAGAGTCAGACTAGATAAAATATTCAGAAAGGCTATTTTAATCTGGTCTATGTCTATTCTGTATAAATCTGTTTTTAATCTGTGTTCCCTTACCCGATATAAATAATATAGGAGAAAGATTGTATAGCTGAGATGAAAATACAAGGCCATAATTCCTTAATGGTCTCAAATCCAACCTAAAAATTGCATGCTCAAATTCTGAGGCCACTTTCTAAAACTGTTGCTCATCCTCTATCCTCATGAGGAGAACTGGAAGAGAGGAGTTCCTTACTGTGTGGAGAAAAACATTATCCTGACTTTTAAAGGAAAAAGGGACCTTTGGGGATAAAGTAATAGGAAACTGAAGCTGAGATTCTGTCCCTCCACATCAGCAATCTCTGGGGACAGAAACACTACTTTTCTTTTCCAATGTCTGTGTCAAACAGTACTAAACAAGCTAAGCAGCTCTGATGCTGAGTGTAAATAACTTGGGTTCTTGTGCATAAATATTAGCCCAACTGAGTTCATAGATAGAAACTGAGTTATATTAGGGCTGAGTAAGTTAAGACTTGAGGCTCTATGGGAGAAGTTTGGGCTTACTGAATAACATTACTGATTGCCTTCTTTAGTGCTCTGTTTTGCAGTTCTCAGCTGATCTGCAATATGAAGAAAAAAGGCTAGAAGGTCAACAGACCAATTAAAAATTGAAATTAAAGAAAAAAGCTCAAGCACCTTGACTGGGACTTGAGCAGAATTACATAATTAAATCCTACACTGCTGAAGACTCCCGTGCAGCTGTCATCTAAACCAGTAGTACTTCATTTGTTGCTTTAAAATCCTTGAGAATGATACACATGATGAATTGCCTCTGCTCTTGACAGAATGGAGCAAACTTGTACCTTATTTTACCGCAGTACTTAGAAGGAAAGTGTCACTTGTCTTATTAAATGTGAGCAGCTTAGTCCAGACATCAGTAAGTTTAACTAACTCTGGCAAATTTAGACTTCTAAAAAAATCTTTGTGACAGCTGCCCCCTTCTTGTAAAACACAACCATTTATATAGCACAAGATGATGGTGGGTCTGTTTGCCCAAGAACTGGGACACCAGCTTCGATTCCCTCCTCAACATTTAAAGTCCCAATTCATAGATCAATGCCCTAATCACCAGCCATTGACTCTTCTTTGTATGAACATTTCTCCGTCTCCTGGAAAATTATGTCACTGCGTTATTGGATTGGAGACACAAACTGTCTTTGTAGGTGATTGATCACTGATCTCAAGATTTTTTTTTTTGCATTTTATTCAATGAATGAGGCAATTCCTTTCTCTCCCTGAGTAGTGCTCTAAGACCAATTTCTACGTGAAAACAGAAAGCCATTTCTTTCTTTAGTTTTGTTTTAAAAAGAAAAACTCAGAGGTGTCTTTCAGGAGTGGATTTCAGGTTGGGGGCAGGGGTAGGGGGATGAAGAGAAACAGAAGAATCTATATGATGTGCCTGAGAGGCAAGATTTTAAAATCCTACCATCCTGTTGTCAAATTCCAGGCAGCTTTCCCCTCGTGATACTAATTAGTTTGGTTCCCATTTGAAGATGTCTATCAATACTCACATATCCAATCTAGGCACCAAACCTGTGAAGCCAGATGTCCCAGCCCAGCCCTGACTTTTGGGATCATCGTTTATTAAATCCAGCCTTGAGAGCGTTTTGCTGTTAGGCAGATTAACTTTATGAAATGCAGGGTTTTATTTTTTTTAAAATTCCTTCTTATCTATCTAATAAATAGCAAGCTTAGAAAAGAGAAAGAGTCTGGCCTAGAGAGTTAAATTTATCATGACATTAATCTGACTATGTTTTTACTCTGCTTAAAGTTTAATTTGATTCTTTCTCTCTAATAAATCTCATTTTAATTAAGACAGCCCAAAATGAATTATAGGGACTTTTACTGGATGCTCATTGTTGGGTATTTCAGAGATAAATGAAGCTGACTCCTGCCCTCAAGTGAAGCAGGAACAGCATGAGGGCATAAATATTGATGAGCATGAAACTACATATTGTAACATGAAATTGAACTATGAGGCTTCTACCAATAGGTCATGGTTACTAGACTTTGTACGGGCAGTGAAAAAGCTTGCAATTTCTATGGGGGGTAGGTAGGACATGCTGTCAGCTCTATTTAGGATATTTTTTTTTATAGCATAGTTGGAATGGTATGTACAGATTTGACATTGGCTTAGCATTATAGCTAAGCCAATGAATTTCAACATTTATCTGTAAGAATCTGGGCATTCCAGTCAAGCACTTTTCCTCTTCTTAGAAGAAGACCATCAGTGATGCCAAACTATACAAACAGCACTCAGTTCTGCTTTCTAATTTGCATTGGCTTAAAATTGAGTTGTTCAGATATTCTTGAAGGCAGAATTGAGTCCATGAAGACCCCATTCCTGCAAAATGTGATATACATTATCACATTTTGCAGGGATGCAAAATTTATTTATTATGCATAAATATTATTTATTATGCATAAATAAATCATCCTACAATGATTCCCATTGACAAGATTAACTTTATAGCCAGATGTACAGTTTTGAAAAATCAATACCTTTGATGAGAGGAAAGTTTTTTGAACACAAGTTGCATGGCTTTTTTCAGCTATTAAAAATGAATGTTCAGTAAAAACTCTCACATTTGAATTTTAGAATTAAAAAAAAAAAAAGTATTCTATGTTGAATATGTATGGATATATTGTTCTTCAAGTTTACCAACAGATACTGCCAGATATAAAATAAAATATTTCTGTGACAGTACATGCTTTCATACTCTAAAGCTATATTTTTACTTAAAAGTCTGTTGAGCATAAAAGATTCTGAGTCCTTAAAAATATGTTATATTCAATGATCTGTATAGATGAAAACAACAACAAAAAAATCCATTCCAGTTTTGTGCAGCTGGTGTTGTATATTGTGGTATAATTAAAAACAGTTATTGAAATGGTGATAAGGTCAGAGTTAGTATCTCTATTAAGATAATTAACTTTTCCCCAGAGGGATAGACTCACAGGACTGGAGTTTTAGATGAAGAGTTCACAGACTGTATAAAGCAGTTGCACATGGTAGAATAATCAGTATAACTGTAAAAAGATAAAAGCAGCAGCAACTGATTGCATTATAGGTTGATGCCATCCAGTGGTTCAGCAGAGCATTGATGGACAGGTTCTGAGTAGTGTTTGGCACAATATATCATCTACAGATGAGGCTACAGATCTTTTTCTCATTTATATTATCATTCTAAATGAACTTTATTGGCTTTAACGATTAGCAGTGTACTTGTGTTCTAACGTACATCATGCAATACACTTCATCTATGCTTTGGCTTATATATATACACAGGCATATATTGTCTTACACGTGTTGTGTGTCTGTTTGCACATTCAGACAACAGAACTGCTATATAGTACAGTTTCCACATGAAAAAACACACCTCAGAAAATTAATAAAAGAAAATGCAGTTATTTTTTGCTGAGGTAAATCAGGTTAAAAAAAATGTGCTCCAGAAGTGGAATGATTGTTTCATTTCAGAGCTCCATGCATCATTAAACTTCCTATCTTATCAGATCCCTGCAAAAGGGATATACTAAACAAGCTGCATGCTTTTGTGAATGCTACTGTAAGTAACCTACCACACCATTAAAATCCTTCCCCAGATCCTAATATTTCAATTTATTTTTGTGGCTTCTATTTAGAAGATACAGAAATACCAAAGGACTTGGTGTAACATGCGTTTCAGATTGATGCATTGCATTGCCCAGCTGCGGAAAAAAAATGCCTGTAAATGTTAAATGTATAGCAATCAGTAAGCAGAACTGATATTCTGATTAGTTTCAAGTTAACAAGTCAGTGTGAAATAATAATCCAAAAAATAAAAATAAAAATCTCAAGCCCTGGGAAGAAATCTACCTGCCAAATTTGTATTATGTACAATGGTACTATCAATCCTCCAAAATATTATTCTCTTTTAACAAGTTGAATTCTTCAGTTTTATGCTAACAAGATTCTTGTTTTTTAAAAAAGAATGCAATCTTAATTGTAAAAAAACCACTCAAGAAAAGTACAAGTTACATGGAAATCCATTGTTAATCATCAAATGAATGAAGAACCGTGGTATAAATAGCAAGGGACTTAGGATTATGTCTTGAGTTTGTGTTAATTCACAATGACCCTCATACCTGCAAGTCTGAAAAGAATACAAGCCACCATCTGAGTTTCCATACCCGAAGAGTTGTTATGAGCTGTTAAAGGAGTATCTGAGCCCTATGCTCCTAATTCAGGCACCTCACTTGCCTTAATTAGTTGTAAATTCTCCTTCACCAATGTTCAGTCTGAAGAGCAACAGATAAGAGGCTGTTCTCCCTCCATTCAGAAACACTGACATTATTGTCATGACTTTATATTTGCCCAGTCCTCGCTTGTTCATCTAGAAGTAGTAGAACAGGAAATCAAATAATATTTTCTTCTACAAACATTCAACTAACATACAAAGAATAAGTTTCAGCTCTCTCTTTCAACAATTTTCATGGGCCAAGCCTACTACTCTTGTTCCACACCCTCTAGCCCCACCTTTCTCCTTGCTGTGGAACTAAAAATAAAAATAAATAAAAATAATTTTAAAAATGAATATTTAATTGTTGCTGCTTTTCTGTCCCCTTTAGTGCCAAGCAGCAAACAGTTAATTTAAGGTGAGCCTTCTCCCAATTTGTGAAGTCCACAGTATTTCAAATACAGACCTAATTTTTTGTATGTCTATTAACAGGGAATTGCCTTGTCTTATCTGGCAATTATTACTCTTTTTTTCCACCTAATCTCAGACACAGGCAGTTAAATTTTACTTTGATCAACTGTCTTGTTTTCATATCACTTGTCTGAGATCTGAAGCCAAAGAAACATGACTGAGGAAATGCTTGTGAGCTGTCATTAATGTGATTTAACTTATTTGAATGCATTTTGATTAAATTTGGCACATTGTTATCTGTAAATTTAGATAGATAGTTTTCATGGATATTGCGAAAGTGTGAACACATGGATTTGATACAATAGTTGTAGGTGCCCACATATGCCTGAGCTCTGATTGTATAAGCTGTAAAGCATAATTCGGTGCTCCATTTTATACTTACAAAAATATTTCCCCACTTTCTTGAACTTTGAGCTTGCCTTTTCCTCTCAAATACAAGAAGAATACTGGTTGTCACAGCATGCTAAAAGTTAGCAAATGTCATGAAGAGAGTAAAACTAAAGATCTCTTGGGGGCAAAAAGCTAGCAGCCTGTCACATCTTCTGTAGAGACTATAATTCTCTTATACCCTCAGAGACTGCAGCAAGGAATAATGATTTGGTCATGGAATTTGCTGCTGTTATTTAGATCCTTGTATGACTATTTAGGGTTTTATAGGTTTAACTTACCCCTTTAACTTCCACCCAGAAGCTCACTGGAGTCCAGTTTAGTGTAAGTGTACCAGCATAATGGGCTTAACTCCTATCCATCCTTCCATTTAACCAGATTTCAGTATCTCAGACATCAAAGTCAGGGTCTTTCTGGAAAGTGTGTTGCAGCAATCTTATTTTGGCAAATCCTGTAGTGGAAGGAAGTGTAGAAGAAGTAGCACAGGGAGAGAGGATTGGTCTTTGTTTTTAGAGTGTGGAAGCAGCCTGACCAACTGAAAGAAGGCTTTGTGTTATAAGAAGTTACTTATTTTTAAAATAAGTTGCTGATATAAATTGGAGTGCAATTTTCTCTGATTTGGCTAACTGTGTAGCACAGTTAGATATGTAGAGCTTAGATATGGAACAGATACTGGATGAACATTCTACTAGTGCAGAAGCTTTAAACATGATGCATATCATCTTGATGACGTTCAATAAGGGTAAGAGCCAGCTCCTGCACTTGGGTCATAACAACCCCATGCAGTGATATAGGCTTGGGAAGAGTGGCCAGAAAGTTGTCTGGCCAAAAAGGACCTGGGGGTACTGGCTGACAGCCAGCTGAACCCGAGCCAGCAGTGTGCCCGCGTGGCCAAGAAGGCCAATGGTCTGCATGCGAAGTAGTGCAGCCAGCAGGACTAGAGAAGTGACCGTGCCCTTGTACACAACTCCAGTGAGACCACACCTCAAATTGTGTTCAGTTTGGGCCCCTCACTACATGAAGGATAGTGAGTTGCTCAAACATGTGCAGAGAAGCTCAACAAAGCTTGTGAAGGGTCAAGAAAAGATTGAGACAAAAAACTGAGGAAATTGGGGTTGTTTAGTCTAGAGTAGAAGAGTCTGAGGTAATACCTTATTGCTCGCTACAACTACCTGAAAGGAGGTTGCAGTGAGGATGGGTTGGTCTGTTTTCTCAGGTGACAAGCAATAGGACACAAAGACATGTCCTCCAATTGTACTAGGAGAGGTTTAGACTGTATATTAGAAAAAAATTCTTCATAGAGAAGTTGGATAAGCATTGGAATGGGCTGCCCAGGGAAGTGGTGGAGTCCCCATCCATGGAGGTAAGCTCTGTGGCGCTAAGAAGGGATGTGTTTTAGTGATGATTGGGCTTGATGAAAGTCTTTTCCAAACTAAATAATTCTGTGATTCAATTATGAAGTTGTAGGACTGTGTACCACAGGAAACATCTTGCCTTCCTTAATCCATCCAGACCAGTACAGGGAGTCATACAATAAAGGCACACCATTCTGAATAATGGTTAAGACCAGACGCTATACAACATAATACATTCAAAGCACCAAGACTTTTTATAGCAACCTTAAAGCATTTTGTTACTGAAGGTTTATTTGTTGTTGATTTTTTCTTTTTGAGAATGACACTTGTAAACAATATTGTCTTGAGGCTAAAGCACTATCTAGTTTATTATTTCTCAAAATCCTTTGCTGCACTGCATTGTACTATGAGCTAATTAAAAGAGTTGTCTTTCAGAAGTTATAGATTCCTTGCTCTGCTTTTATTTAGTCAGGCTGAACATGAAAAGAAAAAAAAAAAAAAGTTTTGAAGTAATAGCAGATCTGTAATTGAGATTGCTATAGCTAGATCCCACTGGATTTCTTGTTCAGTCATGTCAGGCCACAGTGTCGAAACAGTGAGAGGGTTTGAATTCCTAAACACTTGTGATGTGAAAAAAATTGGCAAATGAAGGCTAAAACATACAATCAGAGTTTTTGTTTTGCTAATTGTTGTTAAATGTGTGCAGAGAAGCTCATAACAAACTACTTTTGTTTGGCTAATTCTGCTTAAGGATCATGAAGAAAGATCTTCCTGAGGAAGACTTTGGAGGAGGATAAGAAATGGAATTTGTGGTCTAATTCAGAGTAAATCAGAAATGCCTCTCTACAGTCCTCAAGAGTTCTCTGTACTCCTACAGAGTAAAGACAGACAAGGCTTGGAGCACAGCTGTTAATAGCAAATGTAACAAAAGATGAAACCCAATCACAAGAGCAGGGTCATGGAACACAAGTTCTTGTTAGAATAAGCAAAAATTATAATTTAGTTAAAAGAGTATATATTATTTACAATTATATTACCAATTGCTGACTTTCAACTTAGGCATTCAAGAATGCTTTGACTACAACAGAAATCAGCAACATAATTATTTTGCCAATCGCAAGATATAAATTGTAGAACAGTCACCCTTGCCTTCAGTAGCAAAAAGTTACTGAAACTAATTGTTAAATAATCAGTAAGCACATAGATAATAAAGTCATATGAAACAACCAACGTCAATTTGTCAAGAACAAATCAAATCAAATCTGTTTTCCTTTTTAACAGCATAACTGGCCTAGTGGATACAAAGGAAGTTGAGGATGTGTTATAGTTGGACTTTAATAAGGCTTTTGGCATGGTATCAGATATATTCTCATGAGCAATTTAGGAAAATGTTCTGTATGAAATTGCCACCTGGTGGGTGCACCCACTTGTTGCAGTGTACTAAAAATTAATTGTGAGTAGTTCACTGTCAGGTTCCAATATAATCTTTTATATAATATGCTTTGAATACTTTTCCTCTGTTTAGGCCTAGTTTCATTAATAACCAGAAAACATTCTTCAGCAAGTTGTGATTTATTTTTTTCCTACAGGCAAGAAGGGAATATTTTGGAGGACAGGATTTAAATTCAGAAGTCATGGTAGTTTGAAGAAGTGGTTTGAAATCAATAAAATAACATTCAATAAAGATGAAAGAAGTATTGCAATTACAAAGAAGAATGAAATGCTGAAACAGAAAATTCATAATAAGTATGATAATACTGTGCAAAGAGGAAGGAGACTGTGGTGGATTACAAGCAAAACATGATTCTACAGTTTAGTACTCCTAAAAAAAAAATGGAGCAGAGGAATTGGAATGCTTGTATCTAAAGCATGGGAGATAGGAGGTATTTTATTTTACACATGACAATTTAACTAGAGCAGTGTGTCTGATGCTTGGATTTCAGGAAAAGCAAAACAAATTGCCTAGAGTCCAGGTGAAAGTAAGAAGAGGTATAAAAATTTAGAAAATGGCTTGTAAGGAAGGTTTGAGAATTTGCTAGTTTATTGTGCCTTCTTTGTTCTAAACTAAGCAAATGAGAAAGATTGTCATAAAAAAGAACAGTGAAATATGAAAAGATTATTGTAACGATGAGAAATCAGAATTTCCTCCTGAGGATAGGACAAAGGTAGTTAGCTGAATTTACCCAAGAGAGACTTGTTGAGTTAGATGCTAGGAAAAAGTGTAGAGACAGATTGCACTGGAACATACTAACTGTGCATTCTCCTTCACTGGAGATTTCTAAGGACGCATTAGATGAATATGCAATCAACAGTGAGCTTGGTATACTTCATCCTGTCTCAGAGGTTTCTTTCAGTCTAGCTTTGTGTGATTTCTACTTAGTAATGAAAATGTTTGAAATTATTACTTAGATGGATTCTAGAAAATAGTTCTTGGATGAATTCAGAAAAAAGAACCTCTGCCAACAGACTGGTGGCAAAGCCTGCTGGGGAGACTTAAACTAAGAATGAGGTGTGGAAGGGATATGATGACCCACTGTCCATTGAGGAAATGGTGATCTTTGTTAGCAAGAAGGATATGGCGGACAAGACAGAGCCTGAGAATGACAAAATGGGGTGAAGGTGGCCCACATCAAGTGTCTTGAGGGAATCTCTCATACTTTCTGGAAAGTCAGCAGTCTGGATCACCTCTCTGAAATGCCTTTACCCTAATGGATGCATGCAGCATATGACAAAACCAGAAGGAATCACAACTGTGTGTGCAGCTGCAGGGCTACAGCCTGATAGGGATCAGGGAGATGTAGTGTGAAGGATCTCACAGGTTGAGTACTGCATTGGATTGATACAGGCACTTCAAGAAAGACAGGACAGGAAGGTGAATGGGTGCCAACTGAAATACAGGAAATTCCATTTAAACTTTAGAAGAATCTTTCTTGTGGTAAGGGTTGTCAGACATAGAAATATGTTTGTCAAACATGGTTGTCAAACAGAAACATAGAAACATTCCTGA
This sequence comes from Heteronetta atricapilla, assembly GCA_011075105.1. NCBI lineage: Eukaryota > Metazoa > Chordata > Aves > Anseriformes > Anatidae > Heteronetta > Heteronetta atricapilla. The sequence continues at coordinate 94,465,171 of CM021732.1, forward strand.
AAGGAAGTTGTGGAGAGCTGGGGGGCAGCCTTTTCTCACAGACAACTATCAATAGGACAAGAGGGAATGGCTTCAAGTTGCACCAGGGGAGGTTCAGTTTGGAAATTAGAAGAAATTTCTTCTCAGGAGTGGTCAGGCATTGGAACGAGTTGCCCAGGGATGTGGTGGCATCACCGTCCCTGCGGGTGTTTAAGGATGTGGTACTTAGGACATGGTTTAGTGGGTGATATTGGTGGTAGGGTTGTGGTTGGACCAGGTGATCTTGAAGATCTTTTCCAACCTTAGTGATTCTATGATTCGACGTTGCCTGAAGAAACTGTGAAGTCTCCATCCTTGGAGATACTTGAAATGTGCCTTGAAAAGTCCCTGAGCAGCCTGCTATAGTTGACTCCACTTTTAGAAAAGGATTTGGCCAATATGATCTCGTGGTCCCTTCCATCCTCATCCATTCTGTCATTTTAATTTTTCAAACCAAAATCAGACCATCATAGACTGGTGAAGATTGTTTTTGGCAGGGTATATTTTTGTATATTTTTCTAGAAGGCAAATTAAGATAATTGGGATGTTTTTTCTTTCTTTTCTGCATTATTCTTTTCTTCATTTTGGAAAGTTTCATATGAAAAGACTATTTCATTTTGAAAATATCCTAGGCAATATGTAGAAGGATTACCAACATTAGATAATGCTAACATTCAGAGTAGCAACTTGAGCCATTATTCAAAATTTTTGTGAAGGACACTACCTTTTAAGTGTTGTGTTTATATTGTGTCTCAGGCAATTTCCTATCTTTTGTAGGAAAGTGCAAAACATTTTATAAGTTTTAGGTTAGAGCACAGAGATGATATACCCACAAAGTTTAGACTCATCTCAGTGATATTGCTAATCATGTGTCACTTGCTCTTTTATGTCTCAGAAGCAAGCAGACAACATCTTCTAGGTATCTCCTGAATGCTGGTGGGGCTTCACACAGCCTGACATTATTTTCCAAAAAGCATGTTCCTACTTTGTGATAGGGATCAGATTTCCAACAATATACCCACTTAGCATGAACTAACCCGTCTCAGCATGATCATCCTAACACCATATCTGGGGATAACAGCTAAGTGGATCCATCTGTGTCTAGTAGATATTTGTGGGAGAGAGTGAAGACAAGATGATCTGGGTGCAGACAGATTGTAGTTGCAGAAGTAATTATTTCATTTTTAAGGGAACAATTTTCAGGAAGCTTCATTTGCATAGTAAGACTATTAATTGAGAACATGGGTAATTTTCATTCTTCCATCCAGCAAGGAGACAAAACTAAAGGGAAATGGTGAATATAGTCTGAATGACAGGAAAAAATAACAATCACTCATAATTGTTCTGGGTGACAGCATAATTTTTTCAAGAGTGTGTTCAGAGGTGTCCGACAATGACTTTCAATAGCATTACCAGTCTGCCATTTATTATGACCCAAACTGCTACACAATGTCAGACACTTGGAGGAGACAAATCCATATTCTCAAATAGAATTTGTTTTAAATCAATAATTAAGATACATATAAGGCACCCTCCCAAAATTCTGTGTCTATGAATAAGCTATAAGTTAAAAAACAACAACAACAACAACAAATTTCACATTTGTTATTTAAGAGTAAGAATTAAACAGCTTTATTAAGCAAGGCACTGCTGTGGCTGTCTATTGAAGCTGTGGGGAAAAAACTGTCTTGAAAAGTATTAAGATATTTTAACATTTGCATTTGTTCTGCATTAGCATAAAAATTAAAATATCTAATTTTAATGACTTTTTGGAACAACCCTGTTTTCACATTCATGATGATTGTGGCTCAGACAGCCTGGTTCCTGGTTCTCGGGCTGTCTCTGCATCAGTTATAGCATTAGCAGAATTTATTGCTATTCTGAAGACTGCTAATTAACAACTGCCTAAAGGATTTGTTTGCCAAACTAAGCACAGTGCAGGAAAACTAAAGCTAACATGTCTCCTTTGCTAGGAATAGTGGGATACCACTGTATTTGTGATGATAATGAACTGTCTTGCACCAAAAAAAATCCCTAGCTGCCAAAATGTGCCTAGTTTTTAAATCCTTGCTACTGGCTGAATTGTGAAAAGTAAGTGAAGCGGATCTGATAATCTGGCCCACATGACTCTTTTACAAAGTAAACATTATCAATGAACACTTGATTTCCTGTATCCTCAAGGAAAATTGCTTTGGAAGAAAGGACTGCTCATGAGAGGCTTTCGATGGCCTCTTTTCAAATGCTTATCTTCCTGGATCAGCCAGTAAATCTTGTCTGTTAGGAAGGTTCTGCTCTCTCTATTGCCTTCTCTGGGATACACAGGGTAATTTGCACACATCTGTAACCCTGTTTTTATCATGTTTTAGTTCTGCTGTAAATATCAGTTTTATTGACAGATATCAGTCTCTGATATTCCTCTATTGGCTGGAGATGTGAACTTCTCCATCTCTCTCTCCTTTTATTATTATTTGTTGTTGTTGTAAGAGCATCTCCCAGAGGTATAATGAATGGAAGGGACTGGAAGGAGACATTTGATCAGTGCTCAAAACCCAGTGTTGTTCATTTTTTTGTGGTAATTTTCTGTAATGTTTGCTGCCTAACACTGCTAACATTACAAAACAGTGCTTCCTACAGGATTATCCTTTCCCACTATTAAAATATTGCATTTTTTGTGTTTGACCTGATTGTAAAAAGAATCAGGCTGCTGCTGGAATTGTTTTATGTGAATAAAACAGGGGCTGTGTTGCAGATCCTCCAGAGTCTCTACAAAAATAAATAAATATGCTGTCACTGTCAAGGACAGAAGACAGGTGCAGTCATGAAAAAGATGCCATTTCAGCAAATTCAAGGTATCTATGTAATTTTTGCTTCACAGTACAATTATTATGCAAATTATAAGCTTTCATTGTTAAAAATAAATAAATCTGTCTTTAACCACACAAATTTTCTGTCTATTTCACTGTACTATTATGTGTCTCTGCCCTATAGAATTAGCCTTGCAGAGAAATGCCTCAAGGCAAAAAAAGACAAGTCTGAACTTGACCCACATCCAGAGCTTTTTGTGAAAAGCAGTCCCATGGGCTGTTGAGTTGGTAACCATTAGAATTACAGAAAGTTTTTTCTGATCCTGTTTTTCCTCATGGCAATGCAAAGCAACAAGAAAAAAAAAAGAATGCAAAAGCTATGTTAGTGCATCCATATCAAAAATTAAAAGCGCATAACCCAAACAAAGCACAAAATGAGGAAATAATACTCTGTCATCAGAAATAATGATATGTAATAGATAAATTGGCAGGTATGTATCTGTAAGTCCAACTGGATATTTGTCATAGAAAATAAGTAAAATCAGCTTACTGCTTTGCAGTTTTCATGATATTATCATGAGCTTCATGCTTGTCAGGATTTTCTTGGCTTTCTTATCACCACTCCTGATTGTTTTTGCCTTTTTTTTTTTTTCCAGACTGGTTTATTTGTCTTATTAATTTCAACAGGATACTTCTCATGATTAACATATTTGTTGTGGCCATACTTCTTTGAAATTACAAGTGAACTCATTCCTGACATTACACAGTCTGTTCTTTATTTAATATTTTAAAAAATGTGGGACCGCTGCATTGTTCATTGTCACCTTAGGACTTCTGTCTCAAAATAAAATAAAATAAAATAAAATAAAATAAAATAAAATAAAATAAGCATTTATTTAAGCACCTGTGAAGTCAATACCATATATATTTTACAAATACATAAGTTTAAAGTAGAGATGAACTAAGGTCATAAATGAAGTTTTTAAGTACTACATTTTCTTTGGCCCATGTACTCCAAGACAGTATTGGGAGAGAATTCTTCTATTTCTTTAAAATCCTGTCAACTGTAACTCCATGGAGTGGGCCCGGGTGTATGTGTGGAAACACACTTGCTGCTGGCAGAAAGCATTCCTGGGTCGCCCATGCTACCACCATCTGTGACATATGCGCTATTTGGCAAAGGGATTTCTCTGTATTTCCTAGGAGGCAGGCCCCATCCCTTTGCTGTTGCCATGGCCACATTCTCTCTCAGAGCATCCTTGAGTGGAGAAGAGTGCTATCATGTTGCTTCCCCAGGAGATTGTCTGTGTGCTTTCCATTTCCTTGTGTGCAATATCAGCTTGCCAGGATCATGGTTCTTGGATAGACACCTGGTACAACACAGCAAGTTAATGAGTCTTTAGCAACAGAACCCAGCAAACCACAACTTGGTCTTCAGGTGCAGTCAGTTTGTACTCCTCATTTAAACACAGAATTTGGGAACCTTCTTGCTTAAATAAATGAATAAAACAAAGAGATGTATTTGTAAATGCATACTATATATGTAGTTATTATATAATACCTTATACCTAGATTACTTTTGATTACTTTTGATTCAGGTTTCCCTGGATTATGAAATTTGGGTTCCAATTTTGAGAGAAAGCAGTAGCACCTGTCAATTGGTTCCTGTTTTATCTCCTCACATACTCACCATTTCTGTTTATTTCAGAGCAATCCCACAACCTCAGTAAATATTCCTGTTTTTATAAAAATAGCTTTGGTTTCTCAGTAAATGATTCTCTTTTTGTTAGCTTGTTTTGGTGATAAAATTTTACATTATAAACAGTTGCTCTGTAAAGATTGGAATGAGGAAAATGTGATAACCTCACAAAGAGGCAATGCCAGGCTGTGAAGTGCGCTTTCTGTGTCCAGGTGCCAGTATTATGTGGAATCACTACAAAAAGAAAAATTAAGATGAGAAAGAAAACAAACTTAAAGGTGTCTTTACTGGTGTTGCTCTCAGATGAAGTTAGTTTCCCAATGATAAAGTCTTGCTAAAGAGGCAGAGGTGAAGTGATGCTCTGAGGCAGGAAAATATGAAGCGCTCAGAGATTAAGATTTTGTCTTCCTCCAAAATAGTGAAAGAAACCACGATTGTTTAAAGTCGGTGATATGTGAGGCATTCTGTTCTGCACTTCGATTAAAGCAGGATTTGGGCCTACATAATGATGATTTTCTCTGCTGCACTCTTTTCAGACTCTAACCCAGCAATAACATCTCGGTTTAGTGTTGATGACTTCAATAATCATTGTTATCTCAGGTATGGAGAGGTGGGGAAGAAAACATCTTACCTGCCTGCAACCACAGTCAAGTGACAATGTATTCCATGATTATGGACTGGGAGCTTCATTTCAGAGCAATCATGGAAATAGGTTAAGTAGTCATGGGGAGAGGGAGAAAAGATTTTAAGAGAAATACAAGTTTCAGCCAGTAAACAGACAGAGCTTAAACGTTAGATCGCATGATCCTTTAATTGCAATATTAGTAGTGCACAAAACCTTATCTGTACTATTTCTTATGGTAGGCAAGCATACAGAAAACTCAGACATCCAATTCCCAGATACTGAGGGAAACAGAATTGGGTAAACATGGGGTTACAATTCTTCCAGATCCAGAACAATTATTCAAAAATAACAGCCTCAAAATAAACAGAAGAATTGAGTGTGAAGCTTTCACACTCTCTCCTAGGCTGAGCATCTGTTCAGCAGCTGAGGTGGATATTTAGATTCAAAAGAAAATCTGAATAATTTTGGATATGCACAAGCCACTTTCTTTTCTGAAAAGGGATTTTTACAATCTGCTATGTTCCAGCATGGAGAGCCATCTGGTGGGTGTCAACAGCAGTGCTTTGCTCTGTTCATGTGCAGAATCCTAAAGACTGCATTTGCAATGTCCTTTTTGTTATTATTCTTAGGAGTTCTGTTTGCAAAATTTTCATTACCTCCTAATTTTTTTATGCTGTTTTTGCTTTGTTTTGTTTTAGTTTAGTTTTCTAGACATGCAATTGCAGTCATTCTTTGCTAAACAGTATTCACTGACGAGGCCTATTGTTATGACATAGATGGACAAACAGTTTTTGTAAGAAGAAGGAATCACTCTGAAGTGCAATTTCACTTGCTCTGAAATATCTTACAGATGTAGCCACAATTCACCAAAATGATCAATGCAAAGAATGACCAGCCAGATGTATACATGAGCTAGAGAAGGGGAATTGGTGTCTCTTTGACTGCTGCCTCATAAATTAGAGCTCTGGTAGGTTGGAAGGGACTTGGACTGTTCTGTTAAAAAACACCTTCTGCAACATTAAAAGGTGGATGTAGGCTGAGGAGGAGGTACTGATAGTCAGATTATACAACATCCTAAACAAAGGCTTCCTCACTCTTCCCTGTTGAGGTGGTTTTGTTATATATCAAATACTGTAAGTTACTAAAAAAAAAGAGAGTAGAGTCTGACTCTCCTGCCTTGTGGTTGGGACATTGGCTGGGTAGGCAGCTCATGCCTGAGAGCTCGTATGTGTTAGTATCTGTTCTTAGTATGCAATAACACAGTGAAATGGTATCTATAGGTGCAGTGCAAAGCACATTGCCCATTGTGGTAGTAAGCTAAGACAGTTTCTGGGGAGGTAGGAACTGGGAATTCAGATCCACTCAAGCAAAGAGGACAGCTCAGCCTGGGCTCCAGAGGTGTTAATTCCCTGAATGGCTGAATGAACCCATCCTTTCTTCTTGACTTGGGGAGTCCAGGCTTTCTCTAGAACTGATTTGTTAATAAGTTTCTGAAACAATGCTTATTTTCTAAGGCAAGTGAAATATTTTAATTGACAGAAAATAACTTTTACTTTTCATGGTAGGAGAAAAAGTGGGAAAAATCTATTTGATCCTGACCAGATTTGGATGTTTGATGCAAATTTTGCTTGGATCAGCTAAGGTTAAAAAAATAAAAATCTTATGGCTTTAATTCCAAGTGAGGGATAATTTATTAAGTATTCATATTCCTACTGACATTTCAAAACTTGTTCAGAAAGTTCTCCACATATACTTTGCTTTAGGGTTTAAAGAAACAATGCTGGAAATTCAGGCAGTGAGGTATGAAGTCTTGAAAACAAACAGAAGTTTCTATGAGAATTCCGAGCATGCTTTAGCCTAAGAAATATCTGGGAAGTATTATTTCTTTGCAAGGAGCAATGATAAGCATAGCTATTCTGTTTTATTTGTTGTTGTTGTTGTTGTTGTTGTCTTGAATTACCTGTATACGATTAATGAACTGAACAGTGCAGAACCGTTATGAGAGGATTGAGCGTGCTAGTTATTGTAGCTGTTTTCTTGGAAGAGAGGTTGGAAAACCTCTTATTCTGATCATTCTGCAGGGCATCCCACCTTTCTTGCAGTGCCGGGGACGCTACATCCTATACACTACATCCATTCACTACATCATCTCCCATGTCATCCCCTTCTTTACAGTACAATTGCATTAAACTCAGTCTGGACTTGCGTAATATACCCACTGCTTTTCTGGAGTCAGATGACTGCATATTCTCAGATCAATTGTATTGCACACATCTGGCTGGCCTAAAATTACTTGTCGTTCACCGTAAAGATCTAATGTACATTTTCTGCCTGGAATCCATTTCTTCATTGGTCTCAGGAGCATGTAGTGGTAGGCTGTGGGCTGTAGGCTATGGTCCTGGTAGGATGCACAGAGTCTTAGTAGGATGGGCTAAGCATGCATCTTTTAGAATAAAAATCAGTCCAGAGTTAACATCCACCCTCTTCAAATTCCTCCTGTTGTAAAATACATTTAACACAATTATTTTGTAGTTTTTGTCCTTTTTTTTTAATGCATTCTCAGGTTACTGTGCTTTATGTCAGAGGAATTTCTAATCTGAGTGTCAGAATAACAGGGATTGTAGTTCCACTTACTACTTGAGGTTTTGCCTACAATGTCTTTCAGAAAGTTCATCACAGGAAAAAATAAATTGGTAGAAAATTTACCATGCCCTTTGGAGAATGGTTAAGTAACCTTGTAGTTAACTGTTTTCATTGTACTTCTCAACTGAATTTCTGAGTTAAATTGAAAACAACAACAAAACATGTGTTTTACCAGCATAAAATAGATTTCTCATGTTCGAAATCACCTTTTAAAATCTTGATCTCAGATAAAGTATAAACTGTAGTAGATGCTTCAGAATAAACTTTAACTAGTTTGCACTTTTCACCTGGGTTGTTGCATGTGAAAGCCTTCTCTAGCAGCTCTGTCTTACAGAATCAGCTACTTGCTGTGAGCATTCACATAATTTGCTGATTTTACAAACATACACATTCATCTGTCAAAACATTAAGTCATATTAAATGGAGATTGTAAAATTAACATTCTTTTTGGAGTTAGGTCACATGTGGTCTTAAGTCTGTTGAAGCAAAAAAAAAAAATAGGACAAAGCAAGTTTGTGGTCCTAAAATTCCTGCTGTTAATAAGTATGTCTAGGGTGTGCATGATTACAGTGTCAGTTGGCACACCTCCTACATCACTAGAGATTCAAAAAAATTGGAGTTTTATTTGGAGTACTTTATTATTTTTTTTTTTTTTACTTACAGTGAATTGTATTAGTACAGGAAACAAAGCATCAAAGAAAAGCACTATCAACTAGCTTGTTACTGAAGCAAGTTTGGCAGAGGACCAGCAACATGGTTGGTGCCTGGAGCACTTGTCCTGAGAGAGGCAGAGGGGACAGGGCTTGTTCAACCTGAAGAGGAAACTTCAGGGTGACTTGATATTGCATTTCAATGCCTACAGAGTGGTATGTAATGGGAGAATGGGAAACAATGGGTTCAAATGGAAATGAGTGGTTCAGACTACATAAGATAAAGTTTTTCATGATGACAACAGTCCTGCACTGAAACAGCTTGCCCAGTTAGGTTATGCAGTCTCTGTCTATCTTAAGATCAGATTGTGTGAATAGCCTTAGCTGATATCATAGCTGACCCATTTTGAACATTGGGTTAAACCTCCTGAGGTTCTTTTCAACCAGAATTTTCCTGTGAACCCATGATGTGTGATTTAAAGGAAAGCTGTCCAACAGCTATGCATCAAAATATTCAGAAATACACTTAAACCTAATATTGACACAATAAGAGCTACACGAGAAAATCTTCAAGGTTTAATCCATCTTGAGAGTATTCCAACAATGTCATGCTAAACTGGATTTGTTCTGATAAAGGGGCTTTACCAACTAACATTCCCTAAAGCAGCAGGAAAAGTTTATTTCCTTTCCTTGTCATAAGTACAGAAATATCGATAGAAAGGTTGACACGGGGAGGGAAGTATTATAGTCCCAGAAAGATCTGACACGAGGAAATGTGAAGCATCTCATCCTTGTGGAATGCAATCTACGTTCAATGTATTGTTTCTGATTCCACCTCTGTTTAAAGTCTTCATTAATAAACTTGCTAAGTCTTTTTAAGGTTCATAATGTATTTTTGTAAGATTTCCATACTTTTTATGGAGTTATTTACATGTTATTTAGATGTAGGATTCTTGTTACGAGTAGTTGTTTGTGCTCAGTCTGAAAGTGTTCTACAAGGCAATTTGCTGTGGCTGTCAGTTTTCACTTCTTCCACAGACAAGGTAAAATCCTACATGAGACATATTTACAGATTTCATTTACTGTTGAGTTACATGTTTAAAATACAGGTTATTTGTGATGACTGTAAAACAAGCTCTAAAATTCCCATTTCTATATACTTTAACTACTCAGTACAGGGAAGTTCATTTTAACAAAGTGCTCCCTGAAGGTTTCCTCTTGTTCTTGATAATATTCTTGTGAATAAACAGAGATGTGCTTTAAGGTATTAAATTTGTGCTTCTGTCAAGGATGAAGTTGGTTCTGGATTTATCATGTCATTAATTTAACATCTATGAGCAAAAATGATCAAAATTCATGTTGAAATATTCAGTGAAATATAACACTAGCATATATTTTAGCAAATTGTCAAGTGAAGGGTTTCTACAAAGGTAGAAGTTCTCTTCAGGCATATAAGAAATAGCTGACAACAATTACTTTGAAAATGTAGGGAACAACCACAAAGGGTGAGTCATTACATCCAGTAGTGAAAAACAGAAACTAAATATATCCTACATGCTCTAATAGGCATATATGAAGAGGTAGAAACTTTCAAACACTTTTGTAGGACAAACCTCTCATTTTCAAATATGAAGCCTAGAGAGAAATGCAATTCTAATAAAATGTCTGGTACTCAAAGAGGATACCTCTGGAGTTTCACTTTTCAAGTACAGCAGAAGGTAAAATGGCCTGCCTTTGAATAAGTTTTAGGTGTCTTGAAAGAGTATGAGATTACCTTTCCTTTCAGGCTTCACAAAAATGAAGTGCTCCTATCCTTTATATTTTCTCTAAAACACTTTGTGTATACGTACATTATACTTAAATACTCTCATTTCAAGAATACCTGAAAAAAAAAAAAAGTGAATAGCAGCAAAATTTGTATACAGACTTGAGCAATTACATATATTTTCAAAAGATTTTCTTACAGTATCTGTCTCTAACCACAAGTCAAAAAGTAGTAAGTATATCACAACTAGAATAGAACTTACATGTATTATAAAAAGCAGTGATCCAGGTAACCATTACCCTGTTACAAAAGATGCATTATGGAATTATTGAATTGCATTTTATTAATGAAAGTCAGAAGATTCTGCTTTTATTTTGCTACTTGAGTTCAAAGAGTAGCTAACAGTTCAGAAGAGGCTGCCTTCATTCACATACTGGTTAAAAATAAATAGAAAAAAATACCGATTTGATCTGATAATAAACTGTCTCAAAATCAGTATGAGGATCACATTCATCAAGTTTACATAAAAGTAGCTCTGATTATTCAGGCAAAAAATACGCAGCTGACCACTAGTTAATCATTCCAGTTTAATATAGGAGAGTTGTGAGAAAATATAAAAGGACCAAGGAAAGGGCAGAAAAGAGAAGCATAATTTAAGTGTTTTCATTTTGAAGAGCAATTTTATAACCGATAGCAATGGTAGATGTTTGTGGCATGCAGTGATAAAAGTGGAAAATATAGGAAGGCAGCAACCCACAGAGAGATGAAAGAGAAATTTAAAATAATAGGACAACAAAAATCATTACAGAGTTCAGTTCAGATGTTTTCTAAAAGCTCAGAAAAAAAACATGAGAGGTAATATGACAGCAGTATATAAAATAATTAATGGCCAGAAAGGCCAACCATTGTGAGTGTTTACTTTTTTTTATGTGACATAAGCAAACTGACAGCAGAAGCCTTAATTTTAGCAACACATTTTCAAAAGATAAAAGGGTGTACTTTGCAGACTATGCATAATTAACCTGTTGAACTCACTTCTGTAAGAAATACTGAAGAAAAAAGGGCAGTAGTAATAAATAATAAAGAGTCTAACCTTTATACAAATAATAAAGATTTTCCACTCCTTCTGAGAGAAACAAAATTTTCAGCTGCTTGAGGGAAGGATTTTTTTTTTTTTTTTCCTGGAAATAGGGTTGGCCAGCAAGCTCTCATATGCTTTGCTAAGTGCCCTGGAAGCAAAATTCCAGCTAACTAGACTATCGGCTACAGTGACAGTTCCTTTGTCCTTGCTGTGGTACAGTGGTGAATTTTTTTGAGAATTACTCAAAAAAAAAGGTAAAAAAAAAAAAGGCAAAAACATTAACAAAAATTATGTCTTTGAGTGCAGATTCACACCTGTCATTATGAAAGCTGAAAACTACTTCAAAATAGCATATAGCAATACAGAAGACCTGACTTTCTGTTCTGTTCTACTTAAAGTCCACTTAAATGAAATGAAATGCTCTTTACTAGCAACAATAAATAAATTCTTTTCATAAATGAAGCAACTCATCTACCACAGCAGAAGTTTATGCTGCTTGTATGTTGTCATGACACTTTGGGTAGGTCATACCTTTTTTCCTCCAGTTCTCAGAAGCACTTTAGATATCAATATGTAAGGTTGAAAATTTATTTCCTAACAGGTTTGTCTTTGATATTAATTCAATAATTGCCATTTATACAATGAAAAAGTTTTTGGAGCAAGTTACAGATGGGATTTTATGTTTCTTAGTACAAAGAGGAATTAAAGCTATTAATATCAAGATTGGCATAATGATACTAAAATTTGGACAATCCATTTAATCTTTCACTTTCTCAGTTCATCACCCCCTCACTGCAACAATCATTCTTTATTCAATATATACTGGAGGTACTCTATTTGGATTGGGAGTGAGAAAGTTTCAATAAAAGATATATTTTATATACAGAGAGATGATATCCTAAAGTAGATAAAATATTTCTGCATTCTCTGGGGGCAGGAGAGGTGTTAAAAGGTATTATTTTCATTATTTTATAACAAGATGAACACTAAAATGTCTTGTGATAATTCTTTTCATACTTGTAAAACTCCTATCAAAAGTGCAGGATTTTGTCCTTTTAATTTAATTTAATTTATTTATTTTGTCAATCAACTGAATGATGACACAGATAATAGAGCAGTTCCTGATGCTATGAAAAGCAGCTTGCCTCTGATCAAGCATTGTCCATGATTGGGAAGGATTAGAATATTTAGCATTTCAAGTCATTTTTAGCTGTAGAAGCTATCTTCATCCTCAGGAAACAAAGACAGCGACTGTTGGTTGAAAGAAAGATGTCAAAAAGTCAGCATAGATAATACATATGCATCTTCCTCTTATCATTTTTTCAGAAACTGACTAGCCTATGAATGTATGACAGCACTACTCTTATTTAGATTAAATTATTTGCTTACAGAGCACAAGCAGGCACTGGAGATTACTTTATTTAAAAAGAATGAAGAGATCTGTTGACTGTAGTTCACAATGTTGACTGTTGACTGTGCTGCCTCTTTATTTTATTGCCTTCTTGGTTATTTCAGTCACATGAGGACTGAATTCTACCATGCTTTGAATTTGTTTTTCTCCTTCCTAAAGCAAACAAAACAGCTGGCGGGATTGATTTCTACGCCACATGTAATGAAAATGCTAGAACAAAAGAAGCCAGCCATTCTGTATTCCAGTACACCATCTCAAAATTTCTCACCTTCCTTCCCGATCTGCATTCCACACCATTGACAAGCCTTCTTTGTTCCTCCCATTTCATTGGTCAACCACATGGAGGAATAGGTCCATTTTTAAGTGCACATACAGATGAATAGAATTTACAGCTCCAAAACAGGTGTTGAAGTTCTTTATTTCTCCATCTCTTCTCTTCCAGTTGACAGCTACGCATCAAGTTGTAGGGTATGGAAGGAGGTGACAGTTTCTGTCATGCACTCTTTTACCACTTTAGGTAAACTGCTGTGCTCCAGCAGTTTAGGGTACTCAGGTAGAAGATGTTGGTTCAGGTTTGATGAGGTGGAAGAGAGTTTGGAACCCATCTCTGCTACACCTTGACAGATGAGTTAAGATAGGAGGAGGGAAGATGAAAAGGACTCCTCCCCTTCCTATCCATAAAGCGTGTTTTACAGAGGGACAGGCACTGCCTAAGCAACATAACCAGGTCAGGCCTAACAAGTGAGCCAACTGGGATCCATTTTATGGTAAGGCTGATCATAAAACAGATTACACATAAATGAGTGTCCTGAGATGTCATGCATGCAAGTAGTTGCAGAAGTAGTAGTGTGTACTGGAAACTTTTGCAGGAGGAAACTGATGTGTCACAGGGATCTGATGTCTAGAAACAGATATCAGTGATACCAAAATGATGGACATGCATCCTTGAAACCCAGCACTCCTGTCCCCTTTGTAATTGCAGCCTTGAGCATCTTTGTGACAGTTTTCTCCGCCTTAATTGTTCCGTTTTGTTGTCTTTGGTCCTGGTGAGAATAGTCTCATAAAATGTCCTCTATCTAACACATTTAAAAGAATTGCCTACTATTTATTCCCATGTCTATATACCCATTTCCTCTTCATTTTCTAATGGTTGTGTTTGAGATGGGTTTGAATTTTCATGATAGATATAAATAGGATTTGCTTTGTATTCTTATCTATTCTCCTCCAAGGAAATTGCCTTTAATTATTATTTAAGGTTCAACTCCAGTTACTGCTAAAACGAACTTCTGCTTCTAGCTTTAGGACTGAGAACTGAGCTGCAAATAAACATGAACTGAAATAATTAAAACAATTACTAACTTTGGTTATTTTACCATTAATCTGTGCAGCCTTTATAGTTTCAGAATAATAATGTCCAAATTCTTTTTAGCTAAAGTAATTTTTTTTTTTTTTTTTTTAGCTGGGATTCATGCCTTCTTCTCAGTACTAAAATCCAGCTCTTGCTTGAGGCAGTCATTTTAATTTGTAAAGAAATTTCTTCCTTAAACTTTGTCCACATATGACATTTGACCACTTTATGGGTGGATGGCTGAAATAGTATATTACTAACAGTTTATTAGGTTCAGTTAACATTTATTCCCTTCAGTATTATATGTTCAGTTGTCTTTTTGTGATTTGAAGTCCATCATTATACCCTGCCAAGCAGTGTTTCAGATGGGTTGAATGCACACATAGTTTAGGGAGTTGTGAATTTAAAGCAGTCTTAGCTTGTTTGGCCTGGGGAGCCCTGGGTGCTTGTAAGCAATTATTATCAGTTTTCTGTAGTCTTACTATTATAATCTTCTCTCAGACATCTATTTACCTTTCCCACACACCACAAGTAAAGAATTGCCTGTTGCTCAGCCTCCCAGAGTGCACAGGTGATGCTGCCTCTGTAGCACTCAGGTTTTCTCAGCATTGTCGCAACCTGGCTGTTCATTTCTCACCTCCACAACCAGAGAGTAAGGAAATCATAAACAGGGAATGTGCCCACCACTACCAGGGAGGCAAATTCCAAGGATGCAAGGAATTAAATTAATCAGCTACTGAGGAACAAGTAACTATTTGGGAACAAGCTCCTTTGGACAGGAGAAGATGGAGAGTAGCTAGGGTACCAGTAGAGGAGAAACTGGCAGAACAGGCATTGGTTGTTAGCAGTATTTGTTGCATGGCAGTTCATGGAAGGCCAGCAATAACCAAAGCACTGCAAGAACACAAATTAATCTGAATTTTTAACTGCTTAGATACCTCAGAGGCACCTAGGTGCAAATTAACATTCTCACAACCTCTGGTATAGTTTCCACTTCTCCTTGCAGACTTCTGAAATCCTAGCTCTTAGACTTTCCAGACGCCCAAGTACCATTTCTAGTAGAGAGCAGCATAAGCTGTGGACTCCTCCACCTCTGCCAGGGTTCACAACCTAAGCAGCACTCCTTCAGCTGATCTTCTGTTTTCACTATTGGATCTCATTGTCTGAATTGGAGGACTCAAAACAGAGATCACAACAGTGGTAGTCTCCTTACTATAATATTCTGTGGGAATATAAGATACACAGTTATAAATTTTGCTTCTGCCTTATATCTCATTTCTTGCAAGAATACCCTGGTCTTTCTGCTTGTATGAACAGGATCTGAAAATACCACATCATGGAATTCTCTTTAACCAAGTGCTCAGTTTTTATGAATCCTTACCTGGCAGTGTTCTCCCTCACTGCACTGTTCATAGACAAAATAAGCATCAGACCTTTAGATTCTAATACTTAATATACTAGGTCCTTTCTGTGAATATCACCCATAGTCCCTCCTCCCAAGGACATTGCAATGAGTTTAATTGTAATTATAGAATTTATTTTTGAAGATTTATTTTTTTAATTGGAAATCAAAGTTTTGTTGCCTGACTGAAAGCTGCTCTCGTTTCTGTAATTGTGTAATAGTACCACTCAAGCCACTGGAGTTGTATCAGGACTGCTGAGAACAGTATCATCTTGAAAACAGTATAAACTTATTAGGATAACTATTTGACCTTATAAACAAATTCAGCAAGCTAAAATCACCCTTAATCTAAAGAAGATAATTACATTAAGGTTAAGTTAATTGATTTATTTGATGGTTATATCCTGGAGCCTGCCAGGATCCTGGGAGTACCTCTCTACTGCCTTGCTTGCTTCCTGGGATAAAAGTGATGGCACTGAAAGAAATGTACAAGTTGAAAATGCAAATGTGTCACCACCCACTTCTCTGTTATTTATTGCTGTTTACATAGCAGCTCAGGTTTGTGTGACATATCAGGCAAGTAAAGCGTCAGGTTGCTGCCTCACAGGATAGGAAGCTTGATTGTTCACCACCTGGCTTAGGCATTACGGCTTCCACAAAATGAAGGTAATATGTGCGTAAACTGATGGTAAATATGAATTTTTCATTCACCTACTCTCCCTTAAATTCGTGTTTTATGCTGTCTGTTCATAGAGGTATACCAGTATAAAAGGTGCATGCTGTACCAGCTGTGCTCCTGGAACAGGAAGCAGACAAGAGGAAAGTTTGCTGTTGTGACTGAAAAGGGCAGGAAAAAATGTTTGCAATTGTGGTATCCTTTTCAGGAGTGACATTTAGAAAGGCAAAATGCAGATGAGAAACGAGTGAAAATATGCAAGGAAGATCATCTTCTTTCCCATACCTCTCCTGTTATGTTTTATTTGTGTATATGTTTCCTTTTTTACCCACCCTGCAGTTTTTAATCCTACTTGAATCTCTTGGTTTTTAAAGTTTTCAAGGATGCCCATCTTTCTGGTGCAGCAGAATTATGGGTCATCAGTTCATAGCTACTAGGTGTACCATGAATCAACTCTAGTCCCTTTAATTTTGTTTTAGCCTTCAGCATACAGGCAGTCTTATGTCTGTTTTACCTATCTTCATATCACTATGAATGCTGGTTGGTATTAGGCTTCTTCCTGTAACCATATTCATCCTTTAGGCTTTCCCAACTGTAGAGCATCTGTGTAAAAGAGAGAGAAAAAGAGTGAAAGAGGCATAAGAGAGGGAGACACGTATTTGATCTATTCAAAAAATGAAGAACATTGGAACAGTGAAGAATATTGAAGAACAGCTGGGACTTGGACCTTATTAAACTCCTGCATCTATCAATCAAAACCACTGATTCTAAGCAATCAGGCTCCATTAGGTCCATTTGGTGCAGAACTGCTTGTTTAAACAGAGTGAGATGAAATAAATCATAGAAGTCAATCTGTTTGTTAAAACTCTTACTTCTAGTAGATGATATGGTAATTTTCATTGAAAATTGAATTATAGAAAGTCATATGAATGTGGCTAAACACAACCTGTGAAATTGTTCTGAATAGAATATATTCCTTGTCTTGGGAGAAAAGTAAAACATCCTGAAATCTAGCAGTTGCTATGGTAATGCTTAAATTAAATGTAAAGCATGCATAAATTTTCAATATACCCAGCACTTGGGGAATTGGGGACATATGTTAGGGGAAAAGCCATATACATGAACACTAAGCAGAAGACAAGACATGGTATTTTTGGTGCAAACCTGTGCATGGAATATTTTACTGGCATATCTAAAATTCATTTTGAATGCAGACCAAAGCCCACACTTGAAGACCAAAGTATTTTTATGTACACTTGAGGACAAGCCAGAGACTTGGGCATGAGCTACTTGTTCCACCAACTATTTTATCTTCCCTTGAAGAAGACAGAGCAAGGAAGCAGCTTGGACAACAATCTGACTGTGGAGTCCCTTCTAGAAAGACCCTGCATACCACTAAAGAAAATAGTGGTATGCAATTGACCCTAGTTGACCCTATGTGGAGGGGACAAAATTACTCCCAGAGGTAACCTTCAACCTCATCTATTCCATGATTCTCTGACGATGGGCTATCTTTCGGTTGGAATGTCCTGAATTCCTGATAAGAATGTCATGTTGCCCTTCCACCAGTCTTTCCACTGAGTTACTGGTGTCCCTCAGAAGATGTAGATATAAAGTTGCACTTTGCATGTTACTCCAGAAATTGCCAGTTACATCATGAGACATTCTTTTGGATGTAACAATAAATTTTGTGGGCCCATGATTTTTACTGGGTGCTAGTAAAGGATAGTATTAGGCTTTTTGTTGTTGGTGGTAGCTGTGTAAGGTCTGTGCATTTGAAGGAGAAGATGCCACACTGTGGCTTCTCTACTAATCATCTTCAGTAAGTCCTGGACTTACTTACACATGTACAGATGTACCTTTACATACTATAGTATCATGAGTGGTTGTATGCAACACCTCCAAGGAACTACAAAGAATGACTGGGGTTTTGTATTACAGGACATAGGTATGTAGGAGCTGCAGTCACAATTCAGGCTAACCATACAAGATGCTATGCTGTCATTAGTTAACATAAATTTAATAATTCAGATCTAGAGTAATGGTATAGTTTAAGAAATCTTCCAGGTTTCTGTTTATGCTGGTGCTACCATGGCAAGTGTCTAACCAGTCTGAAGACTGCAATTTACAGAAACATTTTGATTCTCTACCTCCTTGAAAGACAGCTTTTGTTGGGTGGTTAGGTTTTCTGTTTTGATCTTGTTGTTAAATCATAGTTAAGCATTGTAATGCAAATTAAAAGAGGAACTTTGAATTTTCAACTTGAAGCTTGTGAAAATTTAATTTCCTCTAAAAAAAAAAAAAAAAAAAAAAGCCATGTAAGAGAAATGTCAAATGATGCCAAAGCCACACATATACACATGCACATTTAATAATGCAAGCTATTTGGTTTAATCTAGTTCCTGACTTATGGTATGAAGTGACTTCCCTCCCCAGGGAACTTTGTGTCTGTCTGCATCAGAGTTTTAATTGGGGAATGCTCTTCTGGAATGGTTCTCAGAGATGTAGACAAGAGGTTGTCTCACTTTCAGTGAAACTAAGTTGGAAGATGCGTTTCAAAATTGCACCCAATGTGCTCCATCCACTAATGGGTGTTCAGCCCACAGGACTTCATTTCAATAGCTGTACCCAAACCAGGATGTGATATAGGTGTGAATTCAAAGTAGTTGCACTTGTAAGAGTGCTATCAAGCTTGAGAACATGAAGGGTCAGAGGTGTAATCCTGACTCCCCTAAAGTGAAGACTAATATTCCAATCCACTTTGGTGAAGGCATATTACACTCTGAGTAGGTACTCTCCCTGCCTTGGCATCTGGATGACAGGAATGAACTACAGCAATTGATTTTTAGATACTGCCACTGGCTCCAAAGTTATAATGTACTCTAAATTGTATTTATCTGTGGAGCTAGAAAAAGACACCCCTTTTACCCTAGTAAAGATCATTAACCCTGATGGACAGTCACATTAATGCATAGCTTTAATAACATCCTAGCCTGTTTGTTTGTGGTTGTCCATACGCACAAAAGTAATTTATCTGCTAACACAGCCTGCACCTGCCTGTCCTTTAGAGCCATTTTTAAACACTGTGTTGTACAGATGTGAGTCCTTATCATCAGTTGATAAGTGACACGCTGATGGTATATATAGAAAAGTGTATTGTCATGCCCTTCATCTGTGAATTTATTATTTCTACTTGTATCATTTTAGTTAAATGATGTTGGAATCCTAAGGGTTGAAGACGGCCATTCACAAGTGCAAATAATCCCACATTCTGTTCCAGGAGATGCCAGTGAAGACAATGCTATGTCTATATAGACAAGTGTTTGATCAGAGAATTTTCGGTATATATTTATATTCATTCTCCACCATGTAAAATATTCTGGCAAGAAATCCAGAAGCAACAAGTGATTCCTGGTGGATTTGATTTCTGTCTATTAGCCACATGATATATCTTCATGAACCCAAGGCATAGGCATTGGCAAATGATTTTAACCACAGAAGTAAATGTCACTAGATTCTCTTGAGACTGCTTTGGCAAACATAGACCCTATTAAAGAGAGAAACAGAAATCACATTTGTGCAAATGTGTTGAGAATAGAAATTAAACTATAACATCTGCATTATGAGAATATTTTTATTTTTATTTTTATTTTTATTTTTAATTAAAAAGAACATATTTGCATGGTCAATATGGATGAGAGTGTATTGGAGGCATCTCTTATTGCTTATCACAAGAGCGTGTGGTCTTCAGGTTTGATTTGTTTCACATGTGAACAATTCCTGTCTGAATGTTTAGATTCCCAGATAGGTGATTCAATCCAAATTGCATACTGTGACTATTATATTTGGTACTGTACATGAAAGCAGTGCATATTTACACTACACTGTAAATGAAAACCTTTGATTTAGTCATTATTACAAGATAGAATAATCAAAATGCCACAGACTTTTTTTTTTTTTTCGAAAAAGAAGTATTTAAAGAACAATAAAAAGTTAATGTGCCTCCATAAGCATTTAAATGCATGGGGCCAGATTGTGACAGTTTGTTCATACAGCACTAAGGTACTATTTAATATGGTAATGCAGGTAATGCAGACTATCTGCTTTTATCTGCTATCTGCTTTTGAAACACTAGATTCAGATATCCATATTCATTTTTGGTTATACTTTATTTCACATGTTGCCCAAGTGAGAATTATTTGAGAATAGGATCCTATTTAATTGAGGAAGGTTATCACATAAGCTGTATGTAAGGAATGTGTTCATGTAACTTTTAACTCTAATCAATCCTGAAAACATACAATATTCCAGAAATAAGAATTAATGAGGAAAAAAAAAAAAAAAAAAAAAAAAAAATTTAAAAAAAAAAAACCACCCCACTTTTACAAAAAAAATAAACTTTTTTTTTTTTTTTTTTTTTTTTTTTTAACATTTGTTCATCCCACTGATATCTCAGCATTGCTCAGTGGAAGATAAACAAGTCTATGCATAGCTGTCTTTCTTCCCTGGATAGGAACAATGGACAGGGTTTTTTTTTCAAGCTGTTGGATTTATTTATTTATTTTCAGCTGATGGTGTTTTTCTAAAAGTCAACATCAAAACAATGTATCTATATTTTTCCTAGATAGGAGTTCCTGATTCTGAAAGATTAATATTTTTTCTGATTCTTGTAGAGGTGTTGTAGCCAACAATCACCTTCTAAGAATGTGTGGTTGTTTTGTTTTGTTTTGTTTTGTTTTTTCATTTCAAACCATAATTGCTATTGTTTAATGTGTTATATTGAATGCCTGATGTGTTCATAAAATAACGTCAAGATGATTATGGGAACATCAGGGCTTGTTGCCATGGAAGTACACATTTACCTACACAAACACATCTCAGAAAGAAAAATCACTTTTAAAAACATTCTTCAAGAGATAAAATGGATTTGTTAATACGGTTAGAATAAAATCATGTTCTGTCAGGTAGAAAAACAGTGATTGGGTGACAGAAATAATTATTCTCCATTTTTGTGTTATAAATGTAAACTGGGGAAACATGTATATTATTATTGCAGTCAGTTTATTGTTAAACCACTAGTTGCTGCAGACAGTGGCAGAAGGAGATGCTATTTCGAAGAACCATGTGGCATGTGACCCTGGCCCCTTTCTGCTTTATCCCCTCCTCCCTTTCTACTTAGTTATGACAGGCAAATGGGAATATTCTCACCACCAATTCCCTTCTCCACTCTCTTCTTGAATGAAAGTACTCGGATGTTTCAGTCCTTGAGGTCTCATTTTTTTTTAGAAATTGAAAATATAATTAGATCCTGATGCTCTGTGAGATCTCAGAATTTCTCCCAATGTTTATTTCCATCTTTGATGGCTCCTATTCCATCTTCTGACCACTTTACCAAGTGTTTGCTTCACCGTACAGAGGATCAAGTGATCAAAAATTGTCATCACTGACACTTCAAGCCTCAGATGAGTCATGAATGCAAGCTCAAGCTTCAGTTTCTGTTTGGTAATGAAAGTGTCTTCTAGCAGAAGAGCTAAAATGTCTCACCTTGTTAAGTGTGATCGTTTGGCTCTTGCTGGTGCTGCTCCATGGATCACCAGTATAGGTTTAGTCTGGGGAAGATCACCTAAGAGCCCTATAGCAGACCATTCTGCATTTTCCTTAGCTTCTTGATGCACATCAGTAAAACTGAGGTTTCCCAAGGCCATGCAGGTCCTGTTTAATCTTACCAGGTTAGTCGACCTGGTCCTGCTCCAAGGAAGCCCTCTAGCACTGCAGTCCAGTACAAAGTACCAGAAGGTTGCAATTCCTGCCTTTCCTAAACTCTTGTTACCTTAGAGGCAATACGGTGACAGCATAATAATGGCTCAGGTAGCTCAAATAGAAGAGGTTTGTTCTGAAATGTGTGACAGGTTACTGGCATTAGGTGGAAACTGCAGAGCAGGTGAATGCTACTCAGATAAACCTAGCTGACACCAGCTGTCACCCTTCGGAAATTTGCTACTTTTTCTGAACGGAAGCATTTCTGCCCTAGTGCTGATATTGCCTATCTGTTTGTGCTTATCTAGTCCTTTTCCTGTCTTTCAATGAGTGGTAAGAAACTGTATGGAAGAACAAAAACACTGATCCACTCACTGTTTTTTTTTCAATGCCTTGATCTCAAAACTGGAAACTTAGGTGCAAATGTAAACTGTCAGGGGCTGTGCTGTGCAAAATCTTTTAAGTACTTTGATGTCAGCTCTAGAAGGGTTCCAGAAGAATTATTCTTGTTCATCTGCTAAAATGTAATAGGCACTCCTAAAACATTAATGGGAGAAATGATAACATTTCTAAACACAGCCTATTAAAAAAGTATGGACAGAGGAAGGTGGGAACGCTTTATCTCAGAAATAACCATCTCAATGAATTCTTCAAGGCTTGTCAAGATTGCAGGCTTTGCCGCCAATACTGGATCCTGAAACAGTCTTTTAAACTGACTTTAGGCACATCTGTAGTAGAAAGATGCTTTTAGGTATGACAATCTTTATCTACCAAGACAACTTAGAGCTCGCATGACAAGAGACAAAATGTATAGCTATACATATATGCTGTACATTTAGCTATAGAAAAAAAATGTCTAAAAACACATCAGATAACTGAAAATAAGCCATTTTGTCTTGACTGGATCTTTTAACACAAGGAGTCAATCAATGAAGCATAATCTTATGAATAAGCAGATGAACTATTTTTATCAGGAAGATATAGGAATTTCACTACATAATGGTAGAATAAATTCTGAGTTATCTGCTTGTACTAGATATATATCAAACATGCTTCAAAAGCTGAGGAAAAACAACCACATGATATAGAACCTAACAACATAAAAAACAATTCTATGGAAATATTAGATTGATTTTATGGTTTCTGGGTTTTGTTCCAGATTTTTTTGCTTCCTTACCAACTGAAATTCTTCTGTCGTATACCAGAGCAAAGGACCCGCAACATTTACAGTGTTTGGTAGATGTGTGTTATATGAAATCTGGTTTGACAGCTGCTGAAAGAAGATAAATTATTTAAGAAAAATGTTGCAGGAATGTTTTACTGAACTGAGAGAAAGGAAAAATTCCCAGGACTACCTGGTTTGCTCTGGATAATGTCAACAGAAGTGGCAACACTGAAATAGCTATTCGTAGAAGACGTAATGGAAAAATCTAAAATCTCCATAACTGCTATTATTCTTGTGTTTTGGGAGCATGTAACTTTCAAGGTAGTTTAGTGTAACTATTATTGGTTCTTATGGATGTCAACTACTCCTATCAAATCAGGAGAAATACTTGGTAAATAAGATTTGAGGATTGTCTGTTATCTTTTTATATATTTTTAATTACCTTAAATTCTCTCTATTTGTTTAATAACTTTACATAGGTGAAAAGATAAATTTTACGGCATTTTTGGTTCCAAATATATAGTTTTGTCTAACTTGCCAAAAACTATTTCCTGGTTTGAAGCTGTTGTAACTAGAGCTAATGTGATGTCTGAATGCTTAAGCAGTGTAAACATGACCCTGGAGGTTACGGTGGTATCTACCATATGGATAGGGTACCAGGGCAAGCACAACCAGCATAGTGTGCTCAGTCCCACTCTTCAGAATTAAGGAAGCATAGTGACAAATTAGAGGTGGTCCAAAGAAGAGACATAAGACTTGTTAAGGAGTGGTAGAATATGTCTGTAGTGAAAAAAAAAAAAAAAGAAAAAGAAAAAAAAAGAAAAAGAAAAAGAAAAAAAAGTAGGACCGTAGGACCTCCATATTTGGCTTATCAAGGACTACATTAATAGTTTGCTAGGTTACTAGACCAAAATTTGCAAATACCTATACCTATGTAGCCATGTTGTTACACAGAACTTCAATTTAGTAGACAAAATATAGTAAGAACTCAAGAGAACGTGACACTAAATTCATTTTAGAAGTGAGGAGTAAAATTATGGCCATTTTTTTTGCAGTCAAAAGAATTGACAGTAGGACAACTTAGAAAGGGTTATATAGGTTTGCCACCACTAAATGTTCATGTTTTTTCATTAGTTGGTTGGTTTTATTTTTAGAGGTGTTTTACTTCAAACAGAAGTTAATGCAAGGGAAATCTACATCAGGTGTTTTGTTGAAGATGAGACAGTTATCAAAATGATCTCATTTAACTGCAATGCTGATATAAGCATGGAATTCTTTCAGATTCCCTTTTTAAGGCAGGAAAAGCATCTGTTTAAGTAAGATTCCAAGAGTAATTTTACCTTGCTCTGGGCTACATCATTCACAGCAGAAACGTGCCTCCCCCTAAAATCAAGGTACACTTTGTGTGCTTGTGTATTGTAAAACAAAGGAAAGGCCTCCACTTAATAGAACAGTTTCTGAATTATTACTTAGTACAGTCATAAGAATCACAGCAAAATCCTCTAGTAGTAGGTTGATGGGCTGTCATCTAACCATTTTGGAGAGTATAAAAGAATAGGTGAAGAAATTCCAATTTCTTTCCTGGTGATAATTCCTTGTATTTGCCACAACCCAGAAATTAAATATTTATCAGTGCTTGCATAGAGGGACAGTGGTGTCAACTGATATTTGCTTCTAAAAATGTCATACAACTTTATGCTTATCTCTTCTCCCGCACCTTATATGTATGTTTTAAATGCTCTTAAGAAAGGGATTTTCACTTCCTGCATGAGACAACATCCATTTGTCGTCATTGGCACTGCAACGCAAATAAGCATGGTAATAAATATTAGCAAAATATGTAAATCAAAGAAATAAAGAAAAAGAAACTAAAAAGAAAATGTAATATGATTATAGAGGCACTATTGTTGTCCTCCTTGGCCTAAATAGCTGGTCACATTTGAGAACTTCAGAATTGTTCTTGCTGGGAGGAACACCCTGCTGATAGATTCTTAGCTTCTGGGTGTTATCCAGCTTATTTACAGGAAAAGTGATTAGTCCTGTTTCAATAAGTCCCACAATAAAACAGTAAGCCACATCCCCACATACAACTGAAAGCCTTCCTGCTAGCAAATCCTCGGCAAAAAAAGACTGTGCCTTGGTTGTTTTTAGGACCACCCTAACAGTTTGGCTGTCCTCTGCATATTTGTTTTCCTGTTCTCCTTTCTGCATTTTCCATACTTTCACATTAACACTGTCTGTTTCCATTACTGTAAGCAAGGAGGTAATGAATGACTCCAGCCACCACAAAGGGTGGCTGGCAGGGTGTCAGCAGAGCAGAAAATCTAGTTGGGAAAGGAAAATTCTTAAAACATACAAATTCAGCTTGCCACCCACAGAGCTGGGCAGCTTCACAGAAAGGGAGGGAATATTATTCTTCCTTAGTTTGCGAAGCTGATACCACAAAGTGCATATCTCTGGAGAAGTCTGTGCAGCTCAGGAGGGTCTAGGTCTTCATTCCTCTAAACTACTTCTTTTCCAAACTTTGGCCTTTTGCCCACCCTTCAAGGAAAAACACGTGTTCTACTGCTGAGAATGCTTTATGAAGTCTTTTTAACACATCCCACTGTACATGCTCTGACACATTTCATTATCCAGTCCCTACATGTATAATTGGGGCAACGTTCTCTGAGGAAATAATACAATGTAAAATTTATATTGAGTGGATCACTGAGTGCAGACTAGGAAGTTTTCGTCATAGTTCTTTGAAACATTCCATAATACAAGAGAATTTTGTCTTTTCCCTTTCATTGTCAGTCTGTATTTGTTTGCATGTATTGTAGTGGGTTATCAGTGGTGGTGGTGGTGGTTCTTGGTCCACTTTATTATTTTATATTTTACCTTACTACAAATGAAATTGCTTTTTGAGAGCCCAGAGGTTCCCGGATGTTTCTTGGTATTTTTATTAATATCATCCCCTAATTCAAGCAGTTTTCTTTATAAAAAAATGAAGTACTGCAACACTAAAATAAAAATCATTAAGTAAAGTGATGTTATAAAAAAATGCTGCTGGGAGATTTTTCTTTACAGTACATGCACATGAACATTCACAATGCAAGAGCTTTTAAATAGCTTTTCTGGTATGTCATTAACTTTCAATCACACTAACATACAGAATATATGATTGCTGTTTTAAGGAATTATTTGTACAAGAGGCAGATGGGGAACTAGAAAGTAGATTTGTTTTAAAGATAGTACAGTGTAGCTATCATTGCAACTGCATTACCAGATCTTATTGTTTTGTGGTGGTAGTAATTACAGTGGTTATCCCTAACATGCTTTTTATTATTTTCTGTCTGTCTGCATTTCTTTCTTCATTCCCATCCACTTGTAAAATTAGACCTGAGTTCTGTATTTGTAGCAAGTTGAGTGGTGTAAAATAACTACATTAATATCCTTGAAACCACAAAATGTGTTAGGACTTTTTTCCTTGGCTTTTATGGTACATCTTTTTTCAAGTTTTAGAAAACTGAAAGAAAGATATTTTCTTCAACTTAAAAAAGTAAGACACAATAAGCTGGGTTCTTCTCAGCTTTCCTAGGCAATTTGCTTAACCTTCATATCACTCCCTACCTTCTGCTACAGAAATGAGGTAACATCTCCCTTTCTGAATGTGCTCTGAGCAGTACTTCATTGTTCTGGTACAAAGTGAGTAAATTCACAGATTGGCAGCTAGAGTAGTTGTAACAATTTCATGATTTTTTTTTCTTTTTCACCTCAGAAACAACATTCCTAATTTTTTTATCCTTATGAGAAGGTTTTCTATTCAGATGGGGACTGATAATGCATGCTATCTTGTTGAAGCTATATTCAGAGTCATCAACTGTAAAAATTTTTAGACAAATATAAAGAACTACCTGATTGTAAGCTTATAAAATATAAACACAAAGTAAAACAAATACAAATTCAAGTCTAAAAACAGTTTCTCCTTGGGGTCTGCATGACCGAGCATCAAGTATGCACCGTGGATGCAGTGTCCATTGTGGTTGTTCAGAACCTTGTCCTCACCTTCTCCTGAGGTCAGATTCTTTATGTTTCACATTCTCACACATGAGTCATGGAGTCTCTAGGCATAAGGACAGTTATTTAGTCTAGAGAGTGATTCTATGGATAGAAAACTGTATTCCTATACTGGAAAGCAGTCTTACTACATCAAAGAGTTGTTTGCTTGTCTGCTGGACCTGCTTGCTGTTCATGAACAGAGAAGGACTGGTGGGAGATGTGGTGGCAGGGAGCTGTCTTGGGCAGAGTGACCATGACATGGTAGAGTTCTCTATTCTTGGTGAAGTCAGAAGGGTTGTCAGTAAAACTGCTACCTTGGAATTCCAGAGGGCAGACTTTGACTTACTCAGGACACTGGTAGGGAGGGTCCTTTGGGAGTCAGTCCTGAAGGGCAGAGGGGTCCAGGAAGCCTGGACACTCCTCAAGAAGAAAGTCTTAAAGGCTCAAGAGCAGTCTGTCCCCACATGCCATAAGACAAGCAGACAGGGAAGAAGATCGGCATGGCTGAACAGGGAACTTTTGCTGTGTATTCGAGAGAATAAGAGAGTTTATAACCAGTGGAAGAAGGGGCAGGCAACTCAGGGAGATTACAAGGAAGTTTCCAAGATATAAAGAGAAAAAATCAGGAAGGCCAAAGCCTAGCACAAGCTCAACCTGGCCACTATGGTCAAGGATAACAAAAAAAAAAAAAAAAAAAAAAAAAAAGTTTTTATAAATATATTAATGGAAAGAGGAGGGCCAAAGAGAATCTCCATTCTTTACTGGATGCAGGGTGGAATATGACTACAGAGGATAAAAAAAAGGCTGAGGTTCTTAACGCCATCTTTGAATCTGTCTTCACTAGCCAGACCACTTATCCTCAGTGTATTTATCCTGCCAATCTAGAATTCTGGGATGAAGAGCAGAAGCACCCCCCTGGAGAGACCTGCTGCTCCACCTGGACTCAATCTATGGGGCCAAGTGGGATCCATCCAAGGGTACTGAAGGAGTTGGCGGAGGTGATTGCCAAGCCACTTTCCATCATCTATCAGTGGTTATGGTCATCCAGAGAGGTCCCAGATGACTGGAGACTTGCTATTATGACAGCCATCTATAAGAAAGGTCGTAAGGATGAGCCAGGGAACTACAGGCCTGTCAGCCTGACCTTGGTGCCAGGGAAGTGATGGAACAGGTCATCCTGAGTGCAATCGTGCAATGTATGCAGGACCAGCAGGGGATCAGGCCCAGTTAGCATGGGTTCATGAAAGGCAAGTACCGCCTGACCAACTTCATCTCCTTCTATGTCTAGGTGACCCTGGTAGATGAGGGAAATCCTGTTGACGTAGTCTACCTAGACTTCAGCAAGGCCTTTGACACAGTCTCCCACAGTATTCTCCTGGAGAAGCTGGCAGCCCATGGCTTGGACAGGTACACTCTTTGCTGGGTTAAAAACTGGCTAGATGGCCAGGCCCAGAGAGTGGTGGTGAATGCAGTGAAATCCAGCTGGTGACCGGTCACCAGTGGTGTTCCCCAGGGGATGGTGTTGAGGCCCGTACTCTTTAAAATCTTTATTGATGACTTGCATGAGGGAATTGAGTACACGCTATGTAGATTTGCAGACAACCATGTTGGGGGAAAGTGTTGATGTGTCAGAGAGTAGGGTGGCCCTGCAGAGGAACCTGGACAGGTTAGATCGACAGGCAGAGGCCAATGGGATGAGGTTCAACATAGCTAAGTGCTGGGTCCTGCACTTTGGCCACAACAACCCCATGCAGCGCTACAGGTTTGGGAAGAGTGACTCAAAAGCTGTGCCGAGGAAAAGGATCTGGGGGTGCTGATTGCTACTCACCTGAACATGAGTGCCCAGGTGGCCAAGAAGGCCAATAACATCCTGGCTTGTATCAGGAATAGTGTAGCCAACAGGACCAGGGAGGTGATCGTCCCCCTCTGCTCTGATGAGGTCGCACCCCAAGTATCGTGTTCAGCTTTGGGCCCTCACTAAAAGGAGGACATTGGCCTTGGAAAGTGTCCAGAGAAGGGCTATGAAGCCGGTGCAGGGCCTGGAACACAAGTCCTATGAGAATCAGCTGAGGGAACTGGGGTTGTTTAGTCTGGAGGAAGCTCAGGGGAGACGTTATTGCTCTCTACAACTACCTGAAAGGAAGGTGTGGGGAGCTGGGATAGGGCTAGAGGAAATGGTTGTGCCAGGGGAGGTTTAGGTTAGAAATTAGGAGACATTTCTTCTCAGAAAGAGCAGTCAGGTATTGGAACGGGTTGCCCCGGGAGGTGGTGGTGTCACCATCCCTGGTGGTGTTCATGGAAAGGTCAGACCTGGCGTTTAGGGACATGTTTTAGTGGGTGACATTGGTAGTAGGGTGATAGTTGGACCAGATGATCTTGAAGGTTTCTTCCAACTTTAATGATTCTATGATTCTATGATGATTCAAAATAGTAGTGTGTAAACGAGTACAGACGGCTAATTTCTTTTATTAGTACTAAGTTGCTGTATCTGAGTAATTTTCTGTTATTACAAGTAGCACTGTGTGATAGGTACCATCCTATTCTTTATTATTATTATTTATATTTCAAAACAGCCATTTTGGTATGTGGTAACTTCCATGTGCACCTACCTGTTTACACCAGAAAGCAAGTGTGCAAAGCGTACATGGGGATTAGGACTGAAGATGCATCTTGCTTCTGTTCTTTTCCATAAATAATAGAATGAAATTACTTCAAAACCATTGTTAAAAATAAACCCAGGGCACAGGATGGGAGGTGGAGGGCAATCCCTGTGGCCAAGTGGGGCAGCCTTTCTCTCTGGCAAGCCAAAAGGCCTGGGGTAGCCAGCCCCAGAAAAGGAGCTCTCAGCCCTCCTGACCCTCCTCCTTCTTCCACAGGAGGACATCTTCTAGGCAGTTCCCAACACAGCTGTCTTGGGCCACTCACACAGGACATCACAGAGGCTTGCTAAGGTCACAGTGGCCACGACTGCCCCACCTTTGCTCAGGGCACCCCTCTTCTGGAGAAGAGGACTCTCAGGGGAGACCTTATTGCTTTCTATAACTACCTGAAAGGAAGGTGTTGGGAGCTGGGGGTCAGCCTCTTCTCACAGATAACCAGTGACAGGACTAGAAGGAATAGCTTCAAGTTGCTCCAGGGGAGATTTAGGTTGGAAATTAGGAGACAATTCTTCTCAGATATAAGTAGTTAGGCATTGGAATGGGTTGCCCAGGGAAGTGGTAGAGTCACCGTCCATGGGGGTTTTCAAGGAGAGGTTGGACATGGTGCTTAGGGACATGGTTTAGTGGTAATAGTGGTGATAGGGTGATGGTTGGACCAGATGATCTTGAAGGTCTCTTCCAACCTTGGTGATTCCATGATTTTGTGATTTTCTGTTTTAGTATCAAATTGTGCCAAGACTCTAAATTAAGTAAAAATACATGAAGGAAAAGTCTTTAAATCAGTGTTTTGGATCAGTAGACAATTACAGAAATGACTGACATTCTCAATTAATCTCGAGAAGAAATGAAATTGGTCACTGGATTGCAAGAATCCAGTAACAGATTTTTAGTCAGCTGAGCTGCTAGGTAACATATCAAGTGTTTAACAGTGTATCAGAATACAATCTTAGCTACGGACAAATAAATGTATGCTTTTATGTTAGGTTGATTACCAAATTTTTAGTTGGAGGAGTCTAGGTGAGCTACCCTAGCATAATATTGCATTTGCTATTTTGCATTCATGGAAGCTATGACTTCACCAAGTAAAAAATATATGGGAAACAAAGATCAAATTCCTGGCAAATCTCTTTTTCATATCCAAGGTGTTTTGGCCTAAAAATATCCTCAAATCATTAAGTAATTGAAAAGTAGACAGTCTCTGTTTCTTCTTTTTCTCTCTTCATCAGTAATTGAGAGCCTGGATAAAATATACTGCATATAAAACCTGCTTGAATTCTTTTCTGAAACACCTTTCCATATGGATATGCAATTTAGCACAGAGGAGGGTCTGTTACAATGTGCAAGTAAATGTAATTTTTTACAGCATTTATAGTAAAAACTAACTATAATTATCCTTGCAAAAATGTGAATTTAAAAAAGAAGTAAGGCCAATCTTCTAATTTAGCAAAGTCTGGATTTTTGGATAAGGAATCACATTTGGTCTCCATATGACTGATACGAGTGCCAAATTTAAAATGCCAGAGATGTCTAATTCATGCTGCAGAGCAATATACAGATAGTATACAGTCATTACGCCAATTAGATGGAAGGGAAGATAGACTGGAGGATGTCATATGAAGACCATTTTAATGGTGTGACAAAAGAGTATGATCGCATATTTTCCTACATGATGGGAACTGCACAGTTTATTTTAATCTAGTAAACAGAAGCTGTAATTATTTACCTTATGCTTCATATTCATCTTTAGAAAGGCTGAGGCCTAATGTTCTAATTTTCTTACTGATGAAACTATAGCTGTAGAAAAGACAAAATATACTGGAAATCTGCAATGTATTTTCTTAGAAAGTTTGGTGAGATCCTCCACCCCATGAGTTGTGCTATGCCGAAGCAACAGAATTCTGTAAATAAGGATTATCTGCTATCCTTGCAACGTGATCTGCAGATATGTCTGCCTAGAAGTGCCCTGAGAAGGTCAAGACCTTTTGGGTAATGTGTGGTGGCACAGTGTGAAAGGAAACCTTTTCACTGTATGAAACGCTTCGAGGAGCACAGACACTTTCTCCGTTTAAGTCTTATGAGACTCCTTTAAGTCCTATAGAGAAAAACTGGTATTAAAGATTCAAAATCTGTCAATAATATATTTGTCATCATACATCTTACCATTTTGCAGGTTCTTTTCCAAATGGATTTTGGGTAATACAATAACCCCTACAGTGAAAAATAAATAGTAGTTCTAGATGAAAAAGGGAGACATGGACAGTACTTATATAGATCAACTAACATCATGCCTAGGTGGTACAAGGTGGTTTGCCCTGTCTTTCCACACCTCAGCCCGAGACAAGGAGAGCTGGCCACCACACCACTTACGTTTTTGCCACTGAAACTGCACTCTCACTTGATTGTGACTGTTTTTGTTTGATTGTTTGTTTGTTTTTGATGTGGTACAGGAGTTTGCGAGGCACTCAGCAGTTTCTGTAATTGCCCCTGCCCTGGTCTCTCTTGCAAATTTTCCTGCTGTTTCCAGATGGTTTTAATCTTTACTCCTCCATTCAGCAGTAACCACTTAAGTCCTTTCTCACCTACCATGAAGATCTGCCAGACCACCAACAGACTGAAGAGCAAAGCAAATAAAAAGGCAACCTAATTACAGAGGTGACAAATAACAATTTGAACACACCTGGAAAGCGTGTATAATCATTTGTAGGTTTATCTGTTTACTGGCTTGAGTTGCTCCCTAGACCTAGCAGATCTGATGTAAAACAAGCATTTTACTGGAGATGATACACAGCTCCTGTATGAAGTGAATGGATTAAACTGTTTATGTTCAATGGTGAAAACACTCCAGAAATTGATGTCAATGTCAGAAACCTTATTAGGTTTCAGAGGAGGTAGGAAAGCTTCAGCCTAATCACAAGATAGGAGGTCTTCAGGCTTTTGAGAATGACATCTGAAGGGCATTTAGATTGTTTTCTATAAAAGGAAAGGGCAAATTTCCAGTACATATATAATCACTGGTAGCATTTATGTTGTCATCCTCTCTAAAGCAGTAAAAAAGTGCACAAATGGTGGATGATTAGAGAGGTCAGTGAAGTGCTCCATTCAGCTGTAATTGTGGAGTTTTTAAAAATTCTTTTGACATCAGAAAATATCATGTTTTTTTAACTCAGCTTTTTTGCTATGATTAGTTAATTCATGCAAAATCAGTAAAGAAACAGAATGGCAAATTAAAAGCAGTAAACCAGGAATGACATTTTGCACTAGTGATAAGTAATCAGCAAAATTTAAGTTCACTGTAAAATTACTTCTACCTTCCAACACTTAACTCCAAATGCACAAATGCTCAACAAAAATTTGTTTAATATGCTGCCACCTTGCAGATCTGGAAAGAAGTGCTGTACAAAAACTGTACAAACTGCTGATGCTGCAGAGAGTATTCTCCCTTTTTCTGCTCCCACTGGAGCACTTCATAAGACTTTCTTATCTCACATGGAATATGTGGATACACTGCATTATTTAATTAACATATTTTTTAAATTATCATGGCCTTATAAAATCTGGCTATCTTCCTATTAGGGAAATGATGTGAATCCATTCTCTCTAATATGATTTCAAAACAAGTTATGTTTTCCAGTTCATCATTTTTCTGCCTGAGTTTTTCAGTTTTGAGTAATGAATGGACATATGCTTTACAATTTTGAAGCAAATTTGCATTAGAGAATAACTACATAGTGGAAATAAAAAGGTTATCTGCAACTGACCAAACAGTTCAGCATTTCAGTAATACTTTTCAAAATAATGAATAATTCCAATTACTTGTACTTGGTTAAAAGTGGTGGGATGCTTCAGTCAAAGCATGAGGGGAGGTTTCAGTCCAAGGACAAAGCACATGGCATAATCCACTGCACCAAGTGAAAGCTTACATTGTTTGTAAACCTCTTCATTTCACAAAAGTATGAAACTGGAAATACATGATAGAAAGAATGAAGAGCTGGGGAACTGAAGGGACAGTTCTATGGCAACTCCACAGTGTAAAGAAAAAGTCATTCTGATGACCAAGATTTACATTAAATTTTATGTAATTTCCATAATTTCAGACCATGAGGAATGGCATACTGTAACATAAAGATTAAAAACAACAACAACAAAACTAAAACTTTACATTAATCTCAGGCATAATTTAGAATTTCAGAAAAAATGTGTTTGTAATGCAGTCCTGTTGACATGTAAATTACATTTTTAGAGCTATATTTGATCAACTTATCATGCAGACATCATTTCATTCTAGTCAAAAATGATGTTGAACATAGGAGGTTGTAACAGAAATTTTAGGATTGGACTTTTCTCATTGACCAAGGAGTATTGGGTAGTTGTACAGATCCCCAGACCAACATTTGTAGCATCTTAAATGTTGTACTGCCACTTCATGTTGTCACTCATTTGAGTTCTGTGGCCAATGATTATTTGCTTTCCATCAGCAGCTGTTAGGGTGGAGTCATAGGCTCTCAGGGACAGTAAATATTGGCTTCCTGATTTCTATTTTATTTTAGGAGATATTTTTTCAAATATCTTTATTCTTCTGTTCAGGGTTTCTACAGAAGTCCAGGATAAGAATAGGTTTTAAATGTTATTATGTTGCCTACTGCAGGATTTGCAAGGAAAGTTATAAATCCTGTGACTGTGCAACGCACAGCACAAGGCTGTTTGTTCTTTTACCCGTGTGTCCATCTCTTTATTTGTTACATTATACTTTATGTTAATTAATGTTGTTACCACTAAAGTTTATAGCAGAATTCACACTAGCATCCAGAGCAGCAAGCACAAGCTCTAGCAAATTACTCAGACCTCTCTAAAATCTTTCACCTACAATTCTGTGTTTCAGTTGGTGGAGATGTGATTTTTTCCTTATTCCTTAGCTTACGTAATAATCATTATTCTCCTGTATGAGACATTTCACACGTGGTTTTTTTTTGTTTGGTTGGTTTTTGTTTTTTTCACAAAGGGAAATTGCAAAGCCTACAGGGACAACCAGGTACAGAAAGTTATGTTTGGGTTGATCTCACTTTAGCTGAAGATCAGATCCAGTGTTTCAAAGCAGAAAGCAAAAATAGCTTTCAGGATTTCAGAGTATTCTGTAAAGCAACACAGAATAATAGCACACACAGCTCTGAATAGCCAAAAGGAACATTCTCTGGTACCTAACAAAAACAGCATCTCTTAGAATCACATATAAGAAGCACCTTGTGTTCTTAAATGATATACACCATTAAAAAGCAGTTTCACCATAACATGGTCCATACCCTAATTGTAGGCAGCATAGTATCTAGTTCCTATTTGCTCTTTGTGCCAGCTATAGGTTGATTTTTTTTTTTTTTTTTTTCGGGGGGGGATGGGGGGGAGTATTCTTGGTTTTTATTTTTGATGTAAAAAAGGAGGGGTTCTTGCAGGTTTCTCTGAGCATTAATTATAACTTCTCGTTCATTCAAACAGTCGTGGCAGTATGCAAGTCCTTTTGATTCTGTGCTTTTATATGCTGTGCTTTCCAAAATGCTACAAAACTTCCAGCCATATTAAATTTTGCACAGGTTTGCTTCAGTTTTTTGATGATTTATACTCCCTTCTAAGCTACTGCTGCAGTTTCCATAGTAAATGGTCTTTGATTTAGCTCATGGTTATCATTGAGAAAACATCTGAAACACAGCAGTGTTTCATACATTGTTTATCAGCTATTTGCCAGTGACACAAGAACTGCAGGTGAAAGGAAGGATGACTTCAAGTACATTTATTTTCATGGCTGTACATTCAAGCTGCTTTCCTGGTAAAAAAAAAAAAAAAAAAAAAAAAAAAGATGAAATAGATGTCCTAAAGCTGATAAATGTGACTGACACTGCTAAAGAGAGTGATTTCAGACATTTCTTTCTGTTTTGCAGTAGAGGCGACCTCATCTAGCAGTTACTATCATGCAGTTGTTTTCTCTGATCTTTGCTTTTTTACTACATTCCTTTGCAGGTTCTTGGGACTGCAGCCATCACAGGTTTCTTTTAAGTTGTTAATGGCTTATCCTACACATCCTCAGTCTACTGAGAATAGATTTAACTACCTCTGAATCTGTGAATACAGGTGAAATCTTAATTCAAATATTTCAACCTTTATTTTTATAGCCGGACCCTGCGGGCAGAGACATCTCTATCCGACCAATCCTGGAGCACTGCGAGAACACACACATGACAATTTGGCTTGGGATTGTCTATGCATATAAAGGGCTGCTGATGGTAAGCATAGCTTGTTCTGCATAATGCTGCTTTCAAGCTGCTATATTTGCTGATAGGCATGAATGGAGTTATGTTTGCTTTCCTGATGGCTGAGAGTGAGTTAAAACTTTCTTGAATGCATCTTTCATAATTGGGCCTGCTCTAAATTTTATTAAGTGGTAATATGTGGATATAAGAATACATAAAACTAATGGAACACTAATAGTATTAAAGCTGAATACTGTAAATACATTGCAAACCAATGTGAAAATAGTCAAAAGATGGGTCTATGAATGAGACAACTTAATAAACTCAGCAGCCTGATAATCTGAATTCCTTTACATTCTCCAAAAGGGTGGGACTAGCTTATTCTAAAAGTTTGCCCCTGAGTTGGAAATGTCCTTCAAGAATAGTCACAGGATATGCGAGATGAATTTGAAGTCAGAGTCAAAATAACACTGTTTTCACTGAGGCCCATCTCCACAAATAATAATAATAATAATAATAATAGTAATAATAATAATAATAATAATAAAAGTTTTGTTAATAAAAATGAAATTCAAGAACCAGCAATCTCAAACCTTGATAGATTTTTAAAAAATGTAAAAGTGACCATTCATGATTAAAAGCTCTTGAGAACCTAAGCCTGAAGGCTTTTAAAATATCTGATTTTTGACAGCACTGACCAGCTGAACACCTACCTTGAGCTAAGCCCCATCTGGATCCTAAGACTAGATAAACATTTGCCTACACTGCCTGAAGGGTTCAATCTGTTTTGTGCATTTGTAGCATGCCTGCTCACTGGGACACCCATGAAGGACTGGGTCAGCTGCTGCCATTCAGCACTGCTGGTGCTTCTGCTTTTGGGAAGCCAGAAAGAGCGAGAGGCCAGTGCCTGGAGAGCACATCTCCCTGCTCTACAGCAAATGGCTGCTCCACCAGGCTTCAGGGTCCTTCTTTTTTTCATGCTGCTTTTTTCATGCTGAAAGATCTTTAAATACGTAGCACAAAGTTCACAGGAATGGATGAGAGCTTTTTCTATTTATTCCAAACACTCAGTTGCTTTGTGGTCAGGCTGGTCTTCTGGGGGGTGGCTTCAGGCAGAGAAGGGGGTTGCACTGAGCCCCTACACTTCCTGGGCTCTGATCCTGGCGCTACTCACCAGAAGAAAACCTTCCCACTTTCCCATTTTACCATTTAAAAATAAAATACAAAAATATGCCTAGCTGTAGATGTCTATTTTTAGGAGGGTGTCCAAGCAGGCTGTGAAACCAAGAGTTACAGGATGTACGTAATCACCCCACAGGGATCAGGATTTAGAAGAGATTCCACATCCCACCGTTTCTTACTGGGTAGCTGAATGTGGCTCTGCATTCATGGCAACATCAGCATGCAGGACAGCATCAAGAGACTTTTGTTCTGAGGGCAAGGTTGCCAACAGTTAGGAGCAGTGACACTGACCAGCACTGGGGCCAGAGTTTGACAGTAAGAAAGCTAACTAAGATGTCGGCTTTAGTACCCAATTGCTGACAAGATATTAAACCTTATTGTCTCTTTTCTAGCATATTCCTTGATTACTATTCGGATGTATTTGTCAGTAAATTCCTACTCTTCAGTTAGAGTATTTTTCCCTTTGAATACTTAATTTTGCAAGAGTTTTTTAGTTAGTATGTTAAAAGGAATAACTGGTTTTCCATACTTTTATTGCTTTCCAACCTCTTTTTACAGAAATTTCAAACAGTTCATTTCACATTTTCCCATGTAGAAGTTGTCAGTGTTCCCCATACAATGGCTAAAGACATTTTTCCCTGCTGTTCTTTTCAAAAAGCAACATGTAAATATGTTTGTTTCATATAGAGCAGTGTAAATGAACAAATAAAATTAAAATCCATTAAATAAAACCCTGAAGGGTTACTTTTTCTTTTAAAAATAAAATAAAATAAAATAATAACTTTATTAATATTTTCAATGAAAATATCTGCCATTTGTTAGTAAAGAGACAGGAAAAATAATGTTAAATATTAAAAAAAAATAAAACCTTTTCTTTGAAATGTTTATGTTCTGTTCAGGTTGTTCTGGACAGTAGTTAAACTTCATTGGTTCTCACTGGTTCATCACCCTAGATTGGTTTGTTGTCATGTCATTGTACTGTTTTCTACAAGATATGTGACTCAGTTCGTTCAAGTTTGCAAATGCCATTTGGCATTAGTCATTATAATTATTTCAGGCACACGGTGTTTCATAACCACCAGTGAAATATATACTTTTATTACTCCGATGCCATTTATCACATAAATCTATATATATGAAAAAGAAAGGCACCGTAATGAATTGATCAAATAATTGCTATGGTGTCCCACTCTTCTGTAATGCATACAACTGTGTGATATCAGGAGAACAGGACTGATGCTTTTAATCTCATCACCAAACATGTTTTAGACTTTTGTACACCAGATATAGCTTGTCTTTGGAATAATAAAACAAAACAAAGCAAAACAAAGCAAAGCAAAACAAACAAACAAAAAAGCAACAGAACCTTTCACATTACTGTATCATTTTATAATGCGTTATCTAATATGAAACTCAGCAGTTTGTAATAATAAAATATTTATGTTTGTTGTTGTTGTTGTTTTTCACATACTTTATACTAAGAGCTAGCATTGGTAACTACATCACAGTGCGATATTTAAGGTAAAATGGCTTATTGATTTCCCTGGGCCAAAATTATGTTTGGTGAATTATTGTCTCAAATTGAGAAAACAGAAATTAAGTTAACCTAAAAAAGTACTTTTCTGGTATGGCTTGAACAAATAGACAAATACTGTTCATTCTTATGACCTAAATGCACTATTACAGTGAATAAATCATTCAGGATAGAGCAGAGCAGAGAAGGGCAAGATAGGGCAGGGAAGGCGGGGGCAAGGGAAGACAAGGGAAGCCATTAGTTGCCAGGAGGCAAAAGTTTCTTCTGTATGAAAGTATGGAAACATTAGAAATCAGATTCATAGCTCTTCAATTTCCTTTGAAGTCATGTGAGGAAACGCTTACTGCACAAAACTGCACAAAAGCTTCTCAGTTTTTGGCTTCAGATTCTTCAGGACTGGTGACCAGAGGATAACAGAAAGATGACAACCCTGAATCTTGCCTTTGCCATTGTATTAGTCCTCTTACTGACCTTGGCCAACCTCCATCAAATGTACTGGCTGCATTTTTTTTACATCACAGGTTCAGCTCCAAAAAGGCTACATGCAGGCTTAAGGCCTCTCCGTGATTACGTGGTGACCATCAGTTGTAGCAAGTCTAATTTTAATTTCTGATGGTGTAGACACAGTTGAAAACTACCTTTATTTTGCATATTCCAAAGGAATAGAAATCACATCACCTTAAACTTGCCAGTGCTGCAGTACTAAAATCTTTTTTAGTACTAAAATTTATTTTCCAATTTATTTTAGTACTTAAATTTATTTATTTTATTATTAAATTTATTTATTTTAGTACTAAAATTTATTTTCCAATCTCAGAAAGAACAATACCACCAAGTTAAGGATGGATTGGACTGCTCTAGGGTACTTTGTGTATTAATCACACACACTGGATTTGTCTGCAGTTTGATTCCCCTCTTTCTGCTAATGCATTTAATTATCATTAGACTCAAGGTGTTCATATGTTGGAAGTTTCATTCTTTTGCTGATGTAATATCACAGTTACATATTATTCAGTTTCTGAGGAACATGATCTCAAGGCCAAGGTATATTTTTACATTGGCCATTGCTGTGCATATAAAATCCTACTTTTGCCATGTAATCATTAACATATTTTTTTTAGAGCTGTAACTATTATTACCAACCACTTCTGATGCATAGTTTTTAATGTACGGTCCCTAGTTTGCCTGGCTAAGGACAAAACATCATGGTAGAGAAATGAAAAACTGATGCATATACATGATGGGACTTGGTAGAGGTCACTAAGAGGGCTGATAAGAACAAGAAGTCAAATTTCCTCTTGTGATACATTTTCCAGTGTTCTGTTTTGGTCACTATGGTTGACATGTTGCACAACATGACTGTGATTGATTTATGATGCAAAAATACTATTAATTCAACTAAAATATATCTTTGGGATAAATGTTCAATCTTAATTTCAAGTTTGAAAGAATCCCTGTACTTCTTGAGGATCTCTAATCAATAGGCAGAATTTTGTCTAGCGCTGGATAGACAAATCTTGGTGGGTCCTGCTTATCCATTATCCCTCTTTCTATAAAATAACCTGATATGTTTATTGCCAGAAAAACTACCGTGAGTGTGGCCATTTTTCTGTGACTTTTCTCAAAATCTTACTATGTTATGAAAATGACATCTATTAATTTTTTACCCTTCTCCACCTTTGCTTCCTCTGTATCATTCTCAGCAATTCTGTTATAGTCTACTTCAAGTCAAAAGTAAATGTGGGATAGCATTAGGTTAGGAGTTTTTGTAAACCTTTTTCATTGCCTTCTCATTCATAGTTACATGTCTAGATCTACCACTTAGATTTCAATCAGTTTAAATTTGTTATATTGATTTTTTTACACACCTTTTTAAAATCACCACACTATATTAAGACAAACAATTCTGATAAATCCAAGCAAGATGCATAAATATGACTATCTTTATTCAGTCTTACAATCTCGCTGAAAAACTAATAGCATGTTGAGTTATATCACTTTTTTTTTTTTTTGGTTATTTATTGTCTGAGTTCAGGTATCAGCCATTTCATTAATTTGCTTAAAATATAAATTACAAAAATAGCTCTGTAATCACTGAAGATGTTCCACTTTCTCTTTCCCATATGACCTCTTTACATCTTAAGTGGAGCTTTGCCAGAATTACAATAAATATCAATAATTAAGTCCAGCAGTCCAGAGAGTTTCTAAATCAATTCCTAAAGTTACTGTGTGCAAACTACCAGGTATCTCTGATGACAACATCTAGTCTTGACAGTGTGATCAAGAGCTCTCTAATTGCTGGATTATACTGGTTTTCACTGTTTTGGTAAGACATGGATGCATTGTTCCATTTAT
Source organism: Heteronetta atricapilla (assembly GCA_011075105.1). NCBI lineage: Eukaryota > Metazoa > Chordata > Aves > Anseriformes > Anatidae > Heteronetta > Heteronetta atricapilla. Next base: position 94,506,223 of record CM021732.1, read on the forward strand.
TTATAAGTATAGGACAAAAATATTAATTAAGAATATTTTATCATGCATCATTACTATTGAATTTGTCAATTTCCAAGGAATGAATCGGTCTTAGAAATCCTTTTTTACTCACATTTGTGAAAGAAATGTTAATTAATACTCTTAATTCTGTTAGCCGTTCATTTTCTATTATGAATTTAACTTTGTATACACTTCCATAGTGTATAAAAATACGCTATTTCCATTTTAGAACCTTAATTCACAACTGCTAGGATGAATTTTCTCTTTTTCAGTTTTAATATATTCTGTCTATTCTTCTGCCAATTTTATTGCTTGTTTCAAAATCCACAACAACCAAAACAATTTTTAAGTTGAGGAAAGCTTTTTTACGTTTATGAAGTTTAGGGCAGACAGTTTACAACACATACCCAAACATCTTTCTGTTACTGTTTGTAAACATTCCCCTCATTTCCCCTGCTCCCCCTCTTTCTCAGTAACCTTTCCTTCACTTTGATAGTTAATAGAGCAATCTATTCATATTATTTTCCTAATGTTTTCACACACCTGGGAGTAGATTTTGCAAGAATCACCTTTTAGAGTTTAGGCAACAATGCCCAGTTGCACAGTCAGCAACTCATGCTCGTGCACTGGGGTGATGGAGCATCTCACTGTCACATCAGGTGCTTAAACCCTCACTGTACACCTAGCCTATGAACACTGCAGCTGTGATCTGTAACCTGGACTGCTTTTTTGTTCTATTTACTGTATGCACTCAGTACAGATTGGATATAAATATTTATTAATTTATTTTCTCTATGAGAAAAGTCAAGCAGTGGAGCAGGTTATACAGAAAAGTTGATCAGTATCCCCCTTCAATGTTTTCATCATCAGACTGGATAAAGTCATGCTCAGTCTGGTCTGGCCTCCTACCTGAGCCTGCTTTTTGAGCAGAAAGTTGCACTTGATGATTTAAAGCCAGGTTGGATGGGGCTTTGAGTAAACTGATCTCGTGGGAGTTGTCCCTGCCCATGGTGGGGGGTTGGAACTAGATGATCCCTTCCAACCCAAAGCATTCCATGATTCCATGATTCTATGATTTCCTGAAGTCCTTCCTAATGGTTCTATATGGTTCTATACAAATAATTTGTATATTGTTAATTAATCTCATCATCAAATCTACACTTGTTCTGTGTAGAAAGAAAATATATAAATGAATAGTCTAAAAACTATGTGAAAGTTGCTAATTATATCTCAAAACATCTGTAATTTTTAACACATTTGCTTTCATTCTTTATTAATTCCCTTCATGATCAAAAAGAGTACTCAGGAGAAGGGACTGCTTCCTCAGTTAATCCGTGTGGTTCCAACTCATTTATGGCACGGTTAACATCAACCCATCTGTCCCACCTTATAAGCATTAGAGAGGAAAGTAGTTAAGTTTTATGGTGGAGGAAGGTATTTATAGTGGTACCAGAAATTTTTATATATCTTTAATTAAACATTGACAGTATTTTAGTGTCCTAAACATAAGGTACCATATGGTTTTGTGGGATAATTTTTCCCTACTGTGACCATAAGGAAATTTCAAATATATTCTTGAAATACTGCAGATATTGCATATTCCCTTACCTGTCTCTTTGCATTACTTTTATAGAACAGAAATAGATTTAAATTGTAACACACCCTTGTTTTTATCAGAGATATTTGATAATTTTAAAGTATGATTGTGGTGATCTTTTGCCAAAGCAAAATATAAATATATTATAATTAATAAATATATTATATAATATAATAAATATATTATATTATATTATATATTATATAATATAATAAATATATTATATAATATAATATAAAAAATAATAATTTATATAAAAATATAAATATAAATATAAAGCTATTCCAAATGGATATTTGCTAATAACTGTTACTATAATGTGTTTCATGACTAAGCAGAGTTCACATGGAGGAAAATCTAATACCAGAATAGAAAGAAGGCAGAAGATGTTATTAAGCTGTTTATTTGAAAGGATGGAGCATAAAGTAGATTTTTTTATCTGCATGCATGTTAGTGTCCACAGCTTTTTACAGCTGCTGTTCCAACATGATCTGTGCAGGACCCTACTAAGTGACCTGCAGCTTGAAGGACTTTACTGCAACCTTTAAGAAAAAAGCTCTTCAGCTGAATAGCTGAATATCTCCTCTTGCAATTAAAAAAAAAAAAAAAAAAAAAAAAAAAAAAAAAAAAAGTTTAGCTGTTGTCTTAATGCTCAGTAGAAGAAATATTAAGGTTCCCTTTAGTACTTTCTATCTGGAGCAGCTCTGTGAAAATGAATTAAACATTGTAAAAATAAAATAAAATAAAAGCTAACTCCTACCTGATCAGGGGAGTGAGTGGTGTTCTAATGTCAGATTGTGTTGTGTAGGTAGGAGACCTGTAAGGGTGTAGCTTGTTGTTCAGTTTGCTAACTTGACTTGGTGTGCTGACACATAGGAAAAAAATATATATATATATCACTCTTTTATAAATTTTCCTGAAAAATACTCTGTATTCTTCACTGCTTGATTCTCCAGTAAAAAAACTTAAAATGTTTTTTTTTTTTTCTGTTTTGAAAATTCTAATTGAAAAAATGTGCAGCCATTTCACTGAAATGCTTATGTCTGTGATGATATAAATTTAATGAATGAACATGAATCTGGAAACCCACAACTCCGACTTTACGATTACTTCAGACTGAGATATGTTTACAGGCCAGAGTCCAGAACTGCCTTTATTTCAAGCGGGAGGGGAAATCTCCCAGCACCCTAGCTGGATATAAAAATAGTTTTAAGATCTTTGAAGTAAAAGCTTGCTTTTATGTGGCACAGCAGGGCTATGATCTACAACTGAGCTCAGTAAGTGCTACTACGATACAGTAATTAGCTGCAAAGCTGCAGACTAATCCAATATGTAATCTTTCTAAAACCATAACCTCTAGTTATTGGCAAGCATGATTGTGATTTACTCTGATTTTCTCTGTTATTTCTCTGCTTTTATCTGATATCTTTGCTATAATTTTCCTTCTTCATCTTTATGAATGTGTTTCATATCCCGTGTTCAGAGTATAAGCAAACATGACTTTGAAATGAAACATATAGGCAAACTGGTTTATGGTAAGCACAGGGCAAGAAGGAAGACAGGAAGAGAAGTAATCTCCTGCCTGTCATCTGCCAGTCTATGTAGTCCAATAGTGAATTAAACTCTTGATTGTATTAACGTATGCTGTGGATCAGTAAACAATCATCAATGTGTTTAGCAGTAATTCTGATGGACAAGATTTAACATGAACTGTTGAGTTTTGAAAAACAGTGCTAAATATTTTCCCATACATCAGCTACAAACACCTTTACTCTATTCCCTGCTATCACAACTTAGCTGGTAAAAGATATCTAAAAATTAAAGTTTGCCTGTTAAAATCTGTGAGACTTCAATATGTGAAGTGACTGAAATTCCATCCTTATTTACAGTGGTATAATTCCATTTTCTGCAGACACTGTTTTCCCCAAATTTATACAGCAGTCCTCTCATTGCTTTTTAGGTACGCTGACAACACAGCCTAAAAACCACCTCTGCAAAGGTAATGATCTAAATCATTGTGGTGCCAAATTGAAGCTGTGTACCCGCAAGCAAACCAATCATTCCTGTACAGTCCATACCTCCAGAGAAAGCTCAGAACAACATTTTATGTCACTTTCTACATCAACGAGATGTGTATTTAGTAGACCAAAATGGGAAAAGTCATTTTTTAATAGGTTAATGACTCTAATGATGTAGTAAGCCTTCCTAGTTGCATTCTCAATGTGTCTTTGGTTGAGATCCCCAAAGGGACTTAAATTAGACCATTAGGCTAGTAGACTAGCAAATAGTAGCTAGTAGACTATTGTGCTGTCTAACCTTTCTATAGGCGAATGCATTGCCCTGAGTTGTTCAAACTCCTTCTGTGACGCACAAGATCTATCAGGAGCCTCAGGAGGGGAATTGTAACTGTCAGCTAGGAGCTGCCTAAGCTAGCTGGTATAAAACAGTGGGGACAGATGTGTCCTGTCCCTCTGTGAATCTTGCACATTAGCACTACTAACAGCTGCCTCCCTCCATCCCGGTGTGTTTATGCACGCCTTCTCTAAAGACTATTTAATCAAAATTCTCAGCAGAGATTAGAGCTAACATCCTACGCAAGTGCCCAAGTAATTAAGACAGCCAGTTTCTCATTACATAAAATCTGACAGCTCTGAAAAAAAAAAAAAAAAAAAAAAAAAAAAAAAAAGTTTGAGAGCTCCTTCTGAAAACAACCTCTAAACCTCTAGTCTGGGGTTAGGGAGCACATTTCAGCCAAAATTAAGAATTGTACTGTGGTGTCCAAGCAATGCACTGATTATCGCCAGCATCGTTGTCTTGAGTGAAGATGGCTGATGCTGCATTTTGTGTGGAGATCAAGCTGGCAGATGCACTCTGAGAAACCTTACCAGCTTGAGCCCTCCAGGAGCAACAGGAGAAGAAACAGCTGCTTTGCTAATCCCAGCAGGCTTTAGATATCAAATAGTCCTTAAATTTCTCAGCAATCTCAAGACTTAGGTGCCCCCAAGTATAATGAGAATGTTGATTTACATAGCTGGGGATGATTAATGTTTAAAGTTGAGATACCAGGAGCAGAGAGCAGCTGAACTGGGCTGTTGAGAGCCTGTGTTTTTAACTGGAGTTCATACATTTCACATTCAAAACTCTATCAGAGAACTACAGAAGTCTGGACCTTTTGCTGACAATGTGCATCCCATTCCTTAACCAAGCCATTATAGAGAGTTTCAGGCTTTTTTGAAGTCAAAAAAGTGAATCGTTCTTTTCTGCGGATTGGTTGAGCCTCAGGAAGGGAGAACATGAGAGGGACAAATGGAGGGAAAGTGAAGTGTCTTGTTCTCTCTGGAAGTCTCTGAGATAGAGGAGAACTCTCATCAGCTCTGTAGAATCCTTCAAACTCTTAACAGGCAAACAAGGAGCATCATGTAATCACCACTGTCCTGGCAGCAGGCTGTGGAAAAATCTCTGTTTTTATCCATGTTTGAGTCTCAAGGATGAGCTGTGACTTTTAGAAAAGCACAGCTCTGTTCCTGAGGCAAACATTTTACCCCAAATGCCAATAAAAATTAAAAACAATGCTCTCAAATTTATAGTGCATCATTCAGAGGAAACCCGCTTGCTGTAAGAGCCTCTCTCTTTCTTCAGTTATCAAGTAAATAAATATCTTCCTTTCAGCTGGAAGATACTTAACCATTTTCCATGCTGTTTTTAATTATAAATGAGAATGGGTCAAACCTTAACACCCATGACACTGTTCAAATGATCTTTTTCCATTATAATTGATATTTTAGATAGCTTTCTAACTGCCTTAGCTATAAATTCATGCCCATTATTTGTAATAAGTGCTGGCCTCATTTAAGAGTGTTGGCTGTGTTCCCAGAATAATGCTTTTGGAAAAGAGTCTGTTCATACTGGAAGAAGTGGGGAGAGAGCAAGGGATGACCCACAACCCTAAAAATCTCATTAATGATTGTAGCAGAAAACAGAAATTCTGCCAAGTATACACTGGCCCATAAACAAGGTCACTATGGCTAGAGGCCTCTGGGTTAGAACTAAAATAGTTACTCAGGGTTTCATCCCTTTTAAAACATATTGTAGACACACACAGACCAGTGTCCTTCCTATCCCTCAAAAAGCTCAGCCTAGCCCAGCCTGTTTGTCAATTCAGGCACTGATGAAGCATAAATCTGCAACACAGCTGAGCTGCACAGCAGCAAGAGTGGAGGGAATGCAGAACAGTCAACTGCTGATATGGTGGAGTGTCTGGGAGGGATATGTGTGTAGCCTGAGAAAAGTCATTGCCACTGTTGCTCCCCAGTGCAACCAGGTCAATACAGTTGACAATTTGCTTCTGTAAAAAAGCCTGTAGAGAAATCTGTAGGTTTTCTGCTCCATTTATGCACACTGCCAGACTCAAAATTCAGACAAATAGTGCCTATACCCTTCATTATTGGAAGCATCAGTTTGGTTACCTGATGGGATCTAGAAAATCCATTAGGGGATGAGCTGCTGCTCAAGGCTACCCAGCTCAATACAGAGCTTCCCCACCTAAGTCCTAACAAAAGGACTCTGAGACACCTCTATCCTCCAGGTGCTGTCTATATTTACCTTGACCCCTCAAAAGTAGGTGTGGACTTTGGTCCTACAAGAGGAGATGAGTAAAACAAAAGAGGTAGGCCTATGGCAAAGAGCCAAGGACTTGGAGAATACCATATCCTGCAGGAGCATGAGGAGAGGGAAAGGTGGGAATGGTGCCCAAGAAGGTTTCAGTAAGGATTTCAAAGGCAACTGCTGCAGCTGATGCTGCTGGAGGGTTACCTCTGCCTACAAGTGTTGACTCAGGTTGTGGCTGTGACAGCAGCAGTGGTAAATGGATGAGCAAGAGGCTTGTCTGCCCTACAAAAGCAGTACTTCCAGCCTGCCACACTCCATAGGCTGAGACTAAATGCATAACCTGCCAGAGCATTTCAGCCAGGTCTTCTCAGGAACATGTGGCATGGTAACATGTGCTGTAGGCAAGAGAGTTAAATAAACTATCAGTAAACCTCAGCAATGGGAGGATAAGGGTAGCAGTTCAGCAGTCAGTCCAGGACTACTAAGGAGGTAGGTGGCTGCAGCCTGCTACTTTCTGTGGGAGTGCAAAGCAGATGAGTCACAGACAGTTGGGTTTGTTACTGTTGTTAGCTGAGTTTTTTTGTTGTTGTTGTTGTTGTTTTTAAAAAAAGGCAAATTATAAAAGAAACATGCAATTATTAATGTCTGGTCATTACCAGAGTTGAAACATGTAAGGGCAAAACTGAGTTTGTAAAGCAAATATAAATCTGTCAATTCCTAACTCTCTTGTGCTTGCTTTTGCAACCAGAAAATGTTCTTCTAGTCCTAGTTATTTGCCTTTGAAATTTTAAAAGTTTTTTTCCCACAGGTAAAAAGCAGATGTTAAGCTTTTACTAGGCAACTGTAATTAACCCCCAAGAGGCATCATCACAGACCTCTGCTTTTCTGGATTACCACATGGGTTGCAGTTGTTTAAGATAAAAGATTATCCCTGTGAAATAGCAGTGGATAAATGTGGTGATCTGGAAGGAAGGGTAGCAAGATCAGTAGGAGTGAATCTTTTTTACTTTTTCCTTCCTGTCTGTCTATGCAGTGTGTTCAGAAAAAGCTAAATAATACAGGCACAGTTTCTTGGGTCTTGATGGTTCATCTCCCAGTCCTTCCCTTCTGACACCATCTGCTCTTTACTGTTCTTCCCAGGGCACCCCACCACTGGGCTTTGCCTAGACTGTAGGCTGGGATAACTATTTACAATGCCTTGACTTCATTTATGATTTTCCTGTGTTGCCAGAATTTCCCTGAGAAACACAACAGAAAGAAAATAATCTTTTGCAGTCATTCATGTTGTAGAAAAATCCAATTAACTTTCAAGGGATGAAGAAGATTTCCTTATACTAGAGACTTTACCCTGCTGATTTTCAAAGGCATATTACAAACAAAAATGGGGCTAGAACTTAAAAATATGCCAAAGAAACAAGCAAATAAAAAATAGCCACCAGAATGCTTTATGCCAGAAATCATCAGAAAACTTCAATTGAAAGGCCATTACCAACTCCCACAACGATAAAAGACATTATAATTGCAGTCTGAGCAACTACGGTGACACTTTAAACATTGGATCTTCGTCTGTTGTGGGACAAATCTTGGCACTGCTGGTTATTAATGTAGGTGATAATCATACAATGAATAACTGGATTGATAAGAGTATATTGAGAACAGCTGCTAACAATAAGCTAAAAGAACAATACATCTTAGATCTTTACTGGAATCCTTGAAAACAAACAGGAAGAACTATCTTCAAAAATAACTAAAAGTATTAAATGAAAACATCCATAATATTTAGAAAAATTTGTTCCCATCACTACTACTACCACTACTTCCAAGTTTAACATTTTTCTTGTGAACATTTTTCTTGTCCCATTGAGCAAAAAAAAAGTCAAAAAGGTAATTAGATATCATATAAAAGGTAGGTGTATATCTCTGTACTGTAATTTTGCCTATATTTATCAAGTTAGAAAACATACCGGTTTTATTTTTTTTTTCCTGAATGTAAACCAATTTTTCTTATAATTATCATCTTTTTTTCCCCTACCATTTCAGTTATTCGGCTGTTTCTTAGCCTGGGAGACACGAAATGTCAGCATTCCTGCTTTGAACGATAGCAAATACATTGGAATGAGTGTATACAACGTGGGCATAATGTGCATTATTGGTGCTGCTGTTTCATTCCTTACTCGGGACCAACCCAACGTGCAGTTCTGTATCGTTGCTTTAGTCATAATATTCTGCAGTACCATTACTCTCTGCCTTGTGTTTGTACCTAAGGTAGGTGATTTTTTTTTAGCATGGTCTGAATTATTTTTTTCTTCTATTTTATAACTGTGACTTAATATGTAAAAGTTCATTACCTTTTCAAGCACACAGGACATGTGTGAATTCTAAGCCAAGCCTGTCTATAATCTCTTATCTCTGTATTCTGAGATGAAGAACAAAACTTTGTGAGATTTTAGAGAAAGTGGCAAATAAAGTTACAGGAATGTGAAGACATGCATTTCAAATGCCTACACCTTTACCGAATGTGTGACTGGGAAAGCAAAGGTTGCTCACAGCAATTTCAATGGAATATAAACTTTTTGGAGAGGTTGCTTTGTGGAGATTCAGGAGGGACAGATCCAGTTGTCTACTTTGTCACATGTATATTATGAGCCCTAAGCAAATTAATCAGGATATTTTCTTCAATTCTTACAAAACAGTAAGACCTTTGGAGTTAATGACATGTTGTAAGGTTAACTATGTTGAAACCTCTACAAGTATACAAGTCTGGTAGTAAAATAGGATTTAGCAGCACTTCAGAAAAAAAAAAAAAAAAAAAAAAAAAAAAAACTATACATACACTGCAGATATATACATGCAGATATACATACACTGCTGACACAATATATTTTTAATAACTGATGTATTAAAGGAGTAAGTGAGGCAGGGACTGTAAGGCATACACTCTCATTTCTTTTGGCTCCTTTTGGCTCTGAGGATATGTGTATTATGTGTTGTTAGAAGAACTAAGATACTTACCCACAGAGAGATGGAACTTGGTCATTTTACTTCAGAATTAAGGTTTAGACACAAGTATGACAGACCTTTAATGAAGAGAAAGCTGATTTCTACATAAGATTGCCTTAACTAAAACAAAAGTTCTGGAGAATGCATGTGATATTTTGTGTTAAAATATATAACTGTGGTCATTTTAAATAACTTGCATAAACTTAGCATATCACTCCAAATCAGATGCACGTGCAGTTGGATGTCTGGAACATTTGCAAGGCAAGATTCAAGATGCAGGTCCGTTTCCCTCTAGAATCTCAGTTTTTAAGCTTTTCGGTTGAGTAGTGATAAAATATTTGTGAATTAATTGAGCAAATTATACTGACTACATGTTGGTGTTAACTGGCATCCCTAGTGATGGTTCTAGGAGGGGGGAATTTATCTCAATGTATTCCCTCTGAGAGAAACAAGAGCCAGAGACAAGCAACAGAAGCTGACTTCTGATATGCAACAAAGAAGAGCAATTCATTCTCCAGGACGGTTTTTATAACCCAGATGTTTTTATAAGTTCTGCAATTCACTTCTTAAAAATTAAAAAGCTGCACAGACATAAATAGTCATATTCTTATCCTGGACCTAAGGAAAAATCACAACTTCTTTCTAAATTAAGGAAAATTCACAAACACAGCGAAGAAGAGTACTTCAAAATACTGCAAAATTTAGATGTGTGAGCTGTATGAAAATGCACATTAAAGCTCTGCTGCCAAAAATACCTTCACAGAATTTCAGAAGTCTCTTCAAAGAGAAAATATTAATGCTGTGACATGCTCTTCTGACCCTTTGCTTTCATGCTCCTTTGCCCATCCTTCTATTCTGCTGCTGCAGGCTCTGAAATGACTTTTCTGTTTCCTCTTTTAACCCCTTCATCTGCTCTCCTTTTAACCCGCAACTACCCTGCCCTCATTTCTCTTCTCAGTTGTCTCTACTCAAAATGCAAGCATGAACCCTAGCCTACTAGCATAAAGTATATTATCCCATTACATGTATTGTCAGGTTTCCAAATGCTTAGCTATTTTGCATTATAAATGGTCGTTGGGTGAGGTATATAAAAATTGGTCAAAGCAGGAGCTGGAATGCAACACTTCCCATGTCCACGTGCGTACTTCCACATCTGGACAGTTTTTCTTCTCACAAGTATATATTTTGCCCTACATTTCTTCTTGCTGTGCTTTGCCACAGTTGCAGCAGGACAGCTGGCAAGCACTCTCTCCTGCAACCTTCTCCAGCTTAGATTTCATGATTGCCTGCCTGGACCCCACAGAACATTAGATCCAGGAACAACCAGGTTGTACATCTAGGTAAGACTTCAGTGTTAGACAGGCACCAAATCTCTCCCCTAATTGCAATCAATTGTAATTATAATTAATAGTTGTAATCAATTAGTACAGTTTTGGTGACATAGGAAGATTGTTGATTAAATTCTAAAGCCTGTGACTCATCAAGAACAGGAGAAGATACTGAAGACTTGGAAGCTTGCACTTTTTCATTTATTTAACCATGATCAGACAGATGCAAGCAATAAACTATGCTTTTGGGCCACGTGAGTACTTCTGTTTCTCTCCAATACAAAGTAAAACACATTCTTTTTAACTAATCTTCAGCTGTCTCTAGGTCCTACAGTGATAGAATTCATTTTTTCCCTACAATCTCTTTATGGATCTGTACAGGCAACTATTCAATTATGTAGGCAAACTAGAGAAAGAAACATGACACTTTTCCATTACTGCCTGTCAGTTCTATTAGTCCTATTTACGTATACTGTGGCAATTACAGTACAGCTCGAGTTAAAGGCCCACCTCTTCCTCTGCCATTTTGTTAAGCACCAGGTACCTCAGAAAAACGTGAGGAAAATCTCAAAGTAGAATTAGATCAGGGACAAATTGTTCATTCCTCTCTCCATTTAAAGGTGTCCTCAAATACAAATGTTGATATCCATTTATACTGCACCCTACTTACAATAACCATGGATGTTCTCGTTATCAAATAAAAAAAAAAAATCATTCATAAAAATACTATGTATTTCTGGGTACAAGAATATCTTCTAGAAACAATCTGTAAAATTCAAGCATATATTATGTATATTTTTCCTATTGGAAATTAACTATTATGCCTAGTTATCTTTTTAATGGAGTCTGTAATATTTTTCAACATAACCATCACATCTTTAAAAGAAGAAATCCTAAAATGTATTTTCTCTTCATGAAGCAGTTTTCCCATGTTTATCCATATCTATCAAACTTCCTCGTCCTCATATTTTTTCTGCTCCATCCTTTTTGAAATAGAACATTGTGTTCACTTGTAGTCACCCACTGAGTGCATACCATCCTCCACTGCAATGGCATAACATGTTAATTCACATCCAGTTTCCAGTAGAGCAGCAAGGCAAAATCAGTTCCAGGGACCAGGAATAAAACACTATTTTTTTTGTATTGATAGCATTTTTTGTCTATTTGAGTCTTTGTAGAAACTGGAACCACATAGATGCAAGAAAAAAAAAAAAAAAAAAAAAGAAAAAGAAAAGTTCCACTGATTTTCTGGTCAGAAAAAACAGTTGCTCATCTAACATCATCCCTTGTACACTGTGAAGCAATATCACCCACAGACTTCTCCATCAAATCCACACTATGTGAATGAATTCATTACAGCATATATCCTTGTGGCAAAACATCCCTTCTTTAGCTATAAACTCCAAAATAAAGCTGAGTCAATTGAAGGAAAGTTATACTTGTCTTATATTCAGTTTGAACTTAGACCACATCAAATTGCAGAGCTTTTATCTTGTAACACTTTTGCCTAATAATTTAAGAAGCTTTGTAATTACTGTTCTTCACCTTTAACTTCAATTTAATGGAGTTTTTGGCCTGGGAGTTAGATACACCAGTCATTATAACCAGCCTAATTAGAATCATAGAACTGGGGGAAGGGAGAGACTGGGGGCTCTAGGAAAATTCAAGCAGAGCAAGTTGCTCAAGGCCTTGAGCAATTGGATCTTGAATAACTCCAAAGATGGGGATACTCCCCAACCTCTCTGAGCACCTATTCCACTGTTGACCACCCTCACAGTAAAGTTTCTTCTGATGTTTAAGTGAAATAACCTGTTTTTCAGTTAGTGGTTTCTGTCCTTTCATTTACTCTTTGCTATCGTGTCTTACACACATGAATAAAATCTCCTCTGAGCCTTGCCATCTCAAGGCTAAACAATCCTCTGCTTGTATCATAGAGGCTCCAATCCCTTCAGCATCTTTGTGGCTCTTCACTGTGCTTTATTCACCATGCCTGTACACCTCTTGTACTGGGGAGCCCAGATTTGGACACTCTGCTGCAGGTGTGCTCTCACCAGAGTACAGAGGAAGGATCACCTCCATTATCCCAGGGTACTCCTGGCCACCTTTGCCACAAGAGAGCATTGGTGGCTCATGTTCCACTTGGTGTCCATCATAATCCTCAGAGCCTTTTTTCGCAAAGCTGCTTTCCAGCTGGGGTACTCCCAGGCTGCAGGAGTGGGAGTGGAGTATCTTCCTTTCCAGGTGTAGGACATAGGATTTTCCTGTTCTCAGCTTCAGGAAATCCCTGTCAGCCCTGTTCTCCAGCCTCTTGACGTACCACCGAATGACTGTGTAACCATCTGCATGTGTAACCATCTGCAGTATCAACTTTTCCTTTGCTGATCATCTGCAAATTGCCAAGGTGTTCTGTCCCATCATCTAGGTCATTAGTAACATGATAAATGGTAGGCATCCTAGTATGAACCCTGGGGCACAGCAATAGTGACTGGCTTTCATGATCCTTTGAGCCTGGAAGGTTATCAAGTTTTCAGTGCACCTCACAGTCCACTTACCTTGTCCATACTTCAGCAGTTTGTCAGTGAGGGTGTTATGCAAGATGGTTTGGAAATCCTTGCATATGTCAAGAAAAATATCTCTCTCCCCTCATCTACCAGCCCTGTCATTTCTCACTAAAGAAAGCTATTGGGTTGATCAGGCAGGATTTTCCTTTCACAAACCAGTGATGACTGCTTCCAATCACCTTCTTGTTCTTAATGTGTTTGGAAAAGGATCCCAGGACGATGTGCTACACCACCTTCCATGGACTAATGTAAAGGTAACTGGCCAGTAGTTCCCCAAATCCTCCTTCTCATCTTTCTTGAACACAGGTGGGATATTTCCTTTTTCCCAGTGCTCAGGAACCTCTCCTGGTCAGCATCACCTTCCAAAGATAATTGAGAGTGGCCTCACAGCAACATCAGCACTGTCAGTCTTTGAGAATGCACCTTGCAGGCTGCATGTATTTATATTCAGTTGGCTGGGGGATCTCAGGTGTTTGGGATTCCTGAAAGCAGGTATTACCAGTAAAGGCTGAGGTGAAGCAGGTACTGAGTACCTGAGCCTTCATCATAAAGGTCCATACCCTTTATCACCTAAAGAAATGCAATTTATTGTCTTCAAACATAGTTCACCATCACAATCTGCAGATTTGCCTGTAATTCCATGTCAGGGAAGAAGTTCTTTGCCTGGTCAGTTGTGTCTCTCTCTATCAGAAGGTAGGTCTTTACCTCGTGCCGCCACAGCTGCAGAACAGCCACACTTAGAGAAGGTCAAGGTGAACCAACTACAAAATACAGCTATACCACAAAGTCTGACGGCACTGTGCTTACAGAATAACAACCCCTTCCGTCTTTTCAAATGACTCAACAGCTTCGGATTTATGATACCATGCCTATGTTCTCAGGACAGGGAGCTCCTTCAGCTGTGTCAGTATACAAATATATATGTATGACGCTTGACAAGTAATCACAAATTCTGTGCTCTCCAGAGTACTCCAAGAATCTCTCCCCCTTGCCAAACAGCTAGTAGCTTTCTCTCCTCACGTCAAGGCAATATTTTCACATTGTCACTGAGTGTTATATCTTAAACATATTTAATTTAAACAAATATAAGTAAGTTTAACCTTTTTTTTTAAGTTGCTTATTTAATATATTTGAACAGATTTGTTTTATTTTGGGTCCCTAAAACCTAATTAAGTTTGTTATCTCCAGAGTGCAACCTCCCAAGGGTTCTTTCTGTTAATACTCCTACTTGATGCCTTTCTCTGCTTGAGTGTTACTTGTAACAGTAGGAAAGAAGAAATTTCATGTGACATTGTGTTTGGGGACTGAAGGGCTTGGTGGGTTGCTTTTTTTTTCCTTGAAGAAAGAATATATGCTTTGAAAGTATAAAGATGTTGATGAAAGAGAAATAGATGTTTGATGAAATATTAAAATATATCTTTAATGTAATTAAAATCCAGTTTAATATATTTTAAATGAGTTTTTCCTAATTTTTGAACAGTTCCCTTTGCAAAAACATTTTGATCTAAACTATTCTGTAAAGTTATTCAGAAATTGCCTTAAGTACTACATATGGCAAGCAGAGCTCACTTTCCAGAATTTTGTACTTGAAAGTCAGAAAGGAACAGTTGGTTTACCTTTGAATATTTGGGGATACAAAAGAAAGAACTGCAAAAATAAAAATATCAACAGGATTTCTTAAGGCTTTTAAACCTTTCAGCTCATCACACTGAGAACAAATCCAGATGCAGCCACACAGAACAGAAGATTTCAGTTCACTCAAAATCAAAAGAAAGAAGACTCAAAAACATCAACGTCAGTCACCAGCGTCAATCAGGCCAGCACATCTCGGCTAGAAGGACTGCAGTCAGAGAACCACCGCTTGAGAATGAAAATTACAGAGGTATTGTTTATTTTATCCATACTGCCTAAGCAATTTATTTGCAATTGTGTATGTAATTCTGAAAGTCTGCTTAAATGTTGACTACTTTTTAGAGGGAAAAATTGGCATTGGCCCTTGGCAAAATATTGAAATAATAGGAAACAGATGATTTATATGAATAGCTAATTAATATAGTGAATACTTAGCAGATGTGATGAATTTAGATTGTGCCTTAGCAAATTAAAGTAAAACTTCCTCTATTCCTTTGTATCAGGCAAATCACCCTGCTGCTTCACATGGCCATGCTGAGCACCACACAGCAATAGCTGTAGAAGGGCAACTTTTCCATGCAAGTGTAACAGAGACCTGCAACCCCAAGGGCAGTTAAGAGCTGTCTTTGTTTCTGTTTGTGGTTGAGTTCACAGACTGCTGTTGCTGTTATTTCTTGACCTCTCTGAGAATTCACTCAAAAATTTGCTAGACAGGTCTTCCATCTGCCTATGAAACATTATTACATATTTCATAAAGTTGAAAGGACTTTCATGATTGTGTAAGCTGACCTTTTAAGGAACAAAGGCCATGAAGTTTTTTCAGTCTGTACTGAGGAGGACTAAGCACATAAAATACATGAATCCTATCTGAGCTTTAACATGGGTATTTTCCATTATGTCCATCCCTGCTCAGGAGGCTTCAAACAATGGAAAATCAACTCTGAAGACTGTCCATTTTGTGAGACAAAATATCCATAATCTTATAAAAATTATTATTTTCTTGCCTATATTGTGAACTATTCTTATACCTTGAAGAAGGGGTATTTTATTTAAACCATTACTTCTTTGTGTAGATCTTAACTAATGATAATTGCTTAGGTAACAGAAAGGTGTTTACTCAGACAACAGATGACTTCAAAAGCAAAAGGCATCCCTGCCTTTTTAAAGAAATGTAGTTCTTCAGCTTGGCCAGGTGCCTTTCATATGACAGCCTTGCAATTTTTGATAAAGGCTCTGCTGGCTATTCACAATTTTTGTTTCTATATCCTGATATATTTTTCCTATGAATCCTCCTAACTCACAATATCTCAGTCTGTGCCTTGCAAGACTCATGACAATGACACAGGTAAGGCTGGTCAGGGCAGTTGTGCTGTGTTAGTGCACACAGGTCCCTGATATGCTTTTTAGACTTCAACACTTTTTTAGATCTTCAACAAATTAAATTAAATACTTAGACCCTGTGGGTTCAAAAAAGTAGTTTCAGCATCATGAACACTTGAAGCATATTGGTCTGCATAAATAATAATTAGTTGAAAGGTTTTCAGATTGCTCATTCTTATGCCCATTTCTTTCTTATTCAGCAGTGCATCTGGAATTACTTAAACCCTTAAATACTGAAGCTTATTCTTCTATATGCTATATCACAGTTGAATGCAATTTGCTACCTGTAGCATGATTTTTAGTGTCATTGTAGTAGTGCCATAAGAACACTGTATTTGGCGCTGTGTGGCCGTTGCATGACCACCTGCCTCCTGGTGTCATTATAGAAAGCTATGCAGTTACTGCAGATACCTGAAGGAATGATCCTTGAACTTTTAGCAATTCATACCCTTTCTGTTTTGCAGCTGGACAAAGACCTAGAAGAAGTCACAATGCAGCTTCAGGACACTCCTGAGAAAACAACATACATTAAGCAGAACCACTATCAGGATCTTAATGACATTCTCAGTATACGGAACTTCACAGACAGCAAAGGTGAGAATTAGTGAAATATATTAGCAGCTTAACCCACCAAGGTTTTGAACACCAGAATATAAATCTTATTAGTCTAGTTCCAGAGCACTTGGATCTTGGTAAGATACAGCTTTACATGTTTTGGTTGCATTATGGAAAGCATGCCAAGTCACATAATAAGCTTATACAGTACCCACCAAGTAGTTATTTCTCTGTACATCTCTTCTTTTACTGTAAGCCTTACATGTGTAATAGACAGGTAAAGTAGGAAACTTTTTTAAAAACAAATTTGTGTTCAGAAGCCAAGCTTTCTGCACTGTATGGAGGGAGAGAAGTCATAGAATGCTTCTGTTGTGAGAGTTAATTGTGCCAGCCTTCAACAGTAGGAAACACGATTTAATATGTGCTCGTCTGAATAGGATACTTAAATCCTGCTTTTGGACACTGCTATCTCTAGAAGAGAAACATGTAAATATTTCAGCGCTGATTTGGACTCTAAATATAGAATTGAAGACACTTACATATGAAAATTCTTCCCTAGGAACTGATAAAAAGAGATTTCATGAGTACTGTAATATTCCTAAGTTGTTCCTACCATGTTTCTTGCACAGCTCTCCAAAGAAATATATGCAAAAGAATTTCACTTTTGGGAAGCAATAAAATCTGGTGAATAGTGCAATAAAGTGGAAGCCAGGACACCCAGCTTACATTTCTGACTCTAGATCTACTTTGTGAATTTTGGCCAGTGACTTCATACAGCTGAATATTATTACCTTAAGTAAAAACAACTACAACAACAGCAACAAAAAAAACTAATTGCCATGTATTGGGAAGTTGTAGAGTTGCATGTTTGTTGCAATGCTAGGCTCAGGTTTCCTATTTCTGTGTGTGGCAGAGTAAAAAATATAATTGTTGAAGAATTATTTTAAAATAATAGCAATGGTTCATATATGCTTTTGAAGAATATAGTAATTATTGTCATTTTGGTTGAATAAGGTTACATTCTCAAGGGGTTCTTTGTTTCAGCCTGGGTAAACACTTGGTTGTGTAACTTTTGGAAAAAAAAAAAAAAAAAAAAAGAGAGAGAGAGAGAGAGGAAGAGCTCCATAGCGTTCCCAGTGTCCTTTTTAAAATTAAAAAAAACAGAAGGGGGGAAAGGAGGAAAAGGAAAACGTAAATAGCTGCTGGAGGCGTGTGATTATTGGGCTGAGATCAGCAACAAGAACTAACATCAGTGAGTGGGATGAGGCAGTTTTACCAAGTGTTTGAAAGGAACACATAGAATGTTCCACTCATGTCAGATGCTCCAGGAAAAATGATAAATCATGAATAATATTTCAAGCAGAAAAAAGATACATTACATTGTGCCAAATGGCCATCTGAGTTTGGCTATGAGAAACAAAAATGATTCTCAAGAGATACGCTGGGTATAAATTTAGGACTGGATGCTTCCCACAGCAGGTTGCACTCCATTAGCAGTAGGATGCTGGCAAAGAAATCAAGGAGAAAATACAACCTTTCTTCACTTACTTGTGGCTATATCTACAGAAGACATCGATGCTTTCTTTACTGATGCTTTAAACACTAGCATCCAAGATTCTCTGCATTCCCAGGTTTAGCCCAGTATGGTACCTTACCTTCTACATTTCAGCTGCTGGCTGCATATTTAAAACCATCTTTAAACCATCTTAAAACCACTGAGCCTTAATGTACTGAGAAGCTTTGAATTCTGTACTATTTAAACATAGAGGATAAATATTCTTCTGCATACTGTTGTTGCTGGACACAGCTTTCTGAATAGACCAACCACCTAAAGCTCAAGGAAGAGAAGAGAAGTGAGGGTGTTTTTTCCTGGCCATATTTATATTAAATGAGTTAGAGCATTGACCTGGGAGTGGGGAGGACCTGGATCTCAATTTCTAGCAGGTGTTCAAATCTTGGTCACACACTTGAAGACAAAGGCCTCAAATATGAGTATGACAGAGGATCCTGATTCTGTCTCAAGTGACATCAGATATTCATACCTCCAGGCTTTGAGACACCACATTAAACCACCCTCAACAGCCTTTTTTTGTCCTTCCATTTCTGTCTTCTGCTCCTTGTTTCTGTCTTTCCCTGTTTCCCTCCCCGTAACTTGATGTCTGAATCTCATCTGTATTTCTCTCACTGCATCACATCCCAATAGTCAACCTATGTGCTTAATTTAAATTTGCCATTCCAATAAAAATAATAAGGCTTTGGAGAATTCATGGTGCTGAGTCACTGCTGCTTCTGTGCAGATACAAACAGACATCACTTAAATGGTACTTAAAAAAATTCTGGCCCTTACAGCTGCAGGAAAGCTAACTCTGACAGACATAACTATGCTTTCTGTAGCTATGTATTTCATATTGTTTTCTGTAAATTAAAGTACAGAACCTTGAAATTATGCATCCCTGATGGTACCTCAGCCAAGCTTCAGAAGATGTAAATATTTTATTAGCATGAGCTAGAAGTGGCCGTGTGTATCATCTCCACCCTGAAACTGGGAAAGCCAGTCCAATGTTGCTTTTCAGTTAATGACAAGTCTTTTGCCTAGCTTGGACCTTGTAAAAATGTGAGCTGAGAGAGTGAAGAGAAATGCTAAAAGAAACAGCTGACTTGGAGCTAAAAATCGTAGCTGATAATTTGCCACTGCTCTTGTGGACATGGCTGAATCCTGTGTCAATATTCTTTGCAAAACATCATGCTGTTCTGCAAGAGTTCACACAGATGATGTAGTGAACGTGATGTACTGTGTCCCTGTTGCTATTGCTTGCACAACTCCAGAGCTCTGCACTTCAGAGGACAGATAATAACACGGGATTTATGCAATGCATCTCAAACAAGGCCTAATGAAACTTTAATGTCATAGCACACTTCAGTAGATTTATGATCTGTAAAAATTGTTCAGAGTCAAAACTCCCAGCCTATAGCTGAGTGCCAAAAGATGTTATCTGATTTTTCCCATCCCTCCCCACCCCTGCCATTTACCTCAACCATGGATTTAGGAGCCAAACATTAAATTTAGGTGTCTAAAGCCTATTTAGACAGAAAAGACAGACACAGCTGAGCACTCCTATAACTGCCTGATCTTGGGCAAAGCTTCATAGCTTTGGGAGTTCATGGTTAGTTATTAACAGGAACAGCTCCTAGCATAGTCCATTCTTTGCTGGCATGGCAACTCCTTCTTTATAGCACATTTTAATTCAGTAGGTCTCATTTAAGGAGAGATATTATCCAAGATTCTCATCTTTTGTTCACAAACCTATACAATCCCTGAGACATTTACAGCAATTGGCCATGTAAGAAAAGTAATAAGGAAAATGTGGTTTGTAGTTTATGGTTTAATTTATATATATTTATATATATATATATATATGTTTTTGTTTTTGTTTTTTTTTTAAGACAGTTTTTCTTTTTTGTTTTTTTTTTTCTGCTCTGCTAGCTAGCTTTGTGTGGTCAGGCAATTCTCCATGTGCTCCATGGACTGTGGCTCTGGTACCTCAGATGGCTCCCGCAGTTGGATATAAAATGTACAGGGATACAGGACATCCCCTTAACTTCACTTGGTACCTTCCTCAGATCATTTTGAATTACAGTGTCTGCTAGCTACCTCAGCTCTCACAACATGAGCTTCTCTTCCCAGCTTGCTCTTTGCTGTATCTGGTCACCTTGCCTGAGCAGCAGAGCTGCACCACATCCTGGGTGTAAGGCGGGGACATGGCTGTATGTGAGTATGCTTTTTGGCTTGAGCACTTCTTGTAACTGGCGGTGACACTCAGCAAAGATCCAAGCTTGGGGTTGGAGAGGAGGATGAGTTTTCCAGGCTGACATTTGGAAAAAGAAGGATACCTGCTTATAGCTGTGGTGTTATGTCAAGAGTGAGATTGTGCCACGCAGTTCCAGGGAAGAAATACCCCAGCATGGGCACCAACCAGACCTTCCCAAAAGGGCTCCCTGCACCCCTGCCACCAGTGCATCAGAAGAAGGGAAGACCTTGTGAAGGCAGAATTTATTTCTACCACATAAGTTACTGCAGAGATAAAAGTTACTGAGGCTTTTACCACAGAAGCTGCCATAAACTAGAACACTCTTGGTGTTATTTGGATTTATACCTGGAGCTACTTCAGAGGCAGAGCAACCTGGCTGTGTCACCTGGGGTTGTCCCTGCAGCACAGGGTATCAGCCACCACCGTAATTCCAGAGGAGCCCACACGTGCAATAACAGAAAGCTCCACCATGCAGTTTTAAGATTAACTTTTCCACAACATTTATAGCAGGCATTGTCAATAAACTAATTGAATAAACTGCTATGAAAAGGTTTCTTTTTGGCTTTTATTACCCCTTTTCATCAGTTCCTGAACTTTTCTCCCTTTCTGTTCTTCAAGGGACAAATTCTGTTCTCTGACAGCTATAGGTAAGTGAAAAGAGCATGCATATCAGGACTGAACTTGGTTCTGCAAGAAAATGCATCAGTAATACACTGTGGGTTGTTGGTTTATTTTGGATTAGCTAATTTTGTTATGCTTAGAATCCTACAGTCTTATTCTATTTGACTTCTATCTGACATTTTAAAATGAAATTATTTCTACGTGAATGATTGGTAGTGAGAGTTTCACCTAAAGCCAAGCTCAGAAAAAAACATACAGTAATATCTTCATTTGTTGCTACCTTTGCCTGTACATTTCAGAGTAGCGTATTAGAAAAAAAATAATGAACGACAGCCACAGAATCAATAGTCCCCACTTATGAGCAATCCCTTTTTCCTAGTCACATTAGCAAGTTCTCTCTCTGCAGGCACCCCAGCTTGCTCGGAAAGTCTTTTCTGTTTTGAGCCAGAAAACAGTCTTTACTCATTGCTGTAAATGGACTGGGAGCATTCATTTGCATGTCAGATATGCCCACATTCTGTCAGTTGTCACCCCACTCCAATGTTTCCTAGTGTTAGTTTTTCCCCATGTAAAAACAGCACAAAGAAAAAAACAGATTTCAAAGGCATGTTGCGAGTAAATGCAAAGCAAAACAGAGTTCATCTGTGATAGAGGGGAAAACATTACTTCTATGAAGTTGGTTTTATTCAACCATTAATCTTGAGATTAAAACCACACATTCAAAGGAAAGATTTTCAAAAACAGGTGCACAAGGCTTCAAGGAATGTTTGTTTGAAGAAAAGATATAGTTCGTTATATCCTGAGAGAGAGAGAGAGATACTAGTTTCTGTGAAGCCTAGCAAATGTATTCCAATCTTGAAACTGGAGCTTGTTTCTATTTCTACAGAGAGACCAATCTGCCAGAGGTTGAATTCTTGCTTTTGCTTGCATGGAAATCAATCTGTAGTAAAGGGACTTTCTTCTGATTCACAGTAGTATAAATCAAAAGAGAATCTTATTGGCTTTCTTTTTTAAAAAAAGTCTTCCTCTCCAATCATAACTATGAGAAGTCCTGACTTAGACTTCCTGGTGCTGTGAGCTTTGTTCTGAAACTTCTTCACATATAACCAGCAGATGATGTGGTCATTTTAATTTGCTTTTTGGGTTTATTTTCTTTCCACCCTGCTCACATACAAAGCTGAAAGTGACTCGTCTTGTTTCACAGTCCTAACAACAGAAGTGTGGAAAATAGCAGTAGACTTTTAAGATCTACTCTTACCTTTAAAGTTTTCAAAGTTCTTCAGTAAATTGACCAGAGTATCTCTGCCAGCTCTTGTAAGTCATCATTAAACCACATTTACTTTGTGGAGCATAAAATATGTTTTCTAACAATGAGAAGACAACAGTGGAATTGAAAAATGTGGGATGAACAGCA
This sequence comes from Heteronetta atricapilla, assembly GCA_011075105.1. NCBI lineage: Eukaryota > Metazoa > Chordata > Aves > Anseriformes > Anatidae > Heteronetta > Heteronetta atricapilla. The sequence goes on from CM021732.1 coordinate 94,528,728, forward strand.
GTCCTGACACCAAGTTGTAAGCAAGTGGAGGAATATTGCCCCTAAAGCATAATGAGGAAGGTACTCAATAAAGCCACAGCAAACAAGTGCCAACAAAACAAACTTCTGGGTGAAGAGATGCAGTTTCTAGAATCCTGGAAAAAATGCAGCAGTGGCAGTCATGCAGTACTTTCTGCCTGCAGCTGAACAGCATTTCCTAAAACACACAAATTGTTTAAGCCTACCCAGGTAATTTTGAGGGAGTTATGTTGTGAAGTGGTTATTGGTATGGGAGGTCTGAGGAGGGAGTGACCTCTGACAGAGAGAAAGGCAAGCAGCTGTCAGCAGTGACCTCCTCACTGAGGCTCTCTGCAGCAGCAACGTGATGTCCTCCTACAGCTTAGAGCTCTGTAATTGGAAGTCATTTCTCTGCTGCAGGTGGGCAAAGGTCCTGAGCTAATCCCTCCTGGTTCTCACTGACAACCGGGTAGCTGTTTTTGTTTTCTAATGAACCAATCAGTGAGTGCTGTGCGAGGCACTTGAGATATATTTGTCTTTTTCTCTGTGGTTTTCTGAATGGAAAGTACTCAGGCATCACTTATTCAGACTTCTGAGTTCCTGTTTGGGGTCTAAGAAGGTGAAAATTACTTAGAAACTGCTTCTGGCTAATGTAAATTCAATTTTGAAGGCAGCCAGATCATCCCAGTGCAACTTATTCAGTAGCATCTGCAGTGGCAGACAGCACTCTGAGAATGAAGGACATTTTTCAAGTGGCATACTTAATGGACAGAGGAAGAAAAGATAGGACTGCCTTTAGTATTTCCCTAAACTTCAGAGAAATCAGGAAAGTCAAAAGTTTACCATTACCTTTATTTCATTTTCTTTCAGTTGTTCATCTATACAAAATCAATTTCCTCCATCCTTAAGTTGTTTAAGTGCATATGGTGATAGTGTTTCTTCTTTAAGCTCCAACTCTTGAAAGTGTATGACTAAGTGAGAATCTTGATCTTCATTATTTATGTGAAAGGAAAGGGGAACAGGAAAGGGAAGGGGAAGGGAAGGGAGGGGGAAAGGAAGAGGAAAAGAGGGAAGGGAAGGAAAGGGGAAGGGAGGGGGAAGGGAGGGGGAAGGGAAGGGAAGGTGAATAGATTCTAGTTTCCATAGCTGCAGAATAAAAATCTAAAAACTCCTCTCCCAAAAAGTTTAAAGCCCTAGGCAACAAATAAGAATTACCCAACTCTTTTCTATTTTTTTAAGAGAGAGAGAGAAATGGGTAAAAAAAATGTCTTGATGTTGTGGCAGTCTTATGTGGCTTCTTTCTGCACTTTTTTAACCTGGGATATTAAAACTTGTGTTCAGTCACCTTGTATACAGAAATACATGCAGTGTATTAAGAGAGAGTCATCTGGAAGAGTGGTAGAAGAGGGTCTATTAAGAATAACACCCAGAGTGATATATGGGCATTTGGTGTTAAGGAATGAGTAGGCACAGAATATATGATTTGTGCTCTACTTTAAACTAGATCCCCCACCTTTTTGACAGGGACCACCTCCTTCCCCTCCTCCCTCCCCCCAGCACAACTAAAAGCATAAGAAATCCCTCCAGGGCGTACAACACAGATTATTCTCTGAAATCATGCACTCCCAAAGTCTGGCAGTCGCATATTCCAGTCATTTGGTGTACAATTGTATCTTCAGTGGTTTTGCAAATTGCTTATCTTTGCCAAAGGATTTGGGGCCCTAGAGCAGTTAAATAATAGGCCTTTTCTACCCCTAATTACAAGGATGAAATGAAATTTAACTTTGGTCTGTGTCATAAAGTCAGCATTTTTCATTGTCAGCTTAGATCAGCTCAGCATTGACATTGTTTTTAATCATGGAAATAAAAAGAGTTTTTTTTCTCTGTGTCTGTTTATAGACATCACAAGGCTCTTATGCAAATGTCAAGCTCGATATACATAGAAATGTGATATGTGGAAAATAAAAACTGAACTCTTGTGACAACAAGTGCCACACCAGCAAAGTTCAGGCTGCCCTGAGATGATAGGTTTCACTGCTCCTTATCTTAGCCACTGTCAGATTTGATTCCTTGCTGTCCTTGCTTCACATCTAAGCCATCACCGAATCCTGTCATGTCCCCTCCCTTTAAAGCACCTTTCTCTTCCTGTAGCTGGATTCCTTAGCTCCCTTTTACTGACATTGTGTTGCCTCAACAGAAGCAGCTTTGTGTGTTCTGGTTGTCTCCTTTCTCACCCAGCCCCTTGTCTTCCATAAAACATAAGTGAAGAATCTTTCTTTCTCTTCTAGGCTGTAGCAATTATTTCCAAGTTACTTGTTAGGCTTGTACAGAGGAAAGTGAATCCTACAAATTAGGGCCAGGTATGGTCACAATGGGAAGGTAGACATACATACTTTACCATGTTCATTGATAGCATGGATGTTCCCAGCATGCTGGGACCAGAACGTTCTTTGGGGCCTTAGGCTGTTACTGGTAGAGAAAAGCAGCCTAAGCCTTCAGTACGTGCTGGATTTTTCAGGCTATTTTCATTTCTCTCAGATATTCTCTTGCTTTTCTCACTCCTGCCCATTTTTGCATTCAAATCCTGCAAGATCCTTTTCCAGCTTCTACCTTTGAGTCCTCCTCCATATTGCCTTAGCGCCTGCAGCAGTCACTGTTTCTGTGTGCGTAGCAAACAACTGCCTATGATGGATTTGGAGCTGTTCTGTAATTATTTATGAAAACTCTGCACTGTCCTCATTACTCAGATGTTTTCCACGTGACTTTGCTTGGCTTAACACAGCAGGAAACTTTGGAAAAGCAGGCAGGAACAGAAAGGATCTCCAGTTAAGACAGCCTTGTTTAAATGGCTGCATTCTGCTTTTTGCAGAGGGACTGATGCATGCCACAGACCTCAGCACAGCTAGCCCCTGACTCCTGTGTCTCCCGTGGGAATTAAGTGATGCTACCTGCAGAGAAAATATGTTATCATTACACAGAAGAGAGAACTGCAGGAGAAAGCTTTATGAAATCATTAGCTGCCCTTTTTGTAGACAACCTGTGGGCCAGCGCATCTGATATGAATGATATTTCTGTGCTAAAATTTAGCAGATAGATGGTTGAATGATAGCACTTAACTGCTTGTGTGAGATAAAGAGTACCAAGGTTTCATAAATCGAAGAGATCATATTTTTTTCTGTGAAAATATTTAAACAAGTTGTGGGGATTTTCATATAGAAAAGTAACATCTGAGTGCAAGGCAGTATGATGATGCAGTTACTATATTTCTTTACACAACCCAAGACTAAGGAAAGGAGTATAATAGGGCACATAAAGGCATGAAAGAAGCTATTTAAGAGAGGGGGGGGGGGGGGGGGGAGGGAGAAAGAAAAAGAAGGGCAAAAGTTGTTTTTTTCACTTTTCTGTTTCTTCCTGGTAGTTCCCATGAAGGAGCATGAAGGAGCACGTCACCAAAAGTGTACGAGTACCAAAGACTTTCAGGGAAACCTGAGCTTGTATTGCAATATAGGCAGAAAGAGTTTATTTTGTGGCACTGTGTATACCTGAGAACTTTTATAATGAAAGAATTTTAGAAAGGTCACTTGATAACAATAAAATAAAATTGACTGTGTTGTCCATCTAGATGGCGAGAAAGCAATTTTGAAAAATCATCTTGATCAAAATCCACCAGCACAATGGGGCACATCAGACCCTTCCAGAACAAGCAAAGATCCTATAGAAGACATCAACTCTCCAGAACAGTAAGTAGTACACGCTTATATACTAGTAGAGAAAGGCACACCCTGCTCTCTTGTGTTTGAATGTGACTGTGTGCACACACTTTCTACTGTTTAAAACATAAGGGACAGATGGAACATCAGCAAGAGAAGATGTGAATGGCAACTCTAGAAGCACTCACACTGCCTCCCTGCCCATAGCTCACCATCATCACCAAATTTAGAGGATATTAGGACCACTGGCTCCTAAAGTGCCCCAAAGCAAACTAACATGCTTTTTTTCTCTTGACAGAAATACCCATAGTGTGATGTCTAAAGTTTCTATCGAGAGATAGGACAAGCTGTGCTCAACCACCAACATAAAGGAGAGATGGGGATGTACATGGGAACACACACACATTATGACCATTATCAGCAGACCAGGTCCTTCTACACACAAGCCAGAGGGGTTCATGGTGTGCATAGTCATTTTATTCCATTTTGGTCTTAAGCTAGCTGAGAAATAAAAGCGGTTTTAGGATTTTTCAATGTTACCATAGCAGCTGGAGCTAAGTGGGACATAGAACAGCATTTCCTTAGAAACAATTCTGCGGCCTCAAAGAGAGGATGGCACAAAGCACTGGTTAGATTCATGGAGAAGATAGGAACTTATGGTATCAGCCTTGCTTTCCAGGAACCTATATAATAAATTCACATAATACCCTCTAACAGCTCAGCAGGACTTACTGTGGCCCAAAGCTAAGGGAAACATCATGCTTATTTGTCCCTAGAATAAGTCATTTCCCTAAGGTAGCCTAATTACATCGGTACCACTTTATGAACATCTGAAATAATAGCTGTCAGACTCCTGTTTGGTACTTGGGCAACTTAAAAGCTTATTAAACAGAATAAATTAAATAAATTACCAGACTCAGTCACATGTTACATCAGTGACAGCAAACCTAATTTCAGATAGCAGTTACTGCCTTCTATTACATGGTGCAGGAAAATACAAGGAGTTCTGTCTTTGCCCTCACTGGGAAAAAAAAAGAAAAAAAAAAAAAACTGCACAGGAGCTAACCTTAATGCACATGCATACACAGAAAGCCCTTATTAGTTGAAATCTCTTGATTATTTCACAAAAACAGGGCACTCACTGAGCAAGCTCTTGTGACTTGATGAGGTCAGCAGAGTGCTTTAATGCATAGCTATTAGATGGACATCTTTTTCCAGCACCATTTGTGAGACATAATGTAGTGTGAATAGATAAATGCACTCATCTACATGTGGTCCCCTTGACATAAGAGAGATACTAAGAAAAATGCAGATCATACAATCATAGAATATCTGAGTTGGAAGGGACTAACAAGGATCATCAAGTCTTCTCTTGATGCAGATTATAAAAAAAAAAAAAAAAAAAAAAGTTTGGTGAAGAAAATAAACTTCTGGTGAAGACAGAAGTTCCTCTGGGCTAGCAGTGACTGATGAGAAGACTGAGATTTCCTAAAGGTCTTAAGAGGCAGGTCAGCACCAATCTGAACAGCCACCGACATTTCTGGAAAGCAATTAATACAGTCCTGCTAAACCAGAACAGCATCGTTCAGCCCCTGCACAACAGTGCGTGTGCCAGGTCCATGGGTCAGTGCCTTCCCTGAGGATGCAGTTTAGTTACCAGAGCTGCACAGCCCAGGCCCAATGGATCCTCCAGAGAGAAGAAGCATAGCAGTCTTCAGAATCATTTTATGATTCCCTCTTTTCAACAAGAGATTATCTCTTGCCAAACTTCGTGCTCTGCAAGAATATCCTTACTCATTCATGCTCATCAGTATAAAAGTTCTTGTAGAGTGAAGAAAAGAATTGATTTGGGATTTTTTTTCATTCTTTCTTACTTCTAGTGCTACATTTCAATAATGTGACTGTGATTCCTTACCATAAAACTATGTCCATAGGGCAGGCACAGACATATTTTTCAGGCCCAGTAATGCCAGAGGTTGTTTTGTACTTGCTTGCAGGATGTAGTTTATATCATCTCAATCATATTATGAAAAATATTTGTTTTGCACAAAGCTAAGACTTTGATCTATGCACCTATAGAAAATTCTGTCTGCATGATTGTAATGAAGCCTTAGCAAATGACAGGAGGCAATTAACATTTTTCTTTGCCTCTTACTCCCCTTCCTGTTGGGCAGGACCTGGTAAGTCATTCATAGAGCCATGTAAAATTTGCTGTTTCTTTGATTTTTTCATTTTCCCTGGGTGTGTGATCTGCTGGGGAAGATTGGTGTACCTGAGTTGCACGTGGCACTTTGGTACCTATTTTATCAGTACAACGTGCTAAGATATTAATCAGGATATTATTTGTATTCCAGCCTGACAGTGCTTGCTTATCTAAAGATCACATCAGTCAGCTTATCTGCACTGTGGACACACACATAAATTCAGTGGGATATTACCTGTAACCTCTAAAGATATTTTGCTGTGCACCTTCATTCCTGCATGTTGTTCCATCTCACCAGTGGTGAATACAGTGAATTAGTTTTTGGCACTGTTAAAATTTATACAGTGCTCATTTTAACAGTGCCAGAAGCATGTAACAGCCTTGCAGATCTTTGAGTAAAAAATAATGATAGATTTCTGCCAGACCCCACTAAAAGGTGGTACTTTGGTAGGTTGTTTCCTGTATGTGCTCATCATCCTTATAACCTCCAAAGAAGTTAGTCACTGTATAACCTGTATAGTAGAAACCACCTTGATATTTTTTGAGCTAAAGCTCTGCTTTTACCAGCATTTAAAAAATAGTCAAATATCCTGTTGGGGCTAGTTATGTCAATTTTAGTAACTGAAAATTCTTATCCTAAAAGTCAGTTATGACTGGATTATTGCAGTACAGCCATATGCCTTGGCATGAAATACCTCCTTTATGAAGTTTCTCTACTGATGGTGCTTCATATTTGCCTATCCTACTCGAGGCTGTTGTTAAAATAAGGTGCATTGAGAATGGTTAGTTTACTTGCTAGTACAATATCGTGCTTTACTGTAGCCTTTTAGAACTTCCCTAGCTTCCCAGCAGCTGCTAAAAATCAACATTAATGGGCTAAGGAATCGATTGAAATGATCTCTGAGCACTTAGGCGCAGTTTACACACTCCCACAGATCTTAAGAGGTTTGACTGCAGCCGCAGTTGTTCACTCCCCACACTTACCAAATGGATCTCATCAGTGTTTTTGTATAGCAGAAGCAAAATATTTTTCAAATGCCTCTGCCCTCTTTGCAGCATCATGCACACGTTTCCCATCTGCATCGCATTGTGCTCCTGTGTGCAATGGCACTGGAAGTCAAGCTTTTATTTGAATCTGTTTATTCCTAATAAATGACATTTCTGTAGAGCTGAGGATATACGCCCTCTTCCAACACTCTGATGAGTGACTGCTCTGTGTATGGCACCACCTTTCCTTTCAGTCTCCCAGGGCAGTTTTTGAAAGCCACTAATACTCACTATTCCCACCCTCACCTGCTTGACCATACGCTCTGACATATCTATAATGTATGGACAACTTGAAACCAAATGCCTGCCATGAAAAACCATTGACAAAATATGGCAGGGTCGGGGGGGGGGGAATGATATTGGAGGAAAAAAAAAAAAAAAAAGAATGTAGAGTGAAGCAAGGTTAAAGATCTACTTTCATTTGAGGAGAAAATGGCACTTTTGTTTGGATTTTGTTACTTTTTTTTGATTGTTTTATTTTGTTTTTTCTCCCTTCAAGAAGTTTTGCCTAAGCTCTTAATTGTGTTCTAGTCTTCCAGGCTATCTTCCTCTCCCTTAATTCTGGGAACCAAGTTTTCAAGTGAAAGTAAACTTTAAGTACAGTTAAAGCAAAATTTGCCACCCACTGCAGCCATCATGTGCATAGCCAAATAAACATGCTTTGTCCATGGTATGGCTAACACTTAAATGGGTGAAAAAAACAACACCATTCACTTGATTATGCAACTGGATTCTCTTGAAATAGCTTCCAAAGCCCTCTTTAATGAGAAGTCTGTAACAGTTGAACAAAGTAACCATTTCCACCGGTGGGAAAATAAGCACAGGCAGTTCTGTGTCTGACCCTGCAATGAGAGGCAGAATTACAATCTGCAGTGTCAGGCTAATAAGGATGCAGCACATGGAGGCAGTGAACCGTGCCTCCTCTGCACTCCTTGGGAAGCAGGAACAAATTCATTGATACCACCAAAGAGAGTCGAAAACAATGGCAAAATAACAGCGAGTGGATTTGCTTTTATCCCAAAGACACATGGCCAGCAGGACAATCATAAATACAGTGGATTAATATTGCTCTAAACTTTTAGAGAGGGTTTGTGAGGGAAAAAGAATGAGGAAGAGCTTCCTGGCTAGGCAAGCTGCAACCATTTTCCACCCCATCCCTGTATATAACAAACCTTAGTGCTTTAGTGAAGAAGCTAAAGAGAAATATCATTTCATTTCTTCCTGTTTTAATTTGATAGCTATACTGTTTGGTCCCTGAGCAGTGCAATGGATGCATTTGTAGCTGTCTCCACTTGCTAACACAAAGCAAAAAGAAATGAAATGTTTGAATCAGAAAGGCAGTCAAAAGGAAAACTTCCAAACATACAGTTTTTATAAGGGTCTGTCTATACAGTGAATATGGCAGGGAAATATAAATTGAAAACTCCATTGAACTGATCCAATGCCACGTATGGATATTTTTCTCCTGCAATTAAAGATCTGGCCTTCATTTCAGCTCTGTCACTTTGACATCTGTCCTCTCAAAGAAAGTCTCTTCTTGTTTCAAGAGTGAATCTCTCCAAATGCAGGCACAATCCTGGTACGATACCATCCTAATCACCTGCACTAACAAACCTCAACTGGATTTGGATTTTGTGGAAGGTGCTAGTATATCCAGAGCATGGGGGGAGCAGAGTACTGTCTCGTGGCACTGTCCTCTCCATGGAGAGGGGTTAGGTGGGCTAGCTGTGATCATGGCTTAGCATCCCTTTTAAAAACAATCAAAACAAAACCCTTGCATTTATGACAATGTCAATCTTCTATGGAAATTGGATGGAGGATGCTGGGTTCCTAAACACTGAGTTTTGGTGTGGGTGGGAGGACAGACTGCTCTTCGAGTGCCGACTCTGCGGTCCCACAGTGCTGAATGTGGGAACTTGAGAGTAGTCAGCACTTTAAAAGCACAGACCTAAACTGCAAAGATGAACTACTTGGAAATGTCAGCAGTCTGAATTCCCTCCCTCCATGCACCTGTATGCGCCTTAGCTGGAGTTGCAAAAATGCCATCTTTAATTCCAAGATCCTTGTGCTAAGTCATGCATGGCTTAAAACTGAATCGGTGACCTCATGAATGTCCATGCAGTTAGCCACAGCTCTGCGTGCAGTAGATCACTTTGCAAGGAGCAGAGGATTGTTATATGCCCCCATGCCCTCCTTGCAGATGTAAGGCTTTCCTTTTTTCTAGTATCAGCAGTCTAACAATTAATCTAAAAGTGCCCAGGAATCTCAGAAGGTTGTGAGTTGCTGAGAATGCACCATTAGATCCTTTTGTCATGTCTAGTCTGTCAGAAAAATTCCCCAAAGGGAAATAACACCGAGGTGGCAGAGCTCAACAGCAGCAAGTGTTATGCTCTTGGCATTAACTCTCTCCATCACAGCGGCAGGCACTGGAAATCTCCTCACAGCAGCCTGCAGACATACCATGCATGTAATATATGACATTTTCCTCTTGGCTAATGCTTCTCTCTCTCTGTCTCCCTCCCAGCATACAGCGTCGGCTGTCTTTGCAGCTGCCCATCCTTCATCACGCCTACTTGCCGTCCATAGGAGGAGTCGATGCTAGCTGTGCCAGTCCCTGCGTAAGCCCAAGCGCCAGCCCCCGGCACAGACACGTGCCACCGTCCTTTCGAGTGATGGTTTCTGGGCTGTAGGAAAGGGAGATCAGTGCTTCCTGAACTGCTTTTAAGTACTCGATGACTGGACTAAACATCTGACATAGAACTCAGCTACAAACACATAACATTGGCTCTGACCACAGAGGAACTACTGCTGAGGCCACCGCCACAGGAGTGCCAGGGTAGCTCATGTGGGAAGGCAAAGGAGAAGGACACAAGGAGCTTGATCTGTAGCCTTATTCATGGAGTTTTTATTTCTTCACATAGAAGTCACTGGAAACATTTCTTCCCAAATTTCTACAAGCAACAAGGAGGCTGGGAAATACGGATCTTGCAAAAAAGACACTAGGAAAAAAAAAAAAAAAAAAAAAAAAAAAAAAAACCTCAAATGTCACTGAGCTTTACGTGGCTGCTGAGAACATGCAATCCATGCAATCCTATACTGTATCCATGTACGGAAAAATACAGCGGTTGAGCTATAACATATTTATTGAAATAGATACACTCATTTTTACAAGAGTTGTGTTAAATTGCTGGAAACATTCTGCACTGGTTAGTCTTGCTTGTTTTCATTTCAGGGATGATGTTCAGTAGGAAAGGCGGATTGTGAGAAATGGTTCCTCGGGTGTCATTGAGACTCCGCAGTGCTGTGAGCAGGGTCACCTCTAACAAGTGACGGTACACAAAGCCCAAGCAGAGGCTGAAGCTACAGCTCCATGTCACTACCAGCTGGAGAGCTGCTGGTTGGGGTCAGAGCACTTTATCCTTCTCTGGGGATGGTGGTAGTGACCACTGACCACCTGCAGCTTCATTTTAGCAAAGTTTCAGCATCTGTTTCAGAGTAAACACCACCAAGCGTAACGTACTACGCTGTCTGGAAAAGTCCTAGGGCTGATAACTCAAGAAGCTGGGGACAGCTGGGTAGTAATGTCTTAATGTCACAGGGTGGATTGTTTTTCATAGTTTGTTTGAATTTTGTCACACATGATTACAATAAAATTAATTTAGCGGACTCGGGGGGGGGAGGGGTTTGGGCACAGCACTTTGCGGCTGCAGGCCTTGCCTGCAGAGCACATAGATGTTAATATACACTATGTTTGCTTTGTACCTGCGTGTGTGACAGTTGTAGCAGACAATAGACAGGACAGATCAAATTTACCAACAGAATATTTTATTTTAATCCTAAAAGGACTGTGAAACAACAAACAACAAGAATGGGTTTTACACTTTAGCTCCCTCCCCTGAACAGAAGTAATTAGGAGGAATGATAGTGACACGCCATCTGGACCAGTTTTGGAGCCAAACCTTCCAGCACAGGTGAGATACACATGCAGCTTCTTTTTCCAAGGGACTGGAAATGTGGCATCTCCCTGCCAAGTCTGTTTACTGGGAGCAGGGGAAAAATAAATAAATAAATACATGAAGCACCCACTGGGCTCTCAGTCTTCTTTGACCAATGCCTGTGCACCTCAGCCCAGACCTGGGAACGACGTTTCTACAAAGGTTTACAAATTAGCAATGACTGAAGCACAGCTGAAGAGGTTCATTAGCTGAGGGACTTAACTGCGGCTTTGACAAGCTAGCATAAATCTCCATTAAAAAAAAACACACCTCATAGTGGCCAAAACCAACATGAATATATATCTGAATCTTACAATCAGGAGCATCACAAAATATTTCACTTGGCACATACAGTAAGAGAGGTTATGGAAATATCTGTAGCTTTTAGAACAAAAACATGTAAGTATAAACACAGATAAAATAGAACTCATTACTCTGTTTAAGCACTAAACACTGACGTTGTCACTCAATGTGTGTTGACAGTATTCTCTTGCTTTATTAATATCATCAGGGCCTGGTTTATTTTAAAAGGAATGTTAATTTTTAAAAAAGAGAAAAATTACAATATTGTATATAATGTATACACAAAGATCTCTGTAGAAATATTATTCCAATTTAGCAGGAATAAAAAAATCAGAAGTATCGGATCATTGGAGGTGAGTGTGTGTGTGTGTCTGTAACTTTGTGAATACTGACTGTGTGACGTTTATTAGGTTTAAACCATGCAGTACATTCTTTGTCTCAATGATACTGTAGTTTCTCCCATAACAATTTTTTTTACTTTACTGCGGTTAACAAGACCAACCAAGTGAATATAGCTATTTAATGTTTCTGTTCTTTTATACTGCAGCAAAAATGTACTGTAAATTTATGAAGAGGCTGTGCCCCAATGGCATTTTCCAATGATGTTAGTGCACAAATGCTTTAAACTAGACTGGAACTGCCAGAATAAAATGTAAATGAAGAATTTCTTGTATAACCTTATACTGCATGAGATCAATTTTTAATAAATTGTTGCAAATCTGTTTTTATGAATAAAATATAGAAAACCTAGCTTTTTGGATTCAGCGTCCTCTTTCCCCGCAACAAAGCCATTCTTTATGTGTAATACACATCTATACATAAGTCTTCCCTGGAGAAGGAGAAATCCTGTTATAACACCACAGTGTAATAAAAAGTCAAAATTCAAATCCAAGTTGTTGAAGGGTTCACATATAAAGAAAAAAGACAAATGAGTTTCTGCCTTGTAATACAATTGTTGTAGTATTTCTAAGTGAAGCTCAGACCTTTTTTAAATGGGAAAATAACATAAATCAAACTTATTCTAAATATTTACCTCCAAACCTAACTAAATGCATACACTATTCTCTCTTGCACCATAGCAACTGTGAGCTCAGGAGAAAGAGGAAGATCTGAACATTTCACATAAGTTACTGAAGGTAAGGCAATCTTCTAACCATATGCATAGACCTCTGCTTCAGAGAATGAAATCTATGAGAAAGATCATGAATTGTTTCATGAAGGAAAACATTAAACCTACCCATACAGTTTTGCACTGTTTTTTTCTTCTAAACATGGCTCTTCTGCTTGGCAGCACATGAGGAGGGTGGGAATATATTGAGTGAGATGGAGGAAAGAGAACTTTTAGTTGCTTGTTTTTCAACACGAAAAACCTCAAGCCAGTATAAAATGACATAAAATCCATGAGAGCCATGGCAAATGTGTTTCCTGTAGATTTCTGATGCAACTTAAGTCGCGCAGAACACATGCTAAGGAGAAAATATGAGTGAGGAGCCAGCAGCACAGATCGTGGATCTCAATACAGAATACCAGATGGCAGGAGACACTCATGCAGATACATCAAAGCTCATTCAAGAAAAAAAAAAAAAAAAAAAAAAAAAAAAAAAGTCTAGAACAACTCTATTGTGAACCCTATATTCAGCCAGAAATTGTGGGAGGGTGTGAGTGACTTAGAGTTGCTCAAGAATAATAGGAAACAAGAACAAAACAAACCATTGCTCTGAGAGGTCAAGGAAAGTAAGAGGGAGATGTCAGGGGAGTAAGTTTACTCAGACAGCTGAGTTTCTATAGTCGCAGCAACTACACTTTCCATAAAATCATAAAAGTGCCATTGAATCTATGGAAAATGAGCCCTCTTTCAAATAATTAATAACATTAAGGATGGTAAGGGAAGAGCAAGAAATGCACTTTTTCAGTCTTCTCTTTCTTTTGAAACTTATAATACCTTTTCTTGAAGTTTTATAACCAAATCTTCTCTGTTCTTTTCAGACATGCTTGTTCATCACAAATCCTGATACAGTATGCCTGTTCTCCCCAAGATGGATTAGTGCTTCTGGCTGTTTCTGCTCAGCCTTGCCTAGGTTCTGGAAGGCAGCCCAGTAGGACCTGTCCCTCCCTTCCACAACACCCTGCTGCTGTCGGCAGGGGTCTGCAATGCGCTCACATCACAGCCCAAAGGATGAGCCAGTCTGCCCCTTGGTGGGCTGACTCTTGCTGCCACTGGCTTGTTTAATCGGGATTTGCTTCTCACTGCCCGAGGAGACTGACAGGTTTATTACAGTGCTTTAAACATCGTGATTTTTATTTGAGTTCAGTTCTCATATTTACTGACTGCCTTTTCCATCTGTCGAGATGGTGAATGGCACTTATGTCCATTACTTTAATATACATGAATATTATTCTCAAGTGCACTTCCAAGAGCAGTCTGCCTCTTGAGCCCATCAGGATCCTGCTGGTACACGGCTATACTTAGCACTGGTCTGCGCTCACTACGGGACATTGCAGGTCTCGGGCTGCATTTCAAGCAGCCTTATTTGTTTGGTAGCTGGTAAGGGCAACCTGGGGTGCCAGGACCACTACATCAGTGCTGCCACTGACCTCCCTTGCCTTCAGGCATTTTAAGCCACCAGCTTTGCAAACTTGTTTAGACCCCCCTCTCCTGGTGATGAGGTGCTGAAATGGGCTAAATAAAGGGAAAGAGTGATGGGTAGGCAAGTGGAGAAGGGAGAGAAGGTCATCTCCAATCCCTGAGTGTGTCTTTCACCGCCCCCAAGAAGGTGGTCACTGCTGACGCCATTGGAGCCAGGCATAGCACAAGCATTTAAACAAATTACTGTAAAGGCTAAATGCAGTCAAGTTACAATGGATGTGAGGACAGAAGCAGGAGGTGGGAGTGCAAGCTGTAGGTACCAGGCAGCAAACAGCCTCTGGCCTGGCTCACTAGAAAAAAACATAGCATAAAGAGGCTCAGAGGACCTTGAGCTTCAGAAGAAAGGACAGACACCTTCATGAGCTGGCAAACACAGAGCGCTAGTACAGAGGATTTCTTTATCTCTATGCAGCAGCAGCGGCCCTGTACCCACCTGCAAAGGGTGCAATTTAAGCCAAGAAAAGGAGCGAATAAATTCACAACCTACAGCTCTAACCACTTCAGAGACCACATCACCCACCCACCGACTGTTGCAGTCAGTGATGTGGGAGGCCTGCTTCAGCAGGGGAGCTGCCACTGTCAGCAAACCACCCCACAGGTTTGAAGTAACCCTTTCTGGCAAGTCATTTTGACTGGGAAATAGTGCGTGCATTGCAGCAGAGTGCTGGTGGGACACTGTGCAAGTGCAAGCAGCCCAGCATTAATGGCCTGGAAAACACTAAGAGACCCTGCATGACACATCCATTCTACCTATCGTTTTAGGATTTTTGTCAAAAACAAAAATGCAAAACCCATCCTAAGGACACAACGTACATTAACCATCCCCAGCTCAGTAATTCCTCTGCTTGGCTCTGGCCCACTCTGACACACAATGCAAAAACACAAGCCTGCACAACTCAACATCCTCTGTTCATCCAGGACTACAGAAAAAGGAACATGAAGCAGAAATGAAAAATTGTGAAAAAGAGCTGGCAGGAAATACCTACATGGCTTTGCACTCCTAAAATGCTGTGCTGAACTTCTCCTACCTCAAGTGGCTCATATTCTGTCTATTTGTGGGCACACTAGCACTTCCAAACACCAGAGAACCATCCCAGTGGACAGTGGGATGGATACTTCTGTCCTAAAGGAGGGAGGGATCTCACATCCTCACCAAATAAGCTAGCTGATGTAACAGCTAGTTTATATTAAGTAGTCTATCAACTGGTGATACAAGATAACACAGTCCTTGTAATAAGAAAATGTTCCTCTCCTGCATGTGGACATCTCTCTTCAGGAAACCTGGTGTTCCTACTTCTTTGGACACAGCTGTACAACAGCATCAGCATGGCTCTTGCTACCCCAGAGTACAGTGCTGTTTGTCCATCCTGTGAAACCCTTCAGTCTCTGCAGCAAATAGACACAGACAAAAAAAAAAAAAAAAAAAAAAAAAAAAAAAAAAAAAAATAAAA
>CM021732.1:94544180-94649531 GCA_011075105.1 Heteronetta atricapilla
AAAAAAAAAAAAAAAAAAAAAAAAAAAAAAAAAAAAAAAAGCAAGGATGAAAGTTAACTCTTGACTGGTTCAGGAGACAAAGCAGAGCAGCAATGCTAGGACCACCAACCCATCATGTTCTGAGGGGCACCTGAAGATGTAGGTGCCACTAAAAGACTTGCTTCAGAAGAGAAAATTAAGAAAGATGTAGGTGCCACCAAAAGACTTGCTTCAGGAGAGAAAATTGCTGACTATAGATCAGTTTCTCCTCAAGAAAGGTAAAAGAAAATCTTACTAGATTATCCTAAATGCCTTCATGTTTCCAAAGACATTGACTCTCCTATGATGAGAGAAGGGAGGGCAGCAGAGCACCGAGGAAAGAACCAGAGCAGGAGCAGCAAGGAGAGCAACTTCACACCAGAGTTGCGGGGAGGGGGTGATGAGATGAAGATAAAACTGAGGTCACCCAGAGAGCAAAGCATGGAGACACTCACTGAAGAGCCAGACAAAGGCTTCCTGTGATGTCCCTGCACACCAGAGCCACATGCTTGGCTATGGTGTAGAGGCAGGGACAGGGCCATTTTGGTAAAACAGCTCGAGGAAGAACACTCATTGAGCAGGAAGGAGGGCAGAAAAGAAAAATATGCAAAAGTTATTAACGAAAGATCAAAGCATGTATTGATTAGCCTTATTAGTTTGAAAAAGCTACCAAAACACTCTGAGGAACAGCATAGACCTTGGGGCTAAAAGCTTTAGGCCCTAACATTCCTGACTCTCAACATTAGAAATAAATTCTCATGGGCTTGACTTGGCCCATACTTAGGTCACTGGAAGAAATTATTCCAACAAAGTAACAGGGTTATTGGGGAAAAAAAAAAAAAGGAAAACAAATAAACAAACAAACAAAACATACAAGAAGATGGCTTGACAATCATAAAGATGCAAAAGAACAAGGTGTTCAACTGCAGTCACTTCTGAGGAAGGAATATCAATGTCAGCACCAGACACAGGCACAACTAGCAGAAGATAATCACTGTCATCCCACAAAGCTAGCTGTACACAGGAAGCTGCTAAAATTGTCAGAACCAAAGCCAATGCCATCACTAACTGCCTTGGTGGTCCTAGTAACTAAAATGGGAATGACCTTCCTCCAAATTTTGACCTCATCCTCGAGTAGGCTCTAAATTTGAAATTCAATGCAATAGTTGAATAGCCTAGGCTATTTCCAGACTTCCAGTATTACTGGGTGGCTGCAGGGGCGTGAAGCTTGCAAATTACCAATCCTTATGAAAATTTGACAGAAATGGTTTCTGCACACATAGAAATGTTGTTGTTGTTGTTGTTTTAACTGGACTGTCAGGATGTGGGGAGAGGGCATATTTCATTATTCTCCCAATGTATATTTTACTGGTTTCAGAAGCCTTCACAGAATTTCCTTTTGAGATTATATATGCTCCAACTTGAAGCTGAAATCATACGGCTGAAATGCTGCCATATGAGGAACAGTAACAAAATATGTGCCCTCGTTCTATAATATATGCTCTCATTCTTTGAGGAGTCTTCAGACTTTTCCATCCCCACCAGCTAGTATTCTAACTGCTTTATCTTATTTTAGAAGCTCAAGAATTCCTTCACCTAAGAATTAACTGACATTTCAACTTAAATAAGCTATTTATGATGAGAACAAAAAACAGCAAAGTGGAAAAAATGCATGAGTTGTTCAAGTATAATCCATGTGTACAAATAAGAATAGTACTTGCTACACAACTTCCACAGGTATTTTACCAAGACAAATGAAAATAATAATAATAATAATAATAAAAAAACTCGGATGGATGTCTCACAGGTTTAATTGACTGAGCAGCTGTGGAGCAAAGCCAGTGCTGCGTTACCATAAGAGGCTGGTTCAGGCCCTGCTCCACCTGCCAGGGCCCCTCGCTTGCTGCACATTACTACTGCCTGCATCACTGCAACAGCTGCCTGATGAACTCTCAGTGGTAAACTGTGGAATTCAATACTGCCATTTGATGTAAAATTAGCTTGAAATTGTAACAAGGGTGGAAAGACATGTATAGGTATTCACTTAATTGCATTGTGGCAAAGCATTCCAGTATTAGGAATGGCAAATAAGGATCTGGAGGTGTTAATCAATTCTCGCCTGAACATGAGCTGGCAGTGTGCTCAGGTGGCCAAGAAGGCCAGTGGCATCCTGGCTTGTATCAGGAATAGGGTAGCCAGAAGACCAGGGAGCTGATCATGCCCCTGTACTCTGCACTGGTGAGGCCGCATCTCAAGTACTGTGTTCAGGTTTGGACTCCTCACTACAAGAAAGACATCGAGGCCCTGGAGCATGTCCTGAGAAAGGCTACAAAGCTGGTGAAGGGCCTGGAACACAAGTCCCGTGAGAGCAGCTGACAGAACTGGGGTTGTTTAGCCTGGAGATGAGGAGGCTCAGGGGAGACATTATTGTTTTCTACAACTACCTGAAAGGAAGGTGTGGGGAGCTGAGGGTCAGCCTCTTCTCACAGGTAAACAGAGATAGGACTAGAGGGAATGGCCTTGATTTTCATCAGGGGAGGTTTAGGTTAGAAATTATGAGACATTTCTTCTCAGAAAGAGTAGTCAGCATTGGAACTTGTTGCCCAGGGAGGTGGTGGAGTCACCATCCCGGGGGTGTTCAAGGAAAGGGTGGATGTGGTGCCTGGGGACATGGTTTAGTGGGTGATATTGGTAGTAGGGGGACAGTTGGACCAGATGACATGGAGGTCTTTTCCAACCTTGGTGATTCTATGATTCTATGATTCTATGATAATATGAAGGCAAATACTCTGGTTTAAAGTTAGATTATTTGCTGGGTCACTGGATGGGAGCAGTGGCAGCAATGCTCATGGGTTCCTCCCAGCATAAGTTTCCTCAAAGCATTATTCCAAGTTATCCCAGGGTGGTGAGACTCACTGCCTCCTCTCTGCTTCCAGTCTTGAATGAATTCTCCTGCCTGAGTCATTTGAAATATTCCAAGGAGGTGAAACTTCTTCCTCACCTTCCTGAACCTGCCCAGGTTACAGCACCCTGTGTGTTTGCAGGCAGGTGGAGCAGCCAGGACACTGGAAGTCAGACAGACCCTCTCCAAACAGCATCACCTTGCAATGAAATGAGCAAAAATGCTGCAGTTTTGCACTCCTCTTTTTTATTTTTTTTTCTTTTTTATATTTTTTTTCTTCTTTTTTCCCCCTTTTCAGCTGTTTTACCAGCTTGACTCCATGTCCCGCTTCCATTGTTCTTTGGGTAGCTGTTACCAATGTTCGAACATCAGATATGCTCAAATCCTTCTGAAAAGGCTGTCATACCTTACTTGAGATACCATCAGGAGCAAACACTCCCTTCAGGAGACCCAAATGTGACCAAATTAGCTTCAAGCATTAAAAAGTATCTATTTTAATACTGCCTCCTCTAAATAAGGTCTCTATTTTTTTCCCAGCATACGTCAGCAATCAGCAACCACTCGTTGTCTTCTAAAAAGAAAAAGTACACACTCAGCTCTGCTTCAAACCTAGCAGGCATGTTTGCATCATTTTTTCATACCCCTTATTTGCTGCTTTTTTTTTTTTTATGGTCTTGTTGCTGATTTATTGTTTGTTTGTTTTCAAGCAAGACAGAAACAAAATGAACTTTCCCATATGGAGAACACCAACCACAGAGTGCTCACGTCTGTGCAGTGCAAATGCTCGAGTACAAACTGCTTCTCCTCATCCAGCATGCAGAGTGCGTATACAGGGCTGCGCGGGTAGCAGCTCAGAGCTGCAGTCAGATAAAAGATAATAAAATGAGCTTGGGCCTCGTTAACTTATCCTGCTGATGTGAATATTAACATAGATTAAAATCCATGCTCCAAAAAGAAAACTCAGTCCCAGTCCTTGTCATAGGCAAGCTTCAAGCAATAATGAGTTCCTTGAATTAATTTAGTACATAATATTCTGAAGCTACAGTAAAACAGTCTACATAAAGAAGGTCTTCTCCACATGGTTCTGAATATTTTGTATCCAGATCCAACTTCAGGAATTATATCCATGGTATGTACTTTGTCTCTGCGTTGATGAATACTCTGTTGTTCTGGTTGCATATACAGAAAATTCCTGGAAAGACACTTCTTTATCGGTACCTAGTTCAGCTTGGCATGTGTAAAAACATTTATAAACATATCAGAATTTAGACAACCTTGCTCAGATTATTTCAGTAGGATATATTCAAAATGATTAAAAAGTGTTTCTCATTAATTTCTCTCTCTTTCAGAATAAGGCTATCCTTTCAGTCAGTTCTTATAATCTATCCTTTACAGACGTTATATTTACTTCATTATATTAACATTATATTACTAGCACTACACTAGTGATGCTAATAATGCATATTCATCTTATTCTTCCCTTTTCTATTCCTATTTCTATTTCTATTGTAGGGGAACAGTGTTTACAGTATACTGTTTTGCAATTATATAACTTAAAACTAAGGTGGGGTGAGGAAAGGAGTTGCTTTTTTGTGTTTCTTTTTACAATACAAATTCATGTTTATAGTGGAAGTTCACATATATGTTTAGCATCATAACAAAGAGAGGGTGATTTATGGAGATAATGAATTCCTCCAAAAGTCCATCTTAGTTTTGAACTGGCCCTTTGGAAAGCATCACCTTCTCCATGGGATGGGTAGTTCATCACACAAAGCGGTCATCAGTGATCCTCATCCTAAAGGTCATCTTTTAGATTTACTAATCCCAGTCACCAGCTTATTATTTCAAAAGTACTTTCCTCCAACTCCACTGTCTCACTTGAATTCTGGCACAAAGTTTCTCCGCTACACAAGATGAGATTGCTCTCTTCTTTCCTGGTATAGCTGGCAAGGTGAGATGTTACAGTTGTGGTAACTTTCAGAGTCCCCTTGCTGAATGGACACTCTTGGCCAGAGAGATCTTATTCATTGTGGACGTTCCCCTACACTTTGGAATTTACTTGCAGATTTCTCCACTGAAAGGGATGTTATAAGCTACATAGTGTAAACAATGGTGATCTAAGGCAAGAAATCTGGTCCTGCACCTACAACAGAGAAACTTTCTGACTGCTTTTATGTCCCAAAAAGGTCACATTATCCCATGAGTTGAGTAGGGTAGCCTATCACATGCCTTTCAGGGATGTATTTGTGCAACTGGAAAAGATTTATTTGGATCTTTGTGGTACATCATGCAACACGCTGTTTTGTGAACTGTAGTTTACTTTATATTTAACACATTCTTAGCGTGCAGTGGATCCCTCTTTGCCAATAACAGTTCTGTACATCAGATGCCTTGGCTGTGGCACAGCTCCAGGCTCCATCGCTGTGTGCAGAACTGCTCTTCCCCAAAGACAGACCTTTCTGCATAAAAACATCCCACACTCTGCTAACTTGCTTTTGCACCTGTCAGGCAGTCATTTGGCTACCCATAAATTACAATCTTCTTTCTTGCCCTACCTAGTTCCCACCTATTTTTTCTTCAGTCCTGTTTTTGAGAGTATGTAGCTTCAAACCCTAAGAATTCTCCTAGGCTTTTCTCTGACTATTCATTTTCATCTCTTTAGTGGCCAAAACTTCCTCACAACTGCCAAGAGCATCTGGCCACCTAATGGTTTGTTAGACTAATGTCTGAGCTCTTCTTTGCCAGGTGAAATGGCATAAATAACAAGAACAAAAACTACTGAAGATGTAAACTGGTAAATGCAGTGTTACTATTACTAGTGGTGGGCTATATGATATGCATTAACTGCATGATGACTCTGCTATTGGGACTCAATAAAAGTGAGCATAACACCACAAAGAAAGAGACAGAAACTAGAAAACCTGTGCATGACTGTTTTAACTGAATAGGAATTAACAATAATTAAGTAAGTTGGATTATATGTGTGTCATGGTAACTGCATTATTCATATGCCTTTCTTGTATTTTGATTCTGCTAATATACTAATTGCATTAATGATAAAGTCTTGTTTAAAAACTGTTCATTAAGTCCACAAAAATTGTGTTGGGTCTGATGCAACAAAAACAAACAAACAAACAAACAAACAAACAAAAAACAGTGACATTTAATTTATCTCAGGTCAATCAATCCCCTGAGAAAAGTGCGTCTATTGCTTTTCTCCATCCCCCAGCATCAGCACCGGAGATCAATACAGAATGGACTTCACCAACAGTGGGAGATGAAAAGTATTCTCTTGTCAAACAAGTCTGCATCCTCAGTTTCATAAACTGAGTGATTCAATGCTTGCTGAAATCTTAATTTAAAAATGCTGAAAACAGTGAGAAGTATTTTCCTGTTTCTGCCTCAACAGTCACCATAATTCTTAATATATCTTCTACTTTCTATCACCTAAGTTGTATGTTAATGAAACAAGTTTTTCTCTATAAGGGACAGCACAGACTGTAGTCTTATGATCATTTTGTAATCAACTCTTTAAACATAGTCAAGTATCTAGAAACCAAAGAAAATAAATGAGAAGTAAGGAATAGATTAAGAAGGGAGAAAAATGATTTCCCCTTTCTCCTTAGGAGAAAATATTTTTATGTTCAATTTTTAGATCCACCTGAAAAACTCCCCCAAAACAGTAAAATAAAACAAAACTATGGAAAAAAAAATAAAATAAAAGAGGTTACAGTGTGTTTTTCCATGATTTTTTCACCCCTGCTCCTCAGTTTTTATGCTGGTACAACCAGTCATTGGGCAGAAAATATTAGTTGCAGAGGGAGAAGATTGTTCAATATTGAACTATGGTTATTTCATATGCTTTCCCAGATGGAAAACCATAAAGCTGGGGCAGGGGTATATTACAAAACAAAACAGAGTCTGGAGAAGGGGGAAAACATATGTATGGCTGTAAATATTAAACACAGTTTTAGAAAATCAGTTAGTCTTCCAGAAAATGATTAAGGAATACAGAGTAAGATTTCACTCTTTTCCAGCCAAAGCTCTACATCAGAACTTGCTGTCTGGATGTAGTGACAAGTTGCATAGGTTCAAGCACAACAATTTTATACTGAAGAATTAAACCTCCTTGCTGCAGAATTAGGAGTGTTGGAGCCCTGTGTGCAGAGTTAATACAACCCTATATGCATGACCAGATAACAAATATTGCATGAATATTATATTGATTTATTTTTAAGGAATATTTGAAAGGTTGTTCTGGGCTCTTTTTTTTTTTTTTTTTTTTTTTATAAATGGTTGCTATTTTGGTAGAGTAAAAATGTGGTGTGAATGATGCCAGCAAGTATTTATGATTTTCTCTGTTGTTACTACACAGCATGATAAGATTTATAGCTAACTTTGTCAATAGCTTTCATTGCCCTGCCTTTATACATTTTCTTTATTCTGTCTTTTGTTGTGTTGTTTTGTTGGTGATGGTGGGGTTTTTCATTTGTTTGGTTTTTTAATCATTAAGTTCGAATTGACATCCTTGGGCCAATTCATTTTTAATTTAAGAATGTAAAACAAAAATAGCTTCGTGATTCAAGAATTAAACGAATGAGAAATGAGCATATGCCAAAAGCCAAGCCCTTTTAGCTGTTCTTTGAATGTACTGTGATTTATAACAGTGAGGTTATGTGGTAAAGTTTAGAATACAAAGCTTACTAAATAATGAATACAGTATTTCCATGTAATTTTGCTGGCAATAACCCTGAGCAATTTTAATTATCTTCACCTCCCCTTGACTACAAGGACAGTTGCAGATGTTCAGACTTTCTACAAAAATTAAGTTCTGCAAGTTGTGTTATATTGCTTTCTTTCTTCCTTGCTTGCTTGCTTGCTATCCAAACTCAGCTTTTCAGATGATTTACCAGAAGCAGGGAAAACCCAATAACCCAGCAAGAGAAACAGAGCACCCTAACATCACTACTGCCCAGGCATCACAAGAGAGCAACCAGCTCAGTGAAGGTCCATCTCCAGCCAGGCAAATCTGACAGGCAGCCCCCAGAATTAATCACCCTGCCCTGGCTATTTCCAGGCCCTGGAGGATACTCAGCCCACTGTCCTCGTGTGAAACCCTTTGAGATGAGGTTCTGCAGGAGAGGCTCTCCAGATTGCCTTGCAGCCTGAGGGGGCTGACTGCTTTAAGGGGTGTGTGACTCAGCCTGGGGTGCAAGGGAGGAACATTTGGGGATTGTGCAAGTTTCACTACAGGATGTTTAGATGGAGGTCCAGGCAAGGACAGTGAGGGATCAAGGTGGTTTGGGAGGAATAAGCATTGGGGGAAAAAAATGGAAAGGGGGTAAAAGTGACTGATGGTGTGTAAACAGGTGGCTGCTCAGTACACTTCTCTGTCCATGCCCTGTGCCTGATTGCCAATCCTGCCTGTCTTCTCATTCAGCTCCACTTCTATTGTCCTGGGTGAGGGGCTCTCTATTCTGTGTGCATGGAGGTCCAAGTGACAGAAACACAGGTGGGGGGACAATCACTCACAGAGCCCATGTGTCTGTGATGCCAGAAACTGAAGAGACCACTGTGTGTGTGTGTGTGGACAGGTCATGTGTCTCAGACCAGCTCACTGCGGGGTCTGTATTGTATATGTATGTACATTTTCCACTAATGTACTTTCGTACTTATCACGCAGAACAGGGAAATATTTCCTGAATGAGAGGTTAACAGGGCATCTCACTGCTACTGGAAGGCCAGAGTCCCCAGAGAGACCAACTGCTCATCCTGCAGGTAGCTTATTCTGCTGCTTGCATGCCCAGGTAGGAGCAGCAAGTCTGTGGTTACTCTCTGCTCTCTGAAACTGGGTGTTCACCTAGGACATTGGCCTCAGCTGCTGTCCCCAAAAGGCAAAAGGCACCACTCAAGCGATTAGCCGTGGTTCAGTACTTTTTGTCCTTAACCACTTAGCTGCTACCACATGGAGAATTCACACAAATAATGTTCTTCTTTTCCTTTTCCTCATTATCTCAGCTGTGAAGCACTGATCCCCTCCTGGTTTTCAGCATCAGTAAAGATTTGGGGAGACGGTATTAAGCAGAGGTAACCTCAGGACCAGAGACCAGGTGATTAGATGATGACTATGGCTAGATCTGCCCAAAGAGTTATAAATCTGTCCTTCCTTGAAGCACAAGACCTTTCTAGTCTCAAAACCTGCCAAGTACAACAAATTTCTCTGGTGAGCATGGATAATCCAGCAAAGTAACTGGTCCCAACATGCTGAATGGATAGTCTGTTCATTGCCTGTCCCAGTTTTCACTTTAAGGGAGGGAAAAACAGGTACTGTTGTTGTTTTTAATCAAATCTAATGTCTTGTCTGTATTATTGCCCAAGGCATGTTATAAGAAACATTAATCTGACCTCCTAGTTCTCATTATCTTTCATTGGCTGATAGAAATTTTTCTGTTTTTTCTTTTCCAGTCACTAAGGGAATAAGAAAAGTTGACCTACGCTGTTTCAGTGTAACAATTTGCTACAAAAAGTTGATTTTCTTAGACAGCAGATGCTTGTAGTATTGCCAAATGGGAGAAGAAAATTGACATTGGTTTTCTGTTGTTCTTACAAGAGTACTGTATATTTATTTATAGGTCTATAACATATCCTCACCTTTGTAACAATCTGTCAGACAGCTGGAAGACTTCTAAATTACACAAAAATACCAGTTTTAGGTTCTGTCACTACAGATATTTAGAGAGGCCAAATCGACAGAACAGAGAGCAGAAGTCTACACCACAGGAGAAGCTAGATGAGAGGGCTCTGCATGGTAACAGACCCCACCAAACTGGCTGACTGCACAGAGGAAGCTAAATGAATTACTGAAGTAGATTTTCCTTACACATCCATTCATGATATGTGCACCCAGACATTTTCGCCAGTTGTATTTTAAAACATCTTCTACTACACTGTATGTAACAGCACATACATCTAATTCATTCAACACCTCTTGGTGAAGAGCGTACTGATTCCAGCTAATTTGTTAGGGACGATGAGGAACAGCCAGTGAAACTAATGAAAGGGGAACACCTAAAAGGAAATGGTCACAGAGGGCAATTAGTGCCTCATACTCTTTGTTTTTCAGAACCTATTTCCCCAACTTAACCCACCTTCAAATCAGTAAGCACTGACTATCAGGAGATGCTCGGGTGATGACTTCACAGCCAACAGTTTCTTCATTTAACTGCAACACTGCTGGAGCATGTATGCGCTAAGCTGTTTTAGTTGTGCTAGGCATCCTCAAATCAAGAAGCTCCATAAGCGGAAGGATAGGCAACCGGGTCTTGAAGTTCCTGACACTGTTATTTGAAGGTGCCTGCACTGTGGTTTTATTGGTGACTGTATAATAAATTGCTTGAGCTTTCTTAAACTTTTAGAAAGGCAATTTTCTGGAGGCAGAAGGCTAGCTCTTGCAAGCCAACAGGGCTTTTCTTTATTTTGGCTTCTTTGGCAAGGGGCCGACTGCTTGAAAA
This sequence comes from Heteronetta atricapilla, assembly GCA_011075105.1. Taxonomy (NCBI): domain Eukaryota; kingdom Metazoa; phylum Chordata; class Aves; order Anseriformes; family Anatidae; genus Heteronetta; species Heteronetta atricapilla. Next base: position 94,554,612 of record CM021732.1, read on the forward strand.
GTAGTTAAGGGATGTGAGTTTTCAAAAACACTTGACCCTGAGAGTAGTCTGTAATCAAACATGCAAAACTGACATCTAAAAATCAATAATCATTACTGAAAACATAAGGCAAGAGGTCTCACTCTCAAGAAAGAGAAAAGGTACTCTCTCTTGACAGTTATATAGTTTAAGGAATAAGTTCTCTTTATACTAAGTTATTGGCAGTCCTATCTAGCTCTTATCTTCTCAGTTTAGGCTTCCTAACAAGATGTCAAATGGCAAACTAGGAAATTAAAGAAAGTTTCTAGTTAAATGGTTAACCATCAAAGTCATCTGCTGTTTAATCTACAGGTAAGATAAGTGTTTAATAAATCATCCAAACCTCTGGCCTTAGGAGGAAATGTATTTTGTCCAGGGAAAATATGAAACAAGAAAATAACAATACATACACCAATGTCTGTGGTGGTTTTACCGTGCTAGGCAGCTGAACTCCACCACAACCACTTTCTCACTCCCCCTCCTTAGAAGAGGAGGGGAAGAAGTAAAGGAAAGAACAAGTCGTGGGCTGAGATAAGGATCATTTAATAAAAGGGAAAAAATAATTATTAAGGAAAGATTATTATTAAACAATTTAACTAAAGGGAAAAAAGGGAAAGGGGAAAAGGGAGGAGGAAAGGGAAACAAAACAAAACAAAACAAAACAAGCAAAGGCTGTGTGGAAGTGCAGAGGAAAGAAATTATTCTCTACTTCCCACAAATGAGGGATGCTTGACCATGTCCTTGAAGGGGCTTCAATGCACATAGCCGGTGTTCGGGAGGACAGAATTTTTCACAACGAGAGCCCACCCCTCCCCTCTTTTCCCTTTTTCCACCTTTTATTGCTGAGTGTGACATCATATGGTATGGAATATCCCTTTGGTTGGTTTAGGTCAGCTGCCCTGGTGATGTTTCTTTCTCACTTTTTTGCCCACCCCCTAGGAGGGTTAGAGAGAGTCTTGGTGCTGTGCCAGCACTGCTCAGCAGCAGACACCACACCGGTGTGATACCACGGCTGTTCTAGCTACAAGTGCAGAGCACAGCACTGTATGGGCTGCTGCAGGGATCATAACATCCCAGCCAGACCCAGTAAAACATCAACCATCATCAGCCATTCACAAGCCCCGCTAAATTTTACTCCTGATCTATCCAACTCTTCACACCTTGGAAATTTTGCAGCAAAACCTTCAGATGCACAGGTACAGTCCCTGAAAGGTGAGAATAAAAGTTATTTCTAAAGCCGACGCCAATTCTGTTGAAAATACTGTGTGTCTCAGCCTGCTTTGGCTAAGCTGTGAGATATCTGCCTTAATGCTTCAGGCAACTGCAGTTGTCGCCAAATGACTCAAGAGCAGGTTGGCCTTTAAGGTATTTGAGAACTTTAACTGCTTTCTGGAGTACTTCAATTTGTGACAAGAAATGAACTAGGGGTCATTTTGTAATGCAGAACATGGGGTTAGTCACAATTACACTGACAGGCACATTCACACAAGAAAAACAGTGTGCTTGAAGAGTCAACTAATAAATTTTAGAAAGACTAAATCTCTTGTATTGGGTACTGATTGGCAGAAATGGGTCCGGTTCAATTCTAAGAGGTCACTAAAAGCTTCCACCCAGAAATCTGGAAGTTTAATTGTATTTTCTGGGGGCTAAAGAACAAGCTGAATGCAGAAGTGGAGTTATATAAATGGGCTTTAAGTAATCAGAAAGGGAAAACAGGGGAGACAACATGCCAATATGGAAAAAGTGAATTAAGCCTACCAAGCAGGATATTCACATCTAAAAGGACAGCAGTGAGACCCTTGACCATGTCGTCTTTCAGCCTGTCTCCTGGTTGTATCACTTTGATGCCTAAGCACAAAGAAATCCACATAAGGCACAAATTAATCTGTTATCCCAGAGGAAATATTGCCTTTTCCACCTAGGTAAGGTGGGAAATATTGCCTCTCCCACCTAGCCTTATCAGAGCTGATGCTCCAGGCTGCTAATCTTGATGACTGACCCATCTGTCCATCACTAGCTAGGCCTACTTTGTCTCTATGTACTATTGTTATTAAGTGCTTGTGCTACAAATCTTTTGCCCCTGCTACTTGTGCTGCTCTGTCTTGCTGAGCTGCCACTGACAGAGATTTCAGCTGTTTCCTTCAATGGACGGTTCAGTGCTTACTGACAGCCACTGAGACTCTGAATGCAAGCACCCTTCTACAGCCGTCTTCCAGGCAGGCAGGTTGCTGCCATTGATTAAAACAGCCCCGGAACCCAATCTCCTCCTTCAGTCATCATTAAACCACAGACATGATGAAACAAAGAACTACATGGGCCTTACTGCAGTGAAGCTTGCTCACACCTACAGTGTACTTGCTGCCTGTACTTCTCTGCCAGTACTTTCTACTCCCTAAAAAAATGGACTTTGACAGATGCAGAAAAAGTAGGATTGTATCCTTGCCATTGGTCTCTTCTTCCCATTGCGCCTCCACAACAAAATAATAGTCCCATCTTAATCTTCACAGAACAGCTGGGGTCAGAAAGAGTCTCTGGAGATCATCTGATCCAACATCCTGCATCAGTCAGGGTCACCTAGAGCAGGTTGCCCAGGACCATGTTCTGGGCTTTGAATATCTCCAAAGGCTGACACGCTAGAACCTCTCTGAGAAACCTGTTCTCATGTTTGACTACTTTCACCAAAAAGATTTTTCTGATGTATAAATGGAACTTCCTGCATTTCAGTTTGTGCTCACTGCCTCTCATCCTTCCCCTGGGAACCATCATCCTCCCCCAGGAGCTCACTTTGAATCAAGTCTCTGCTGTGCCAAGGGCACTTGCTTGAGTGGCTGAACGGAGCCATATCCTGCAGTGTGTCACCTGCACATGGCCCTCAGCAGAATCTCTTGGGTGCCACTTAGCCCTGCCCTTACTTCCCACCTTCATTTTTAGCTTCTCTTAATTTTGAAAATAAAATAAAATAAAAATAAAAAATAAAAAAGCCAGAGCTCAGCTGCCTCCCTGCATCTGGTTTTCCCTGCCCCAGGTTCCTTCCCTGCTCTTTTGCTTGGATTATCCCTGCTCTGTGCCTGCCCCCACTCTGCTATGCCTTCCTCTCCACTCTACCACTCACACCTTTCCTTTACTAGCTGCACCCTCACATCAGCCCTGCCACCAGTTCCTGGTCCTGGTAATCCAGTAGTATTATTTTGTATTCTTTCCCTAGTCTCTTCTGCAGTCACTCAAGATAAGGTAACAGAAAGGGTGGGTTTTCTATGATTTGCTAATCCAAGATGAACTCTGCTGTCAGGATCCTTTCCCCCGAAATGTCCACCCTTCTCCAGATGGTGGGAACAGGGAGCAGACACTCAGCTCTCTCACACACCCACTCCCTGCCTACTGGAAATGTATCTTTCATGCCCACGCTCAGGAGGAAGAAATAGAAGTGTGGCAATTTCAGCATGCTCGTTTTTGTTGTAAATTTATGCAACCTGCTTGCTCTCGACTTCCCCCATCCCTGAAGGCTCAGCCAGCCAAGCGAGAGAGTTTTCAGCTGCCCTGCAAGCTGCAGAGGTGGCCAGGGGCCAGATCCTGCATCACTTAGCACTGCACAGCTGAGGCATACTGGGCTATGGGCTGGTAGTACCAGAGCAATACCAAAGAGTGAAATCTAGCTGGGACTTAAAAGACCTGTGACTTCCTCTGCAGTGCAGAAGAGGCCTTTGGTTGGATTTGATTCCTATCCTGGAGGAGCACACAAATTGGATTTCAAGATATTTTTGCCCCAGCAAAGGAGTGTGGATTCTTCCTGGCATCTGCTTCGGAGGACTGAATCTCACGTGCCCTTACACACTTGCATCTTAAGGTTGTTCTTTGTTTTTTCCACCTCCCTCATGTCATGTAACTTAAATTTCTTCTCTTCCCTAGAGGGCTGTTATGGTTTTGAAAAAGCTTCACTCCAGCCTTGCATGGGAGAAGAAGGTTCCCTGCCTGAGCCTGACACTTACAGGAAAGCCCATGCAGGCTTTTTAAATATGCATCATCCTGCTGCTTGTTATCAGGGAGGACTGCTATGGATTTCCATTGCTTCATTATACAAAAAATATATAATCAAATATTCTGCCAACCAAACTAGCTGTGAAAATTAAATGTTACAAGTGACCCAAATAAAATGTAACTGGTGCGTCTCTCACTCGCTCACAGCAAAGGCACAGCCATTGCCAGCTCCACACCCCAACTACAAATTAAAAATAAAAAATAAAAAAAATAAAAAAAGAATGTGGTGTAGAGTGATTCAGATAAAGGATGATAACCTGCATTTCTACAATCTTTCAGTAAAACACTTGTTTCAGCCTAAATGGACCTAGGTTTGCTGCCTTCCTGATAACCTGATGCAATTTCACACATCATCAAGGGCGTTTACTGTGGCATAGCTGATCGGAGGGGAAGCAGGCTCACAGGTGACACTGTAGCTGTCTAGCTGGTCTGTAAAAACATCTCGCTTCCTCACTTTTTCATTTTTAATACTACACAGAACTGTTACTAGTAGCAAAACAGAATAAGGAAGAATATTAAATTAGTTTATGTAGTGTAAGCATCAAGGCGACGATGAGACCCCAGAGGAGGCTGCTGATCGATTTTGTTGTCACAGAGCAAGACAATTTCACTGCCAAGAAGCACTGCTGAGCAGGGAGAAATTGCTAATAGCACAGCAGCTCCACGTCGCATCCAGGCTTCTGCTTAGCCATGTGCTAGGGCAATAGGATGTGCAGCGAAGCGGAGAGATGCTGCCGTCGTCCCCAGGATCAGCCAACAGTAAAACACAGCATTGTTTAATCCTCCAAATGGAAACATTTTTGTATTTTCCTGCAACATCAATTGATTTCTAACCTCAATTTTGAGCTTATTTCCTCAGTTAGTTAAAATTGTTTCTAGAGACACTCATTCATCTGCTGTGTCTGATGGACAACTTAAACATTTACACAGCAGCAGCAACTTTTAAGGCAAAAGTAGAATGCTCTCCTAGAAGCAAACTTCCCTTGTCACTTAATTTTGAGGTTATATTGATTTTCTTAAAACAACTCCGGCCATTGCTTTTATGGAAGATGCTTTGGAAAGGTACTCTATATCGTTTTTCAAATTATTTGCTAATGCACTCTGATACTGATGCCTGTTATTCTTACTGTGTGTCCCCCTGTATTAGAAAGTGGCTCTAAGCAATTATCCTAATTCATCAATTATCTTAAAGAATCAAGGTGTCTCAGTTCTGTCAGTCCTTAAGTCATACTCAAAATCACTGAACTGCCCAAATTCATTGCTGTGATTCTTCGCAAAATCCCATCTCAAAGTATCCATCAGGTTTCTTAGCAGCTTGAGTGACTTTCCAGTCAACACTTTTGCACAGAAAGCCTTTAGCAGGAGTACCCTGCACACATGCTCTATCCCCAATAAACACTGAGCTGTGTAACTGCTCTCAGGCAGCTCTACCTTGTGCACAAACAAGGCGTTTTGTCTTTTACAACCCCATGCACAAAAACATTATTTTGTCTTTCACAACCTGCAGCAACCCCCCAAGGACAGCAACACCCCCACGGCCACCCTGCGGCCAGGTAACCCGGCTCTGTGTAAAAATGCAGGATATTTACAGCATCATTTTGGCGACAGGTGCAACTCATTAACCCGCTGCTGCTTGCCATCTCCTGGGGAGCAGAGGCAACTCGTCTCTGCTGGAGAGAGAGACCCTGCGGGGAAAGCACGCTGAGAAGCGGTGCCTGGGGGAGATGCTGAAGCCAGGCAATAGGTTTTTCAGCAGTTACATCTGCTCTCTAACCTCTGGGGTCTGCCTCTCCCACAGCCAGGGATCCTCAGACCTGCCAGCCTGACTTCAGCTCGCTACTGGGCTCATCCTCGGGTTTCCTTCTTTTAGGTATGATGGCAGGCAGACATTTCACCTTATGCCAGTAATGAAATCAGGGCAAATGGTGCCTGTTAGCCTGGCAGTGAAACTCCCAAGGACCTTGGCCATGACTTCACTTATGCACCTTCTGCATCGCAGCTTTTCAAGCTTTTTGACTCAGGGGGGATCTCATCAATGTCTATAAATACCTGGGTAGAGGGTGCAAAGAAGGCAGAGCCAGGCTTTTCTTGGTGGTGCCTAGTGCCAGCACCAGAGGCAGTGGGCATGTACTGAAACACAGGAGGTACTGTTTGAACATCAGGAAACACTTTTTCACTGTGTTGGTGACAGAGCACTGTCACAGGCTGCCCAGAGAGGCCATGACGTCTCCTCCTTGGAGGTCTCCAAAAGCCGCCTGGACATGGCCCTGGGCGGCCTGCTCTGGGTGTCCCTGCTGGAGCAGGGCTGGGACCAGGTGACCAGATGGAGAGTGACTTTTTACTCAGGGAGTAATGATAGGACAAGGAGTAATGGTATTAAACTGAAAGAGAGTAGATTTAGATTAGATTAAGGAAGAAACTCTGCTCAAAGGGTGGAGAGGCACTGGCACAGGCTGCCCAGAGAAGCTGTGGATGCCCCATCCCTGGAGGTGCTCAGTTCCAAACTGGATGGGGCCTTGGGCAACCTGGTCTGGTGGGAGGTGTCCCTGCCCATGGCAGGGGGTTGCATATGAGTGGTCTTTAAGGTCTGTTCCAGCCCAGACCATACTATGATGTGATTCTATGACCTCCAAACGTCCCTTCCAGCCTCAGCCAAGCTGTGATTCTGAGATTCTGTGATTTACACATTTCCCCACCAGTTTGATTCTGCATTTCAATATCCGACATAGTGCACGTACATTTGGCACGTGCACCTGGCTGCTTCTGGGGATACCCATGCTTCAAGCAACCTTGTCAGCAAACGATGTCCTGTCTATAGCAAGCTATTCTTCCAGGTGAACTACACTCCCTTTGTTTTCATTAGGCTGCTGCCATTAGCATTAATCAGCCTATGACAGGAACATGATGCTGTTGCATATGTTTTAATGATCACCCTTAGACTGAAGTTACAAATAAAACCAAACAAGGCTGGGAAAAAAATAAAAAATAAAAATTTCTTCATACAGCAGGAAATTGAATGGAGACCAGTTGCTTAACCTAAAAAAATATAAATAAATAAATAAATAAATAAAAAGGCAATCTTAGTACTTCAGGTGCTTTTTCAAGTCTAATTGCTTTATATTTTAATTAATGTTACTTGATTTGTTAAGGCAGTTTAACTTGCTTGTTCATCACCCTGTGGGTAGGAGGTGTGCTTTGTAATTAAAAGCAAGTCTGCTCGTAAGATCAACAGCAAGGAAGTCATAGTTTTTAAATAAAGCACTTTGTAGTCACTTAGAAAATAAATGTGTAAAGCATTTAGGAACTGTGATCAATTAGTCTCCCCACTGAAGCAGAAACTGGGTGGAGGAGCAGGGATATTATCAGGGGGAAACTGAGGAACAGACTTTTAGTGACACACCAAAAATTTTGGGTGAAAAACAAGCCCAATAAAGCAAAGTTACAATCAGTATTCAGCTCAGCCCACTGGAGGTCTGCAGACATGTCCCACTCCATCCGCCTCACTGACTAATTGCCTCGCCAGCCTCAGTGGCTCTCAGTTGCGAGGTCACCCAAGTCCCTCGTTAGCAACCTGATTGCCAGTGACAGCAAAAGGCTCCGAATTGCCTATTTTAATTATGGCTTCATTGCCAGGCAATTCACAGCCAGTCCGTAGCGAGAAGGGCTTCTTTCTGTTTGCTTGGCAGTCCAAAAATCCACACGGGAGAATGAGGATAGCTGCCACACAGTGGGAGCCTAGAGCTCCTGGTCATTTGAGGGCCTCCCAAGCACCAGCAGAAGCTTTTTCCTCCCAGGTGCTTGTCACAGATGTGCCTCATTCCTCAGCCTCGTCTCTGTCACCCTTAACAGATATTTTGGGTTCCTCCAGTAAAGCTGTCTGAAAAATATTTGCTGTGCAAAGATCAATGAGAAGCAACAATTAAAACCGAGCGAGGGAGTAGCTGCAGTGGAAGGTAGGAATGCTGGAAGATATTCAGGGAGAGAAATGTAACGATGATGGGCATGTCACTCTGCAGCACTGGAGCTCTTTCTGACGTGTGATTTCACACAGCCATAACTAGTGGAAATTTTTCAGGAGACCTTTTCAAAATGACGGAAGTTTCAGAAACACTCCAAACTTCCTTAGGCACAGCCAAATCAGCCCTGAGCTGATGGAGATGAGAAGAGGGGGGTGTTAAAAAATAAATAAAGGAACAGAGGCCAGTACCCCTACCTTTGCTTCCTAGCTTTTCTCTTCCCACTTGCCAGACCCCAGAGGCACTGGGCTGGCTGTTATTGCAAGCAGGCGATTTTCTCCAGCCTGATGCAAGCGAACTGCAGCACCCTGAGTGCCTGGTGCAGTGGGCAGGGCTGACAGGGATTCAATTTGTCTTCCTTACACAGGCACTTTGCTGCAACCACTACAGAGGCCCCTGGATGAAGGGCTGGGAGGGAGAAAGAGGGAGGTTTCATTAGCTGGCCATTGCCTAATGCTCCTGCTGAAATATCTAGGGACAGAATAAGATGTATTCCTACATCCATCTCTTCTCTTTCATTTCCTGAAAGGCGATCCTAACAGTTTTTATCTTTGAGGATCACCCACTATCTCATAATCCATTTAAGATATTTAAGGTTGCGTCCTCCTGGCATAAATACGGGTAGGACATGGACAGCTTCGAGGCACTAAAGAGGACAAGGCGATGGGATCGCTGCATGGCAGCAATGCTGATCTCATTCACAAGAAACGGTGAGGGCCAGAGAGATGTCTCTTCTCAAAAATATTCAAAAACATAAAGCCAACAAATATCAGTAATGTGATGTCAAAGAGGCTCTCAGAATGGCTTTTAAATAATTGAACAAGGAGTTTAGATGCTGCTGAATGGTGGTGCTCTGGCTTTCAGCTCAAGTTTTCTGAAGTTTACTACGGACTCAGGATTGAATGCGCTCTAGCTTGAAAACAGAGATGAGTGAGCATTCAGCTGCACTGGGATCAAAGTTTGTTAATATTTTAATGTTCCTAACATGATGCAGAGTGCATGAAACGTCTAAGCCTTGGGGACAATCCTGCTTAATTTATGTACTGAGTCACTACCCAAACCCAAGACTGTAGCTCTCTCTTCCTGGTGGGAGATCAAATTTTAGCTATTCTCAACAATCTAATATTGATCACTGAAGTGACCTCTCCTTCCCTTTCTACATTTTTTGAACAAAGAAAATAGAAAATGAATCTGGTTCAGGACAATAATAGGCAATCATGAAGAGATGTTGGAGCTGACTGTCATTAGCTAAACCACTTTTCAGTCTAATATAGATATAAATTAGATCAGCATTTGGCAAACAAAACAGCCATGCTAGTGTTGGAATAATTGCACACATTGTCAAAAATGCCAGCAAAGGCCCTTCCAGTGCTCTGGGTACAATAAGTCAACCCTTGTTTATTTAAAATAGAAGTCCATGGAGCAAATGCCGTCTGGTAAAAAGCAGCACTGCAAGGCACAAGTGGGCAAGAGGAATCACAAAATAAAAGCTGGAATTAGCAGCATACTCATGAAGACCTTGACCACTACAGCAGGGGGAGACCAGCCAAGGCTCTCTTTTGCCCATAGCAATCCCACATAAAAGGCAGGTCCTCCAGCTCCGCAGGCAGAGGTGTGAGGACAGGACTCTTTCCAGCGAGAGGGTGAGGTAGCATAGATCTCTATGTAGCATATAATAATAATAATAAATGTCAGCTCTAGCCTGAAGGCCTTAGCTCTGCAATGAGCAGAATAAAAAGTCTGAATCCAGATAACTTTGGATGCTGAAACCTCCTGTGCTGTCCATGATGCATTTTGTCTCTCCAGCTGTCCCTGTTGCCTCTTTAAATTCCAGTTTGCTCAGAGCACATTGCCAAGGTGGGACCCCAGACAACTCACTTCTAGGCACTGGAACAGGAAAACACTTCCTGAGCCTGCTGTGAGTCAGAAATGTCTGAAGAGGTGCACCCCTCCCCCCCCCCCCCCCCCCCGGGGAGTCCATACACACCCCACTGCACTGCAATAGCTCCTACTTCTACCCCCTAGGGCATTAGGGGAAGGATTTCTGTGCAGTGAGCACTTGGATTTGATTCTGGTTTCTGGGCTCCCAAGACAGTGAGGTGGCTCATCCTGCCATAGCTACTGCCCTGCAGTGTGTGGTGGGTGGGTGGGAGTGGGAGTGCTTGATTTCTGTGGTTAGGGTGGGACCTTGCCAGTTTTTGAAGTGACCTGAAGGCAAACAAGGACTATGAGTTTGGCTTGGTCACCAATCCCACAGCCATCTCCTTTGTGCAGCCATTGCGGGTCAAGCCATCAAATGGATTCAGCTAGGTTAGGTGAATTTTCACTGGATTCAGCTAACTTAGGTGAACATTCAGCCTCAGAGAAGAACAAGAAGGGAAAGCAGACTGATATTTTCCTGTACCTGATAAGGCAACAGACCTCAATATATCAGGAAGTCTTATAGACTGACAAATAAGGAAGCTAAAATTGTGCAGTTTCATGTGTACCAGTAAGACTTTCTTTCATCCCATTATAAAACACTACTTACAGTGACATGGGTTTTTATCCCAGTTCAAAAAGACCAAAGAAACTGATGATTTGAACAGCTTTGTTCACCCTTTCATAACATGGTTCCTCAGACGGTTTCACAAAGAGTGGTACATTAGTCTGTTTGTGTTGTGAAAGACTATCACCTCTCAGAGATGTCACAACATGACATTGGTTCAGTGTTTGAGGAAGACTTAGAGCAGCTAGAGAGGCCAGAAACTTTAGGCAGCAGTGTGAAGATGCACAGGGACCAGCTGATCCTGTCACAACCTGGAGAGTGCCACTGCCTGATGCTTTGAAAGAAGCACCAGTCATTGATCTGGGCCTGCAGTGGGTCTCTCAAAACACCCTGGTACTGACTATCCTCCTGGAAATGAGAGGAGCACAGCCAAAACCCTGCAAGCATCTGGCATCAACGTGCCTCCACATGTCATGAATGCCTGCTAGCAAAGCTTCATATCGCCATTATCCTATGAATGGTTGATTTGCATATCTGTGCCACTTGGGAAGTGAATATTGTTTATATTGGCCAACAGCTGATGACAAGAGAAAAAAAAAAAAAAAAAAAAAAAAAAAAAAAGGAGAACGTCTGGCTGGGACATGGTGTGCTTTCAGGAGCCGAGGTGATTTGATTGCAGACTTGCAGCCACAAGACATGTCGAACTGCTTCTAGATCCAGGGACAGGGATGGTGTCACAAAGTCATAACTCTGGCTGGTTTCAAGTGCCACCCGAATAAGAAAATATTGTACTTGCCTAAAATAGGGGTTTCCACTGGTCAGAAAGTTGAATACACACCTGCAGTACAGGCTGGGGAGGTGTCTGCAAGGAAAAGACCTCACAGAAGAATGACCCCAAGCCCATGTCAAGAAGATAGGCTCACCTCCCTGCTAGTGCAGCCCCATCTCTGTAGCCCCTAAAAGAAAAGCAAATGCATTATTGTCCAGACCATCTCAGACAGGGCTTTATATAAGCACGAAAATCTTAACCTGTGCAAGGGCAGCCTCGTGCAGGATGTGACAGGATTTTACAAAGGGAGAGCTTCCCTCCTCCCGGTGACTCAGAGAGTGCATATGGCACTGCTGGAACAGAACAGGGACACAAGAGCTTCTGCAAAAGCATATGTTCACCTTTCTCCCACACCTACACAGAAACGCAAGGTGCCTGTCACAGGAACAGCATAGTGTGCGGGCTGCTCCCAGGCCGGGCTGGTGCTGTGCAGCCACCTCCAGTCCATCTCTGAACTCCGTGATACCTTCATCTGATGTGATTCTGCCACACACTTTTGGGCTGAAATCCAGCACTTCTGTCTGGTTTGGGCTGGCTCTTCACCTGTGCCTGGGACACCAGTTCTTACCCTTAGCCAAACAGTCAACCACGTTTTCCCAACATTTTTTTCCTTTTAGAAAAAAAATCAAAACCACACATTAATATGCTTCCGCGAGACGCATGGAGACAAGTAAGTACTACCTTTTCACATGACTTCCCTGAACAGTTATTAGACCATGTTTTGATGTCTTACAGATGGCCAGTCCACCCCAACATTGCAATAGCACACCTCTCCAACACCAGCAGTCCTGCAAGCCCTTCCTTGCTTTCAGAGGACCTCTTTCAGCCACATTATAGTGAGTGAGTTGTAGAGGAGCAAGGAGATGTTTCACACTTCATTTGCCTTTTAAAAGATCTTCCTGGTTAGAGTGCCATGGGGGAAAAAACAGTCACAGCATTGCTCACAAACTCAGCATGGTACATTTTTTTTTTTTTTTTCTATATTATGCAAAAGGACAAACTGAGCAGCTATGGCACTTTCCTCTGGACTTCCAAGTCAATTATTTGCTTGTTTTTAAATCTGTAAAATCCTATGGAGACTTCTTCCTCTCCACTACTTTCATTGGCAAGGTCAACTGGAAAAGGCTTCTGGCATCCTCCAAGCCTGTTGGGAGGCCTTGCAGGCAGCCAGAAAGCATTTCTCCTGGTGTGGCTTGTCAGCCACACCACCCACCCACAGAAGTCACTTACCAGCCTCCTCTGTTTCTGCTGGGCCAATGAAGGAAATCCCCACTGCTGTGACTGGTTCTCTGACCAAGTTACAAAGGCACAGGAGGCACAACACCAGGCGTGCAGACCTCCCAGACATGCACTGCCAGTACCTCCATCCAAGGTTACCCTGTTTTTTTAGTGTTAGGTTTATCCCTTGACACCAAGGGCTAATTATTCCACACCATGCAATCATTCAGAGGCCCCTGACAAGTTCCTGCTGCAGTCCAGGATGGTATTAGAAAAATCAATTAAAAATCAATTTATGACTTAGATGAGGAAACAAAAAAAAACAAAAAAAAAACAAAAAAAAAAAAAGCAAGAAGCAGCTGTGCTCTGTCCCACAGATACCCAAAAGACAGAATTACATTCACATCATGTGCCTTAACTGCTTCAAATAAAGTTTTGATTTGTTTCAAAACAAAATAACAAACACATTTGCCAGTACTTTAAATAAGCAGTTTGGTTTACTAGGCCATTCCAGACAAATATTTATAAATGGAAAGGTTCAAAAAGAATAATAAATGCTTCCTGATTGGTAGAAATATTGGAGTGCAAGGGAAGAGGCAGAAAGGCTGATGAACAGAAGAGCAGAGACACCATAAGAGAGATTCTTAACTACAGTAGGCCTTTTCAGTCTGGAAAAGAAATCCATGGGTTGGGGGTGTCTATAAAGCCAGAGATGACATGGAGGCAGTGGAAAAAAACTAATGTTTTGTCTTTTCTGATAAAAGAACAAAGAGGCATTGAATGTCCAAAGCAACCAAGAGCTGTTTCTTCATATGGCACAAACTTAACCTGGGGAAATCTTCTCCATGGAAAAACCCATGAGAGGAAGCAGAAATCCATCAGCAGCTAATAAGCACACAGATGCTTCCTATGGTTTAAGACAGTTAAATCACTGGAGTTTGGGAGAGACCAACCACGTGATCCAGTTTGGTCACTGCTCATTTACAAATCACAGCTGCCTTCTGGAGGTACATGGGACTTTACAAGCCTAAACCCTCTCTGGGACATCAGCGTGGTTAAGCAGCATTTAAAAAAAAAAAAAAAAAAAAAACATGACATGCTGGGATGAGGCAGCAAAACGGAGGCAGGAAAGCCCCTTTTTGCATTTCAACAAAGTAAGAAAAATATAGTTTTTTATATCCTCTTCAAATGGAGATGTTGGGTTGAGAGAGAATGCCTATAATTGATGATAAGACATTATGATTAGGAGGTGCACATCATTTTCTGAAGCTGTATGGATGGTTTCCCATCTACAGGATGAAAACAGGAAAAAAATGCTTTCAAATCAGCATTTCATGATGAGAAATGATTATCACTGAAACACTGAATTTAAACAATGCAGAGCAGACCAAATACCTGTCTTTGAATATATTTGTAATTTATTCTGATTTTTCATGTGCACATGGCAGGCTCTGGAGCTGTGTATTTATCCTTTTTCTTATATTGCCCCCTGGTGGTCCTAGGCATACTAAAGTAATAAATCATTAATTTTTCAGTGAAATGGCCATATATAAGCATTTTAAATAGCATCCATTTATTTTCCTCTGAGACAGATGACAAGTGTATTTTAATATAGAGCTTGTGAGGGGCTGTTTGGTTTCACTACCAAGGTGCCATCTCCTGTCATAGCACAGTCAGCTCCTGGCTGTCTAAATAAATGGCTGTGCTGCACACCCCAGATTATAGGGAAATGGTTAATGAGGCTTGCAGCACTGCTACAGGGCCTGGGCCACTCCTGGGCTGGGGTACTGGGATCCACAAGGGTTGTCAAGTCCAACTCCTGGACTTGGTACATGGCACATGGACACTTAGATAGTGAGGGGTGGGGGGTAGGGAGAGGTCTTTTGTCCCCAGGAGCAGCATTCCCACAGTGAAGAAAGCATTAAAGAAGAGTTATAGACTTGGACTTCATAGGACTCGCCTCTTGGGGTGGAAATTGAGCAACAGGCACCAGAAAGGTCTCTTGTAACATATTGTGTGCAGGCGGTGTCCAGTTTTGGGCTCACTATACAGGAAAGATGTTGTTAAGCTGAAGCATGTTCAGTGGAAGGCCACCAAGGTGGTAGGTGGTGAGGCATCTGGAGCAGTCACCCTGTGAAGGGAGACAGAGGGACAGGGGTGGTTCGATGGGGAAGAGAGGGCTTTGGGAGCACCCGAGAGCAGCCTCCTGATACACAGGAGGAGGCCATGAAGAAGATGGAGGGAGCCCAGATCTTCAGCATGGGAAGATGAGCCAACAGGTGTAAGCTGAAACAAGAGACGTTCAGAGCCAACATAAAAAAAACTACTCCACAAGAATAGTCAGCAATGAAACAGATTGTCCAAAGAGGCTGTGCAGTGTCTCTCTTTTACGATTTTCAAGACCATACTGGGTAAAGTCCTGGGCAGCCTGGTCTGATCTCATAGCTGACCCTACTTGGAGCAGAAATTTGAACTAGAGATGACCTGAGCTCCTTTCCAAATTGTAGTTTGTACAGCAATAGTATAACAGAATTGTGCAGTCTATATTTTATCTTAGTTATTAATAAAAACATTGTGCTAACAATTTTCATTACTAGCAATTTATGGAAATGTATTTTTTAGCAATTAATGGGAATTGCAGAATTGCACATCCCAGATGTAACACCTCTTTTGAGCTACGAAGATAATTCTTACATTGTAAAACATAGTCGAATTCTTTTTGATGGGTACAAACAGTTGAATCTGTGCTTTTCCTAGTAGCAGCCAACTGAAAACAGCTTTTACACCTTTTTATTGGCTTTACACAATTACCAGATTGCATTTCATTTCCCATTCTACTGTGTAGTTATAACTATAGAGGCAGTCTGCCAGCCTGAATCAACACTCACCAGGTGGAAAGGGGCTCCCACCTCGAACAATCCCAGTCAGCTTGGTGAACTGGGGCCGTTCCTGAAGGCACAGCAACATCTGAGATACAGGGACACCACCTGTGCACACCGAAGAAGCAGAAGCTTGAGCAATGCATGGTGGGTTCCAACCACCAGTAGGAACATCACACCTTCAGGACCTGCGTAGGTGAGACACTCACCCTGAGGACCCACATGGATCAACCCACAGGAGTCTCAGGCTCTTCCCTGCAGAAGGGAACATCTCTGCTCAACCTCTTCTGCACAGAGAGAGAGAAATTTCTGCCACAGTTCAGTGGCCTCTGCGGACAGCAGTGAAGTCCATTAGCGTCTGGTAGTGAATTGATATGTGACAGGCCCTTATAGGTCTGTCTGCCATGTCAAAGCAAAGGGTTTGACTGGTAGAAAGCTTCTAAGCTTCAAAAAGAGTGTCTGCGGAGTACTGATATTCTCTCAAAGATGTACATCTTTATATGAAAACTCCTTAGATAGAGGCTCTCCAAGATTATGAAATGAAAAGGCAAACATAACAATTGTTTTATCTTGAGAAGTGCTAGGAGAGCTTCCCTTGGAGAGAATGCAGTCAATTCACTTCTGTTGAGGGGAAGAATTCCCCCCAGTGGCAGACAAACAGCTTATGCTTTAGGAAGAGAGGAAGGTATGCTGCTCGCACATACACGGCTTCTAATTTGCTGTCAGGGAAAAAGAAGGTAACGAGGCTGGACAGCCTGTGTAAATACCAAAAGCCAAAAACCCAGCAGAGGAGGAATCATACACAGAGGCATAGAAGGCAGAAGATAAAATGCCAAGAGAATGTTATACTCAATATGTACACACTCCCTTAGGATCTTGTATTAAAAAGCAGAGGATTATCTTATAAGAACAATACGAAGAGAGAAGAGGATGCAGAGAAAAGAAGGATGGATTGTATGGGGATTTGGAGCCTGCCATAAAGGAGAAGGGTCTGAGAAGGCAAAACACCTTAAAAGAAGAGTTGGTGAGTAAAGAGAGGAGAGGTTTAGGAAAAAAACACAAGACCAGGAGTCCTTGTTTGCACAAGCAATTGATTCAAAAGGAAAGAGCTCCTCTGCAGAGAAAATTGATTGCTGAGTCCCTTGTTATTTCAGTTTGGATCAGCTGGAGTCCATATAATGGTGATGCCATTGCAACGTGGCAATTGCCTGAGGTATAACACCTTCTCTCTTCGCATCTGTACAGCATGAAAGTTGGCTGAATCGCACATGCACCAATTACATGGAGCAGATTTCTTAGAGGACTTCATGTCCAGGGCATGTCTAGTTGGCATACAGCTACCCTGGGGTACTGGGGCCATCCCTGCCATTATGTTAAGGCATTATGTTTTGTCATATGATCTACTCTAAATTCCTTCCATGAAGAGGGAGAGACCAATTTTATTTTCACCACCACATTACAGCCCCAATTAATTACTGCAGAAAATAAAATAATGGTGCTAGCAAAGTTTGAAAACACCTCTCAGCACAAACTATTCAAATGCAATCACCACAATTCATCACACAGGGTGAGAGAGAGTACAATCTGTGTTCAAGTGTGAATATCAGGGACCTGAAAATGGAGCCTATAGGCCACTATAGGAAGAAAGTGGTCTCCAAGTGTTTGGTCTGATGCTCTCCTGGAGGTAGTGCTGCATGGTGCAAAGTTCCAGTGCAAGTGGGATATTTGCAGCCTAGGTCTTGAGTTCTCCAGCCATTGGGTGGTGCAAGTACATGGAGGTGTTACTGGGATATCCTGGCTCCGCTCTTCTCCCCGGGGCCAAGTTCACCACAGGTGACAAGCAGCAGGGAGGCAGTTCTGGTGATTGTGGCACAGCATTGATCCTGTCATCTTTGAAGGGGATGGAGTTGTGAAATATGTAAAAAAAGGTAGAAGCAGGGTAAGGGAAAGCTGGGGGTTGGCACAGGCATCAAGGTGGGTAAAGAGCAGCTGAAGGTCCTGCAATCATCCAAAGATGCAGCAGTACACCGGGCAAAAGTGGGAATGGTCAGAGGCTCAAGGGCTGGGAAAGCAATTGGGTAAATATCCTCCCCAGCCACCTCAAAACTACTGCTCAGAGCTGCTGTAGATCCCAATAAATTGCTGTTGGTAAAAGAATAGTAGTGGAGCACCACTAAGCTGTGTTCAACAGCTCCCACCTCCAACAGCTTCCTAATGCAGTGAAGGCAACTTCTGATTTTTGTACTGTCAGAGATTTTGTCTCATCCTTTGTACAGCTCCAGATGCTCCTTGAAACAGAGCAAGCAATATTTTTTGCTGCCCATCTCAGTTATTTTAAAGTTTTGTTATTTGCAACAGTCTCTTCTTCCTTAAAGTGAGATTCGAGTCTAAATGAGGACACAGCTGTTTCCTCCTCTTCCCTCATCTCCGCAATAGCTGCAATCGGCAGCGAGCCTCCGAGCATCCTCATCTCTTCCCGTTAAATATTTGGGAAAACAGAGATTACTCACAGTTGCCAAAGCAGTATTTTCAATAGCTGAGAGCTCAATAAGTGACTCTGAAATTTTCACCAGTTTCTAGTTGCTTCTGAAGTTCCAGCCCACAAGACAGATGACAACAGAAGATGATTTTTTTTTTTTTTTTTTTAAGGCTTAGCTTAGCATGAGACCTGTTCTTTCCTTCCCACTTCATAAATGAAAGATGGGCACAATCGACCGCTGGCCATTGGCAGCACTGTTTAGCAAGCCTGCCATGTGGAGCCCAGGCACGTGCTCCTTAGGTTGAATATCAGCACCTCGTCTTTCCATTTTACACAAGCTCATTTTCTCCAGGTCTTGGTGCAGCACCCTCCCCAAGAGTCAAGGATACCACATCTTTTCAGTTCAAAAGTGACCAGAGGATGCCTTTGTTTTGGACTGAGAGACTTAGGATGGTTTTGGATATTCTCAGTAACCACTTGGTGTTGTCTATGGATCTCAGACTATAAACAAGACCCACACTTTTTCTTGCCTTCCCCCCCCGCCCCCCCCCCCCCCCCCCCAAATGACTCTGCCTTAAGACAAGACAATTCTACTTCTTTAAGTCTAACTTCATAAAATAGCTTGTTCACATCCTTGGCCCTGTAGTCTCCTCAGAACAAGCATGAAGCTAGTAAAGTACTTTTGACAGCGTTTGTCCAAAATATTAATGGGATGGCTTTAGTTCAAGTATATCAAAAGGTATTAGAATATTCTCTATAAATTTTAGCTCATGCCATCAGTTTTTACAACTCTATTCTCAATGGCACTGTACAGTGCGCATATTGTATAACGTACGTAAGGGCTATTACACAGCCACTAAAATAAAGGCCTTCAAGAAACTACAAATGGCTTTCTCCTTTTGTCTTTCCTGCATACTAGCTCTTTAACTTATAAGTTTAAAGTCTTCATACATCATTGCTCTGTGATAAACGGACATTTATTTTCCATCCACATGAAGACAGCAGAATCAAGATTTCCCACTGTAAAACATGCCACTCTCCTTTTAATGATGCATTTTCCAGGTGTTCCTTAATGGGATACCTTGGAGAAGTTAATGGCACCAGCTTAGTTACATTTCCTTGTGGCTTTTAATCAGGTAGGAGATAATGCAGCAGTCTAACTTTGCAACTCAAATTTCAGTGGGGATAAAAAGCACTATGGCATGTAGCATTTGAAAGCAGATGCCACAGAGATTCAAACTATAATTACAGACTTGTGAAATATATTTATGGCTTTAGTTGATGCAGAAAAATGCAACAACCCATACTTCAAAATAAATAATAAAAAATAATATATATTTTTTTTTAAAAAAAAAAAAAAAACATATTTGAAATCTTACCCACCAACTTCAGTATAGGAAGCAATTTGCTTGCCAGAATTGAGATTTTGGGCTAAAAGCTGATACTGCTATTGAGGTATCTTTCAACAGCACCCATATGAGCAAACCAGTAAGCTGGTTTGGTTTCTTGGTCCAATGCAAGCCATACCGCAGGGAAAAGGAAAGGAAAAGAAGCATTAATTACAAAGGGACAAATATGAGGCATTTTGTCAGAGGTACGTTTACATTTTTGTAGATGGGTTTAATATTACCCTGGCCTTTTAAGAGTACACCAATCTTTTTTCATGGTTTACACATGTGCATATATCCTTATGGGTTGTTTTAATCCACTGGATCAATTCAACCCCACTCTGTCTTAAACATGTAAAGTTTAAAGGTAAAAATACACAAATTTTATAGGCTTGAGACAGAAGAGAACAAATTCAGTGTCTAGACAAGAATCGGCACCTTAAGGTCATGCTGGAGGCGAAAATCCACACATAAAGCTGTCCTAAGTAGCTAATCATAAGAAAACTAATGAAAACTTGCAATTAGCTGCAAACCCAAATCTGAGGGAAACAAGGCCTCATCTGCCTTAGTGTTTATGGCTACATTTAATTAAACACGCTATTATTTAATGGCAAGTTACACATCAGTCAGCCCATCCCAGTACTTCAGGAAGCTAGTGTTTCAGCACTGCAGAGGCACTAAGCAGCTTAGTTTTCTAAACCTGCACAGACCCAGTTCTGCACATTTCAAATGCGAGGGTTGGTTAAAAAAAAATAATAATAAAAAAAGACAAATTATACTGTGGAAAGCCTCAGTTTATAAGGGATGTCACATTAGCTTTGTATGCTGCTAGACCACTGGGATTTAAAATAAGCACGCTGCCCTTGTCCAGTCTGATAACAAAAATGAAAACAGAAACTCAGAAGTTGTAACCAGAGTTAGAAAATTCACATGGAGGATTAGGCTGCTACAGATGGCTGCATTTTTTCATGTACCATTTGCCTCTGGTTTTCATCACTGCACCAGTGTCACTAAACCTTATTTAAGTGCTGGCAGGAACAAGTAATGCAAAGATGGGGAGCACCATAAGTTCCGGACAACAAGTTTTTACCTCTGACCACTGCACACAGCCACATTGTTAAGTGAAATAGACAAATGAAATAACGGAGGCTGTGTTGTGAAAAGTTGGAGCCTCTGAAGATTAGAATTGGCAGAGCCTGTATGACAGTCTTGAAGATAAATTGGAAGAAAGAAGATTAAATTTACTTTTTTATTTTTTATTGTATGACATCAAACTGTTCGCTATGAAGAGATACAAGCAACTTGCAAAAGTACAGAGGCCAACTCCATCTTCCAAAAGAACACCTGAGAGCAACGAGAGCTTTCACTTAAGGAAAGCCATGAAAAATAAACAAATTTTAAGAAAGAAGAATATGTAGGAACGGAAAGAAGCATGGCACTTCACAACAGAGAACAGTAGTGACCGGGGCAACAGTGAAGAAAATGCAGAAATAAAAATGGATACATATACCAGTTAGAGATCCTGGTAGGTAAACAAAACTATGATCAGGTGAGTCAGGCAAATATGACTAAAGCCATAACTTTTTTTTAAAGTGTATGAAATTATTCATGACTGTATGCACTATTTTAATGCATGAAAATATGTCTCTCAGCAAGAAAAGGCCAAGGAAAAAAACACATAAATGGAAAAATATAGCAAATAAAAGTGACAGCCACTCACGTAAACAAAAACAACAGTAGATTCTTCCAAAATAATTGAGTTTTTGCAAGAAGAAGGAAATATAGCAAGAAGGCACTTTATTCCAGTAGTATTTACAAAATCAATAAAACAAGAATAAAGAAATAGAGTGAATACAGTCAAGTGTCTGGAAAACGCTTGCTGTTTTGTTTTGTTTTTAAATAAAGAAACCAAGCAAACCAGGAATTCTTTAGGGACTTTATAATAAAGTGTACTACTTTGCTGTTTAAAGAACCCTATTCTTCGTTAGGCAACCCAATGTTATCCCCAAAATGATCTTTAAGATTACACTGACTTTTCCTTTGTATCACACTTATGTTGATTCAAATAATTTTCTGATATGAGCTGAGATAATGAAATCAGTATCTGACCAAGGTGCTAATTTACATGCTGGTTTAAGAAGACTATAGTTGATTTACTGAGAAGATAAAGGTATACGTAAAAGTCAAACCAACTAAATGTACAGTAAAGTGATAATGTAAACCAAGATAGCTGTACTTTTTTAAAAAAAATATCATGTGCAAGTCTTCTGACAATCTCTAACTGTAAATAAAAAATTTCTGTTACAAACTGTGGAGATGAAGTCTGATCTGACACATTTAAAGTTGGAAAAAGGTATACTCTTTGATATGAAGAGTATCAAAAATCCTCAGGTGTAATAGAATGGTTTACTAAATCATGTAATAGCTGGTGCTTGTTTAACAACATCGTATAGGTAAAAACAGTTTGTTTAATGACAGCACAAAATACAAGTGAGGGACAATAATATTATGTTCCACTTTTCCCTGTAGGCACGAGAAGCCTCATGGCAAGACATAACTAGTATTGAAAATTATTATCTAGTATTATCATCAAATTCAAGTATCAAGTGTAAGATACTGAATTACAATTGTGACAAAGTTCCATTTTTGGCAACATTATGAAACCTCATGAATAGTAAGTTATATCTTGCTTTTGTCAGGATACAGTCTACATTTAAGAATTCTTTGACAAGATACATTATTCAAATGTTTAAAGTACACAAGTGAAGGAAGCACTGGGTACCACAAATAAAATAAATATAGCAAAGCATCTTTATTAAGGTGTAGGGCTTTAATGCACCTAAGACATTTTAAAGAATTGGTTTTTTTTAAATGCTGAAAAATAGAACTGAAAACAAAAAGCTAAAATATGAAACCCCTTAAAACATAAATTATAATTATTCTGAGAAGAGTTTGGCCCACATTGTATTCTTTAGCTAAGGATGCAACACAGTAAAACAAAATTCCGATTTATTTCTGTACTACTGGTTTGGGTAGCAATTGGTTCTAGAACAAGTATCATTTCAATCCCAAAGTTTAACTAATTTCTAATTAGGCTTTGGAATCTAAGAGACAGACATGCTGAGGGCAAAGGCATCCTTTTTGAAATACTCACCATCCATCATCATTCTATGCTATTTACAGTACAATTAGACTGTTAAGTTAACCTGCCCAGCCTCTCAACAGAACTCTCAAAAGCCACGAAGAGTCAGTAGGAGAGCCAGGAAGAGTCAGTAGAAGGCAATATAAGGAACAGTTGCCACCTTTCAACTTGTGCCTACAAATATTTGTAAGCTTTTCCTGCCCAAATTGTAAAGGAAGCAAAGAAAGAGGTGGCTCTTCTATAGCAGTCTACATGGGAAAGGTTCAACGTTACACAGAGGTGATAGAAGATTTAAGTTGCCTGTGAGTTAGGCTTTAAGCCCCACTGGATAGGAAAAACAAACAAGCAGACTACTCCAAGCATAAAGACAATCTACTCCTTCTAAAGTAGGAGTAGGCTGGTCTAAGAGTTGGACCAGCACTGTAATCAACAATGAAAAGAAGGCCATCAAAGAAAGCTGCCTAACTCTTACTTCTGTTTAACTACAGATGCTTAAACAGTGTCAGCACTGCCAGGCTAACTAACAGTTGCATTTCATAGGAATATGGCGTTCAGAACAATTCAGTACTCTACTTATAATCCCAAGCACACCCAAGCACAGAAGAACCCAAGTACTAGCAGCTTCCCATCAACCCCAGAGTCACAGTGAACAAAACCATCTCATTATTGTTCTTCTGTGCCCTAGCCCACCTTCTCTCTCTGAGTTCCAGGATATTCACCAACCAAATTATATAAAATACTTCACATTCCTGGAACTACAAAATTAGAAAAATATTTGACATTTTAACAACCATGAAAAACTTTAATAAGTTATATTTCAGTTGTTTCATTTTCCATGGCAGAAAACAGAATTCTAAAATCAATATGGTTAAACAAAGTTGAAATAAAATGTTGTGAACCCATTTTGCACAGACAGGCCTGCTGTTTTTTCTAAAGAGCAAATCTGTTGACGTTGAATATTTTAACACAGTGATCAGCTCCACAACTTGCAAGCTGCAACCATTCACTGTTTTTCTGATCATTATGTCCAGCTCTGCCCTCATGATGTCTCCAACACAAACGTTTCACAGCAAGAGCGTGACTTTGGCTGCAACAAAAAGAAATCCATACATAAACGCAAAATGTCAAGCACAGTTGGGTATGTGACTGTAAACATCAACATTTATATAATTAGTACTCTTAACACTACCAACTGAGAAAAAACTGACTTGTGACAACCAGTGGGTATTAAGTTCTTAAAATAAGTAGGGCCTCGAACACCAGTGACATTTTATCCTCTCACTCATCAATAATTCAAACAGCTATTGATTTCAAGTTTTACCACATTAAGCTGCAGGTCTAGTATCTCATTTATTGAGATATGACAGATTTCTGGCTTTTTGTCTGCAACTTCCTGTCATTTGGTGTCTCTTTTGAATTCACTTCAAGTACACACAGGCCAAAGTCACCATCAACTTTCATTTCTGGTACCATCAATGCCAGATGCTAAAAAGAATCTAGGAAAATGCTCCAAATGAAATATTCAAAGTCTCTCCGCTGAGATTTTCTCTAGCTGTCACCATAGCAGCACCACATATAGCTTAACATTCCCTTGGTTTATGCTAGAAACTAGTCAAGAAAACTTTCTATCATCCACTCCAAAATGCTTTACTGATGTACATGGATAGTGAATCTTTCCCCCTTCAGTGTTTTCTATCATCTGATTTTATGGTTAACAACTTTTTTTTTAAAAAACAAAGCTTTAAGCCAACGAAAGGGTAATATTTCTCAGACCATGTACACAGAATGAAGTATTTTGGAGTTTAACCTCTCTCCTTCTGTGTTTCATGTTTTTTGGTTTTTTTTTTTTTTGTTTGTTTCTTTTTCTTCTGGCTTTTGATAAAAACAACTGTAGGCTTTCAGACATCAGCTTTTTCCTAGAAGGCTTACAAATTCTGATATAAAAATAAAGCAGTTTCATATCATTTTATGGTATAAGAACAGAATTCCAGTGCTATCAGTATCAATAGGAATACTTCTTTGCTGCTAAGTTACTTCAAAAGACATACCTGTCATCCATCTCAATGCACTGAGTCCAATCAGCTAGTGCTGGTTCTTGCCCACTCTGCTTCCATGTGTACAAGATAATCTTCCCATTCTCTAAGCCTACTGCAACAATATACCTATCAAGAGAACAAACACAGTATTTCTAAGAGATTACAGTAGGCAGTTCAGCAAAGCTAGCTCTAATGCAAGCTAGAAAGACCTAGCACTCAAAGATGGTGTGTTGCACCTTGCCTTTCAAATCAATACAGAGTTTTTCATGAAAAAAAGTTTAAAACAGAGCTTCGCCACAAAAAAAAACAAAGCAGAAATCTGCAAAATGTATTTGGTTAGAATAAAAAAATGCAACACACATTATGAGGTTATTACAGCATCAGACCAGTCAATATTGTAAGAGTGAACGTGTGTAAGATGCATTAGCACTTCCCCCTTGCCCTCCCCTCCCTTTCTTGTTACACTGTTGGGAGAAATTACTGTGTACCTGAGAAAGGCTAGGAAAGAAGAAAGGAAAGTTATTTCTGCCAAAAGAACAGTCAAAATATTTGACAGTTAAATTTTAGGAGCTGTTTAGCCACAGAAAATTGACTAAAGGGAGAAAAACTTGAATACTAATTTCAAGTTAAATGTAAAATGGCACTATAGAAAACAGCAATACCTTCCATCAGGAGTGAGCACGTGGCTGACACTAACTGCAGTAACAGAATCCCTGGCTTCCAGTACTGTTGAACAAGGCTTGATTGAATCCAGCATATTCCCTTCAGCAGTCAGAGATAAATTGCACTGGCCCCAGATAATGACCTGTTAGAAAAAGAATCATCTAGGAAGTTCCTCTTTATTCTTTTTGTAAATGCATTTACAAAGGAATGAAGGAATTATGTAGTTAAAATGCTCTCGGAGCACTGAACAAAGGAAATGACCACTAAAACAGTCAAAAAATTCTGTCTACAAAAATCCAACTTTTAGAAAGTCTGTTGGATTGTATTAAATATACTAATAACACATATTCCACTACAATAAAAAAATAAAGAATAACTTAGGTAGAGTCCCATAAGAGTTCCGTGACATGCTTATCTTACTGTGTGAAGTTAAGATGGGAGAAAGTCCAACTGATGTACAAGACTGTCTTGTACGTACATATTCAAGCACTTTATTTAGCATATGAAAGTCTCCATGATCTCTGTGGTAATACACACAACAAGCTTTTTGTGTTGATAAATTACAAGCCCATGAGAACATAGCATTTCCTAACCTAACATATATTTTAAATAATTCTGCGTTTTTAAAATTCCTTTTATATTAATTACCTTTTTGTCTCGACTGCCAGTAACAAAATACTTGCTGTCTGGGGTCCAATCACAGGACCAAATGATTCGACTGTGAACAGCTGTATTTTTGTCTGTGTACGCACAGCAACTGAAAACTGGGCCTGGAATAAAACACAGAGAGGAAAAAACCCTTGCTTCAACTACTTTGCTTATTAAAAGTAACTGTTACCCTCACTTATTACAGTGAGAACTGCAGGAATAGTTGGACATTATTCCACTCATCTTTAAAGCAATTTGGAGTACATTTATCATGCAACCATAATTATTACCTGTTGAAGACCACACCACTCAGCCCTTACACTGCGAAAACAGTGGGAACAGTATCTTTTACACACTTACCTGCTTCAAAAGAAATGAATTCCAAGCATCAAGGTTCTTTGGACGATTTTAATAAGAACACTGACTTCAAAAGCCTTAGTATAGAGTAACTTTTACCATATGCACACATACACCCCAACAATCTCATTACAGTTTCTATTTACCAGTAAAGCCCTGAGAACTTAAATCATAATGATCCAATCCTAATCTGCTCCCAAAGAGACGGGCTGCCATTTCACTATACCAGGCAATAAATCTGATTAGCAGATCACTAAATAGAAAAGCTTTTCCTGAGTAGAAAGGACTGTCATTTTGGAACATAGATGTTGATTAACCACTTGATGGGATGACAATAGAAGCAGTTTTGCTTTATACTTATAACAGTGTTCTTTGTAGACAGAAAAGTTATCAATGAACAGAAGAAAAGAGGGTTTCCTCTACTTACTTCTTACATGAATTTGTACTCCTTAACCCAACACATTGTGTAACTACTGCAAACAATATCCCAGGCTTTAGAATAGAAGCCTGAATAGAACAAAAATCTCAAGCTAGAACACAATGAGACACAGTCTGATGGGGCCAAAACTCATTGCCAAGTCTCTAGAAAAACTCTACAGAGTTCAGTAACCTTGTAAGAGCCCAGTAATGTCTATGCGCTACCAAGTCAACAGGGCAATGATAATCGTTTAAGCACAAGCATCTGTTCAAAGAATCCAGTGAAGTGTTCAATAGCAACCTCCTCATGATTTTACAAGGCTAAAAATCCTAATGACAAAGTAAATGGAATCTTTACTGTCTGCTCTGTTTTACAGACAGAACCAGCCCTAGTCAAATTAATCAATTGCGTAGCATTATCAGAAACCCACACCAAAGACAGAAATTAATCCTGTCAAGGGTCTCAAAGTGTCATGCTCTGCAAAAAGGGATAAGGCAGTGCTAGGAAGGACACCTGTATAATTATGAACCTTCCAGTCTAGCCTGCACAGAACACCAAGACAAAGGTTTTGCACGGTAGAATACCAGTTCAGAATTCAGACATTATGCTCTGGCATGTATGCGTGATTTCAGTAAATCAGAAGTGCACAATCACAAGCAGAAGGCAGGAGGACAAACAGCAGACTTCATTATGTCCATCAATTAAACATCATTTACTGCCTGATTATATCCTTTTCTACAGTTTCTAGCATTTCTATACACCATTAATTGCTGTTCCAAAAACCACAGGAACTTATACCACTATTAATTCTTAAAAGTTGTAAGGAAAATATCCTTTTTTTTTCTTTTTTTACCAAGTCTCTTTCAAATATCTTAAGCCAAAAATGTTGAAGAAATCTCAGAGTCTTCAAATGAATTTATCTATTTCACATATCTTACCTGACTCTGATGAGTCCTGTTTCCTCCAGAGTGACCAATTCCTGTCTCTAGAAACTGCTAATAAAAATTGGTCATTAGGAGAAAATGCCAGCTGAGTTACAGTCAGACTGTGAAACGACAAACTCTGTAGTTTCTTCCAAGAAGTAGTGCTCCACAAAATAATTGCTGCATGTTCTTTTTTGGAAGCCTTTGAAAAAATATCAGTGAGAATTAAAGAAAGCAAACGTAAAAAATCACACGTCTCAACATACTAAAATATTAAGGGGCTTACTTTAAGGCTTACAATGGAGTTGGAGTGTTTCCTTTGCAAAATTTTTTTTCACTACTTTCTATCAGAGTTGACAATGTATCAATAAAAATGTTTTATATCTATATTTGTTAAAATTCATCTTACTAATATCTTCAAATGAACTACATATCATTTATGAATAATACAATTTCTGTATTCACTCTCGCCTTTACAAGGAAACTGTTATTTACACAAAATCTTTCACATTCAGAGCAGATTCAGCTCAAACTGAATTCTGACATCTGCTCTGTCAGCCCAAGAAATATGACAGCACTTCTCACTAGATGGTGCTAGAATCTTTTCTTACCTTACATGCCGATGCAATTATAGTGTTTGAATTATTGCAAGCAACACAAAAAATTTCATATCCATGTCCATATCTGAAATAAATGTGAAAAGATACTTAACACATCACAGTCACGTTTGTAATATGCATCAAGGCTTTTAGATTAATTTCAATCCCTTTGCAAAAAAGAAAGCTATAAACCAGGAGCATCCCACCACTTTCTGTACTGCCTCTGAAATAATTCCCAACAATGCTCTGCATTCAATGTAAACATCTACATAAATTCTTTCATGCTTAGGAACTGTCTATGGAACAATCTCTCCAGCCCATTCCACAGTCCTAAAGTGCCAGCAATGCAGACACTACTGCAACAATTAACAAAGCAGACTAAGACAGCATTTAATGTATTCTTATTTTCTTGTAAAGCAATTTTAACACTTGTGATAAAAACCAGAAGCCACATATTTGAAAATACATACACCACAAACACTCAGCTAAAGGATGCTTGCTCTGTGAAATACTGAACGATTTCTGAATTAGAGGACAAAAATCTTATCAGAAGAAAAGAACTGTAAAAAAAGAAAGATCTTCACACAAATTCTCTTGGAACGTCACATATTTGGGTTAATAAACAGAAAAACAACACAGGCTAACATGAATTGCAATTAGTCACAAAAGAGGCTGGAAGCAGAATAAAATTGGAAATATCTAGAAACAGTAGAAAAACATCAGCTAAATACCAGTTCCTACAGAAAGGCTTTGCTTTCTAGCACCTAGGGAAGCATTTCCTTTTTTGTTCTGAGCAAAGGTATAACAATTATAAGAGAAAATCCAGACCACGCAACTCGCTTACACAAATATGTAAGGAAATCCCAAATATGTAACAAATACGTAACAGAAATCCCTGTTAACAAAGGTAATGACATTTGTACGTGGTCAGTCTCACATGGAGTCTCCTCCCTCTCTTCTAGCTTTTCCAGCACCATTCTTGAACAAAGATGACCTAAGGACACTGTTTTCAGTGTCATCAAGTACAGAGGCACCAGAACCTGGTTATTTCTTCTCCTGGCCTTACGCTCAGAGACTGTTTGTTACTTCTGCACAGGCAGCAATCAAGTAGGCTAGACTTCCTCTGCCTGGAGAATATGACAGGGGTGACAAAGCTCATCTGCAAAAAACACAAGTGTTGGATGGGAAAACAAGTTTTTGTTGTTTTTTCTACTACCAAAAATAGCTAGGAGGATTCCTCACACTTGCTGACCTCTGTGAGCCAAGGTATCAAGAGAGTTGCAATTTTACATTGGTTCAAGCAGGCCTACAAAAGATTATGGAAGAGAAAACAAGTGAGTGTTGTTGAAACAAGACAAAAATGCATATTCAGCTTGAGAAGCTCCTGGACTGAAAACAGCTAAGCTGGGAGAACACTCCAGAGAACAACTTTTGTTTGGGTGGCTGCTTACGTGCAGCTGTCCTCTCCTTCCTCAGAAGACAGTGTAAGTAGTGTTCCTACACTCCTGCAAACAGCATCTCTTACTGCCACTGTCTTTACTGGAGATAACACTATATAGGCTTTCGGTCTGACCTATGATAGTCCTGCTCGTGTGACTTTGTAAAAAGATGTTATCTTAGGTCTTATTTTCTTTTAAGGAGAAAGATTAGATTTTAATGTCTCTATTTAACAAGAGCAAAGTGGTGTGCAGAAGCTCAAAATGTTATTGTTAAATGCTCTGCAGTACTACATTACATGAGATAAAAGCAAAGCAACTGCGGACTTGTTTCACAAGGTATTTCACGGCTTATTTTTCCTTCACTGAATTTCATTGAAAGTATACTTTTCATGGAAGAAATGTTTTTTTCTGTTCAAGGAACCAGACTTTCAATGGTTTTCAATACACAGTAGCCTCCAGAAATCTGCCTTACAGGTAAGCATTATGATAAAATTCCTACTGGTGGCAGGGTGAGAGGAAGAAGCACGTAACTTCATCATTATAAGACACCATCAGATTTGCAAATTAACATTCCAATTAAGCACAGCCATTCGTCCCTCTCCCCCCGAACAGCCTGGGCACAGTTACTCTTCATAAAAAGGCAGTGCATGCCCAAACCTCAGACACAAGTGTGGGAGTCTGTCTGTAGGATGTATCCAGCAGCTACTCTTCTGGACTCTGTTCAACAGATACAGACAATAATTTGTCATTTAAACAGATGGCTGTTTTGGCTGCAAGTAAAATCCCATGAACATCAATCCCATGTAACGATGTCTTTGCAACGCTGCTGACCAAGGAAGTCATTTGGAGAACCATCCACCTCTGTAGAGCTAAATCAGAACAGAGTTGTCTCCTAAGCCTTGAGGGCAGAACCCTGCAAACCGGGGGAAGAGATGAAAAGGAAGAGAGGAGAGGAAGGAGCCTCCCACTGCTACGATGGTTGGACATCATCAGCTACATCTTCACTCCCCCAAACCAATCCCCAAAGTTTAAAGCAATACTGTGAACAAGTGACAGTTTGCGCCATTTAGTTTCACGCAATCCCTAGAAGGCTGAAGGCGATACAACCCCCACCCCCAAAAGTAAATACATAAATAACAAACTGAACTGTAACATGCATCTCTAAAAGCAGCGACTCGTTTCAGAGATCATCAAAGTGTGACTTCATTAAAGACGAAGATTGCAAGTACAGAAGCCCCAGTACAACCCCTTCCTCCGCCCCCACGCATTCAATCTGATCTCTCCCTTACGTAACTCAGCACAAAAAAAGCTTCAGAATGGAGAGAGAAGCAACTGCATGAATGAATAATGAAGTGACATTTCCAGCCACAAGCGATTTTGCCCTAGCAATGGGTAATTCATAATGTTTTTATGGACAGGTAAGTTGACTGGACATTCAAAGTTTCCAGACAAATGATGACAGTAATTTTCTAGTGTCGAAAAGGATCTCTCAAGACTTCCAAGTGTATTATACGAGATGTACATACTGCATATAAACACTCCATGGTAATTTTCCAAGCGGATAAAGATTAGCATACTCTCAAAGGATTTATCATATTTTTATTTTAAAGTTATCAGATTATGCAAAAAAATCATCAAGTTCTTCATACTAAAACCCACTCAACCAGTTATCAACACCAAACACTAATCCTTCAAAATCTGGTGTTGAGTTATAGCTGGGAATACACAAATGTCAATAACAAACAAGCTATTTTTAGCAAGTCAGTTCCTCACGCTGTTTTTCTGCTGCTATGGCAACTTGAAATCTGCATTATGTGATTTCGTGTTACTTCTTTCAAGATTATCCTGAGGGGAAAAAATTGAAAGTCTAAAGACACTCTATATCTCATTTCCTTTGAACAAAGGAATTGCTATCATTAGCAGTTACTCTAAAAACAGAGGAAAAACTGCTCAGATAAGTCACCTGACGACAATCATAAAATATGAGATATTTTACTGAATGGAGAATAGAAGAGTTGATAGCCAGTATTCCTCTAACAGAGTATCAAGGATTAACACCGTATTAGATGTTGAGAACTGTCAAAGGCAAATAAAGAAAAAAAAATTGCTTTTTTCACTACTTATGTAAGTGGCCACAACATGCACAGGAAAAGCATTTAACAGAACAATTGCTAATTACAAAATGTACAGATACAGTCTAATTCTGGCCAGCTTCCCTGGCAGTAGAAGATTTTAAAAGTATTCAAAGAAGATTACATGCCCAGTTGAAGGTAGAGTTGACCTCCTACAAAATCTCCTACTCAGTCAAATGAAAGCAGACTTACAGACAGTCATCCCCTATCCCCCTCTCTCTCTTTTTTTTTTTTTTTAAAAAAAATTCCCTTGCAAAGAAAGTCATAAAACTGGCAATGCACAAACGTAAATGTTATCAGCAAAGGGTCAACATTTTTATGTCTGCCTGAGACCACTGTTTCAGGAGATTCGCATAAGTAAACCTCTAAGAGCTTGAAATGATTCATGTTTTTGTGCTGTAGAATCAAGATCAGAAATTAGAATGCTGCCCAATACATATAAATATTCAGTTTCTTATTCATGTCTCTGCTTCCAGAGCAGCATTGTTAACTAAGCTCACTTAAAGCAGTCTTGCAAAAGCTGCAGTTGAAAAATCTTTTTGCAATATCTCCTCCAGTTCCTCTCACCTCCTTAGCACTGCCACTTGCAACTGTGCTGAAAGGTTCAAAGAACTGATATGAGCAACAGCCAGACAAGAAAAAAAAATGATTAAGCTGGTAAAGGTTAGAGGCAGCAACACATAGCTAAAAACAACTCTTCTGGTTGAGGCCTGCAAGTATGAGAACTTTGCAGACTGCCATTCATGTTACTGAGACCCTGAATGAACAAACAGGTTACAAATCTTCATTTGCTAATTGTTATGTAATCACTACTTGAGGTGAATCTCAGAATAGAAGAAACAAAACACAGTAGAAGAACTGTAAAACCATGCCACCTTGAAACAATTATTGGCACGACCTATTATCTTTGCAATCCATAACCTACCCTGCCAGCATTCAATACATAAACTAGGTCTGTAAACATCTCACTCAACATTGACCACTTTGCTCCATCACTAGCCACAACCTGTTTCAGCTGCTGCTTCCACCTATTGCACCTTACAACTCTGTTAGCCTTTAGGGGAAAGCTACTTATTTGATACTTCAACCTTTAGATGTGGCACTACATCCATACCAGAAAGACAGACTTGATCTGCAAAGTCTGCCATGAAACAGAAAGAAGCAGAAAATTCCTTACACTGTGAGACCTTCAGTATGGGCAAGGTTTTAAGTAGATGCACTGAGCAGACAGACGTAAGCCAAGGTTACAGCATGCAAAGAGCCTATCATACTCCAGAGCACAGATAAGACCAGAGAAATGTGCCATAGCTCCCTATAGCAGACTAGAGAAATTACTATTATATTGGTACAAGGAGGGAAAAACAGGGATCTGTGCCCTACGCAGACCTCCAAAAGACAAAAACCCGAAAGGGACAACAAGTCAGATCACTACAAATTCTAAAGAATAGCTTTGTGCTAAAACATGAAAAAATTCACATGTACAACGAGTGAAACACAGTTTTAAGAGACGCAACTCCTAACTGCCATTTTCTTCAATTTCTTAACTTTTTGATGCATGTGTTTATTTAACAAGGTATGCACTGTATGAAGTCAAATCAGGTATTAAGTCAGGCAGAGTTGTAAGACCTGACCAGATCAAATTAATGTTACAATAATTTTCTAGGAAAAAAAAAAAAAAGTAAATTAAAGAAAAAAGAAAACTTACAACTTCTGAATTTCAGGCCACAAGGTATTCTGCAGCAAGTGATCCTCTGGGGGAGGTTCTAAAAGACATTTGTATGACACATTCAAAATTTGGTACTAGATCTAAAATCAGCTAAATAATGCTTCAAAGCTAACATCCAATGAACCTCATTCTCTATTTCATAAAATCTAAATTAATCTCATACCTGTAAGGATCAAAGGTTGAAAATAAATCTCAGGATACTGATTAGAAACAGTATTAAAAGTTTCTTCATCCTCAGCTGGTTGAACAGGCATATCTCCTATTCAAAACAAGGACTTTATTAGCTATAGAGAATATACCTGACACAATGGAAAATATGAGCACATATTATACAAGTGAAAACCTTCTATAGAATCTAGTTATTTTAATGGACATGAGACTGAGAAGACAAAAAATATATATTAAAATAACACACTTTGGACCAATTTGAGTATGGGACTGACCTCTCCATTGGCACAGTCTCTTTTAGAGATTCCTGAAGAGATTTTGATATATCTGACAGAATCAGTCACTTGGAGCTGAAACTGTGCTTCCCAAAGTTAAAAGTTTTTCCTTCTGCACTGGAAAATTTTAAGCAAAAATCTCAGACACAAATGAAGAATTTCCAGGTTTCATGCAGACACTTACATGAAAAGCAGTAATTGTAGAAGTCTCTATACAGCGTGCAAACTACAGCAAAACTGCCAGGAGCTTAGCCTTTAGCTTTAGGCACAAGTGCTAAAAGTAACTGAAATGACTCAGTTATGTTAAAATTCATCTCTGTCCTCCTCTTTGAAGGTATTATTTAAGAAAAAGATAGAAAGGCAGGGAATAGTGCCTTTTTGCCAAAAGCACATTTTAAATACAGTATTTTTTAAAAATCAAGTATAGAGAATTCAGCAGAAGAGAGATCATCCTATCCATCCTGCCTTCTCCACTTGAAAAAAAATACATCAGCATTTATCTAATTTGAGATCATCATTCACCATTAAGATTCCTCTGCAGGGTAAGCAGGAACAGAGTTATAAGGCACTTTAACCTAAACCATTAGTGATGACAGCATTTGGTAGACACTAACAGACAATAGAGGAAAATTTGTCAGGTTTTCTATTTATAGGGCTACTGCTGGATGTGCCACATGAAATCAGGTGAAATTTGTTATTGTATAAATAACATTCTCTAGAAGATTCTCTAGAAGATGGAACTTTTATTTCCCTCTGTCAGTGGAAGGATTGAAAGAGGTAAAAGAGCAAAAAAAGACAGGTTTTGCCAAATTACGTTTTATGAATTACTTCACATACAACAAAGCCACTTCTCATCTGGGGGATAGGGAGAAGCATGGAGAAAACAGAACAGCAGGGTGGGGATTCCAGACACTTCCAAGTCCATCTCAGGAGGACAATCAGCCCCAGTGCCTGGGTATGAAACCCATCCAGATCAGTTGACAAGGAGAAGCTCTTGGGAGCACTGTACAGACTCAGTGGAGTCACTTCCTCTAGGGTGTGGGTCCTGGTACTGGAGGTAGGGAATGAGCATTTGGGGTTTGCACAAGACTTATCATGGCACATTTAGGGGAGGATCAAAAAGCAGATAAAGGGACAATTCAAGAAAGGATTCTCACTTGTGCTACTTTTGTTAAGCACCAGATTTAGGTTCTGTGAGACAAATAAACACATTGCACAACTTCTAGCTTCTAAACTTGCAGTCAAGCTCACAATGATAGATCTAACAAAATGACAAACACTAAAGTAATTACTTTAAAAACTTTACACATGAAGCACCATCATCATTATTTCTCATTATCCGTACCTTCAAAAACAGCTTTATTGGATAAACCCAAAGCTGGCACAGTTGCACCTTCTGGAAGATCAGATGACTGCTGAATAAAAAAAACACAGAGAGGTTTCACAGATTGTCATATAGGATCGAGTTTTAAAGGGCACAGGTTAACGAATCCCTGTGATAATAACAGATTTTTCTAGAGAGAAGTAAAGGGGAGGCACTTTGAAACACTCCCAGGCAAAATGAAGAATGATACTCCCCCCCCCCAAAAAAAAAGGAAAAAAAAAAGCTTTCTCTAAGGCATCAGCGTAAGAGTTTTGCCATCAAGCATGCATCTTCATTCCTACTTAAAGGTTTTCTATCACAATTTAATCTATCCTAGAATGCACATGATAAGTGCTCAACCGAGAGCACTGCAGCTTTAAATGCAGTAAGATTGGGCACAGTCTGCTCTGAGGTGAAATAAGAAGAAAGCATTTTGGAAACGTGGACAGAGGGTGAGTGTCTCTGCTCATAACTTCAAACACAATCCAGCATATAACAGCTGTGGCTGGAACACGTGCCCATTTAGAGAAGCCAAGAGGAAAGACAAATAATCAGAAAATATTTCCATAAAGATGTGGTAGAAAAACCCAGAATCAGAAAGGGTAAATAAGATTGAGGCCCTTTGTGAAGAGATGGAAAAGGGTTTGATCTAACAGCTATAAAACCCCTTTGTACAAGGGTCTAGAAAGTTCAAAGACTGTTTTACTTAACTGGATTTATAATTTAAGTGTCAGATTAAAAAAAAACCAACAACAATGCTATTTATTTATATGTTCATAATTTGATGAGACAATGTGTGATACAAACATACCAGTCTGAGGCTTCTAAAACAACAGTGCTTCTTCATTACAACCCAAGGTATAAAAATAAGTCCATGGATTTAAACTGAATAAAATCCTATTCAACTCCTTTTGAATATAGAGTTAGCTTTTCTTGTTTTAAGTAATTTTTTGGAGGGGGAATGCACATGAGCTAAATTAAGAAAAAGCTTACGGACTAACGAAAAAAAGCATTCACATAAAATTATTTCAATAGAGCTATTTAAGAGGATCTGTATCATTAGAGCTCGTAAAGCCTTCCTCTTTAAATAAAGTCCATCTGAAGTACTTTGTGATATCATGGATCAAAAATAGCAGTCAGAGGAAGAGCTGATAAGGAAAGTCTACATAAAAATAAAATAATGACACCTGCCAGAATTATAAAAGAACAATGTTATTTGCACGTCATTAACACAAATGCTTACAAAGACTTATGGAATTAAAGCAATAAATAGCTACTTATGTAACTTTTTGCTATCAAAAATGAAGAGATTTCTTTCCCAGATATTTCAATTGTTAAATGAAATGAAAGGGCTAATCCATCAACAAGCAGCTACCCAGAAAACATTTGCTTTTGAGACAAAATTACAAAGAGCATGCAAGGCACTATACAGGGGTAGCTACCCTGAATAAGGGCTGCTCTTCAAAAAAACAGAGAAAACCAAAATTAGATCTTAAAGTGAATGAGTAGCAAACAAAGGATGGCAATGCTGCAGACTTATCTTTCCATGGAGTAGGAAACCATATTTATCTACAAACAGCTATAGGCCTAAGAACTGAAATCTAAAGGACTCACAAGAAAATTTCCACAGTTAAGAAGAAATAAAGCATGACCAAGTATATATTTATAAATATTTATATATAGCAACTAACAACAGTGCTGAAAGCTTTATGCTTTTTTTAATCAGATGCTTGGAAATAAAAAACAACAACACATAACCACACAACAATAATTACATCTAGACAAGTCTACTACACCCTTAAGTTAAGGATAAGTACATTTCCAGGCTTTATTGTTTTCAAATCACCAATTGCATACAGTAGTCTACTGTATTTAAAAAAATACAGCTGATTTAAAATAAAGCTGATTAAAAAAAAATACCAATGATCTTTACAATCTTCAGACATTGGGCCTTGCTTTGTTTCAAAGACAACCTGTTTTATAAGACAGCACCATAAAAATACATTTGAAATAACATACATGGAAGCCAATAGAAGGGAAAGGAGAAATAGATTTAAGTTTCAGAACCATTAAAAGCATTTTTATGGAATTTAGTGCAATTTGATGTTTTCTAAAGCACTGTTTTTTATCTATATAGAAGAGGGTTGCCTTCATTTTGTATTGCTGTAAAACACTTACCTGGGAGTACAGCTTCTCCATTGGAATACCAGTGATGTTACTGAAATTTTCTATAAAATTCTTGGGAGCACGAAAAACTCGAAGCACTTTTTCATCTGCTCCTGATACAAACTGAAACCGGCCAATCATTGCCAGACAACGCATATCATACCCATGTACTTGAGGCCTTGCAATTTCATGCCAGGTTACCTAAACAAACAGAAATGCAGTTAAAATACAATTCTTGACCAGAGAAGCAGCAAGATTTTGAGTTGCAAAAAGTACTAATACTACTTGCTGACTTTATCAATGTAAGGAGAAAAGTTAATAACAACCACCTACTGATGTATGTACGCATACATCAGTTAAATCTCATTCTTCCATTAAATAATTCTTATAATTAGTAAATGGTGTCCCTGCCCAGGTGCTCCAAGGCATTTTCTTACCTTTCTTACTAAATACCAAGCAAGAATATTAGATTTTTAGAAAAAAAATGATGTAAATAGTTTATTCTACACATTAAAAAAATGATTCTTCATGAAAGGATTTTTAGGAAGTATTATTTGCTACTACTTATATGCAGTATTTCAATTGGAACAATACAGTGTGCAGTTCAGAGTTAATTCTAGTTCTGCTAGTTGTTATTCAATTTGAATTATTTTATATTACTTCAGAATCAAAGTGTTTGAAAAACTGCAGTAAATAGAGAATTTACATTATACTAGATATACAAACATAAGGAAAGGCATTATCTTTACAGTAAACAGCCTATACCACACTAAAAATTCATTTGAGTTCATTTTTAAACTTCCCATGCCACATGAATGGAGTATTTGAGAGAACCTACAAAATCTCATCTTTCACAAGAGTGTGATTTGATTAAAAAAATAACAGTACAATAACCCTTCTTCCCCTGCATTACGTGCATCTTCACATACTTTAGAACAGCATACAATAGGAATGAAACAAACAGGAAAAAAAAAAAAAGCAGAAAAAAAGGACACCAAAACCATGGGAGAGTTGTTGAAGTTGTTGAAGTCTTCATCCAGAAAAACCCTTATACAAGTTTACATGACAAACTGAAGCTAGCTGTTACCCCTTATTTCTGGTATGTGAACCCAGTAGTACAGTATCAGAACTGGAATTAAGAAAGGATAATAATTCTCATTTAACTCTCAGCACTCTTAAAAAAAAAAAAAAAAACAAACTGATAAAACTGAATACTGAGCTTTATTACTAACTTCTCATAGGTATCTGAACCATTCATTGTATCTTAAGACAAACATCAGGTGTTGCCTGTTGCATTTTTTTCAAATGCTGAACTCTGTATGGTAAAGAAAGGTAGGCATTTTAAAAGCTTACATGTTCCATTCCCCTTCAAATGACTCATTTCTACCTCAACTTTTCACCTCACTCCACCTACAGGATACTAGAGTTTTTTCCCAGATCCTATGATGCAAAGTGTTGGCACCACCTGGCTTTTCACATGGTCTATCCAGCCAGAAGGCTGCTCTTTGTCAGAACAGGAAGGGGAAGTAAAATAATTCAGTCCACTTAGGTATGAAGACTACAATCACTCAGCTACATTAGTTGATTAAATTTAAAAAAATCAGGGACAGCAGGAACAGCTGCACAAGTAAATCATATAAACCTCAGTTCTTTCTGATAAAAACTTATCAAACAGTACACATAATGAAAAGTGGTACTTTAGTAGGTTACAGAGGATGTACTATCAGTAACTCTTTTGAATGCTGCCAACTTCCAAAATGTGCTAGTCCTGGACTTAGTTTCCATATGTCAAATCCAACATACTATCATTTCCACAGAGGTGTTGCACCCTCCAACTTGGTGATTAGGGGAAGAGACAGAGAAGGAAATTGAAGATGCCCTTCCTACAAACACAATGCACAGCTTAGAACTTGAGCTGGGATTGCTACCACTTATGTGTGGCCCAGAAGTAAATCAAGGAACTTTTGCCAAATTCATTCTTCCCTGAAACATAAGACAGTCTGTGCTGGTCTACACTACAGAAGATTTACTAAGGCAGTTGTAATAGCTACCCTTTACCTTCCCCAGCTAATAGCACAGCTTGCACAGTGACTTCAATCACTCTAGTTTCTGGCAGTTGCCTAAAGGGAACATTAGTACAATCTTGCCAGAAAAAAAAGAGCTGTACTTGTAGACTACCCAAATGCATGACCAACCAGAAAGAAGGAAGTTCTTAATTCCCAGACAGGGTTTCCCACATTAAACTTTAGACTTCTTTTGTAACATAAAGTTGTTTAGGAAAAGCTGATGCTAAATGCAGTTCAGTGGCAGGTAATCATTCTGATAAAAGTCACATTCATAAACAAAACGCTGTAAAAAAATACAGTGAGAGATTTGCTTAGATTAAGCATGTGGGGGAAAAAAAATGTCTTTATGATTCCCTGTCACAGTGCTAAGCCAAATGTTAAATGAGGGCAATAAATGGTTACTAGAATCTGGCAGGTATTCCTCCTCTTGCGTTACTGGAGAAGTTGGTTTTTAAAAGCCTACAAGAACACTAACTGAAGGTAACCCAGAAGTGAACTCAGGATTAAACAGCAGTCAAATCATGTGAAACTAAAACTTTCCACTAGTATTTTTAAAGTGAAAACACATACTGAATGACCAAACCAAACATTTACACAAGCAGTTTTGAAGAGATCATGGCTTAGGGAAATTTGAGGTCAGAGTTATACTTTTCCAAACTCAGGACAGGCAAGACCTCTATAACAACCCCACAAAGTCTTTGAAGACCATACCTCTGTCTCATGTTTTCTTTTCCATGGAGCAAATAGTCTAGTAGTTTGATCAGATCCAACACTGATGATAAATTCTCCTTCTGGATCCCACTTTACATCCTCTACACTGTTAAAATGTCCTGAAATCACAACATCTGGAGTCCATTCTTTCTATAAAAATTAAAGAAGCCAAAGAAGCAAAAAGTTTTCAGTTGACTGATTAGCATATTCTAACCAAAATAAGTAATAAAAAGCTCACTGGGAAAGAAATAAACAGGACATATGAAAACAGTAAATACTTCTAATTGAACTCAGAGTGCCTACAAGGACACAAACGCCAATTCCCTGCTCCAGTTTAGAATAAATTAGTGTTACTGTGTAGATGCTATTTCTGAGCAAAGCAAAACTACAGATGTGCTCAGTTTACTCCACCAACTTCATGGTTGTTACAAGAAGGCATAAGATTTAGAGTTTGGGTAATTCCAACCTCCCTTCTATGTAGAAGTGAGGCTCCTGCAGAATGTTGCATTCAGAGGATGGATATTTCTATTGTTAATTTTAAGCTGCACTGTTACATTTGACATTTTCTGTTAACAATACAACTCATCTGGAATGACAAATGTATTTTTTTAAGCACTAACAATAATAAATAATAACGTACCTTATTAACTGAAGACTGTTTCCAAAGGTGAAATGCTCCATGAAAAGCATGAGCAATGATCATTGAACCATCTGGACTAAACTGGCAGTCAAAAAATCCAAGGGTATTGCCCCCTACTTCACCTACCCGCACCTGAATTAATGAACAAGTGAGATATCCATGAAAATTGCCATCAGTTCATATAAACTCATCTCAATCTCTTGAGATAAAGATTTAGTTATAGGCAACAGTTTACATTATACAATATTCTTCAAATGTATTTTGTGTAACTGCAAAGCTGAGCACTAAAATATCAAGGGAATTAAAGCTGCATGCCATTCCTGCACACAGTCTCCCTTCATAAACATCTCGGGAGGGGAATCTTGCTCAGTCTGAGATCTAATCAATGCAAATGGAATCTAAAAAGAAAGTAACGACTCACAAGCTTTATAGCACAACTGCTTTTTAGAAGCTTGTAAATTTAGGCACAAACACAAACAACAAATAGATTTTCTATGATCACTCCATTATGAACTAACTCATACTTCAAGTAGAAAGGCACAAGGACTTTTCAATGGAACTGGGAAAAACTACATCCACTACTCTAATTCTCTTCTTTCCCTCGAGAGAGTATTAAAACTTTATTTTTGACCGGAAGTCATAACCAATGGTTGGCATAACCCAAAACAAACAAATTCAGTTGAAATACTGCTATATGTTTTTAGTTAATTTGCTTTTCCAAAGACATCTACCAAAGCATTAAATCAATCTGTTTGTACTACTTGTTTATTTAAGATGATCCACATTAGAACAGCATTCAAAATAATACAGTGAAACATGAGCATCCAGCTCAAATGGAAGAAAAACCTCATGTCACAACCCATGAACAAGTTACTGTGAATAAAACAAGGCTTGTGAATTCTGTG
This sequence comes from Heteronetta atricapilla, assembly GCA_011075105.1. Lineage (NCBI taxonomy): Eukaryota > Metazoa > Chordata > Aves > Anseriformes > Anatidae > Heteronetta > Heteronetta atricapilla. Next base: position 94,596,339 of record CM021732.1, read on the forward strand.
TCAGCTGCTCTGGAGAAACTGCTTCAATGCACGTTCCCACAAGGATTAACTATAAATATTTCAGGGTGGTTTCTTCCTCTTCTGTCTGAGTATACAGTGTGTGTTACTATATAGCACCTGACTTGTTATTCTGTGAATGACAGTTGAGCAGAAACTGTTGTCAGAATCTCCCAAGTAATAAAAATTAAAAAAATAAAATAATAAAAAGCAATAAAAATTATACTGCATTGAATCATTTTTGATAAACATAGTTTTACTTGCAACGCAGTGTCAGAATGAGTATTCTGCAAGAAAAAAGTTTTCCTCTCTCAAAAAGAAAAAAGCTTTTCTCTCTCAACATTTTATAGAGTTTGTGTTTCCTCCTGTATACATACAGTGCTGAAAAGTCACTTTTAATACAGCATATATTGTGAGGAAGACTGGCACTTGCCTGTTCTAGCCAAACTCCAGATTCCTTATCGGGTTCCCAGAGGATCACAGTTTTGTCCATTGAAGCAGACAATATCCTCATTGGTTGTTGTATGCTGCCACCTACAGTACAAGGAAAAAGGTTACCCTACAACGTGAGAATGCTCTCTATAAGAATTTGCTCATAGTGAAATGCAAACATGCTAAGAAATTAGTTCAGCGGTGGGGACATGCAATGCAGCACTTAAATGCCACACTTTATAGGCCTTGCTTACTTACTAGGCCTTCATTAAGAGGTACTGTATTTTTTTAAACCATAATCTCACAAATGAAGTGTAAAATACATACATGCAAACAACCATATTCTACTGTTTATTCACTCCAAACAGATGCTGGAAAAAAATGCTATTCAGAAGAAAAGCTAGAGCTTCACAGAGAGACCACACAGAAGTTGTCAGTTCTTTTCTTCACCTAAGTTCTTACCAGGAGATTTCCAGTTTAAAACAAAATAATCTCTATGCCAATACCCACTGCTTTTTCAAATTCAGTGTTAGATTCACTAACAGACTTCAGTTACTATAGCACCTTGCAATAAAAACAGCAGTAAGTACAGCTCCCAGAACTCAATGAAACTCCCCAGGGAGGTTGGTTGATTCACCATGCATTGGGGAAACACCTAGGATAACTGTTGGGGAGCCCTTCATAACAGAGACGTTGGTGGGCATCTCCTGAGGCAGTATCTATTGTCAGCACCAGATCTCCTAGCTGCTGCATTGAGAAGTCGTAAGCAATGCCCTGAATCTGTCTCTCCACTCAGCCTGCCTCTACTGAACAAAAAAAATGATTCTGGGGAATGCAAGGCTGTGTAAGACCACAGAATGCAAGCAGCTGTATGTATGTAAAAGCATGGTGTAAGATACCTGGAAAGCTTCACCGCCTAACATGACAAAGGTTTTTGGAATGCAATGCAAGATTTGCATGCCTGTATTTTGCCTAAACCTTGACTTAAGAGGTAAAAATCTTGTATTGTCTTGTACTGGTGCACCCCTGTTTCCTCCCACCAAAAAAAAAGTGTATGGTGGGGGAACAGACTAAGCCAGCATTTCTAAAGCAAGTGCCATGTCTTTCACTACAGTTATTTTATCATCCTAATTGCACTCTACTGCTCAAGTGCTGTATACATACTGTCAAAGCTGTGCTTTGTACTGGTAAAGTCACCTGCCATCAGCAACTAAGACATCTCAGGAAAAAAAAAAGGCAGCTTTGCCAATAACAATACACAAGGGCCTTTTGATGATGCAAGCATATCAAGTCAATAGTCTCAATCCCTTACATACCAGGCAGACATGCACCAGCAAATCAGTACTGCAAACAAGGCTGTCAGAATTTAAGGATTTAAAAAGAAAAATAAAGACTAGATCAAGATATAAAATTAAAGTAACTAAATATCAATTTTTCAACAAGAGTCAGTGTTAATGCCTTAAAGCTACATGCTAGCTAGAGAAAACTGATACTCAAGGAATTCCTGGTATGTTAAATTAATGCATGGAAGACTGGAGATTAATCTTCCAAACATTGCTATTTGTTCCTTTGTAGTCCAAGAAAAAGAAAGTAGTGCTCTTGAGTTAATACTGACCTTCCAAAACACATACATTTCAAATACATATATCAAGAGAAAATATTACAGCTATTAATTCAGTTATAAATTGAATTTTTTTATCCTCTAATAAATCAATTACAATGAGGCAAGTGGAATACAGCATCTTGCAACAGACTGAGCCTGTGCAGCACGAACAGCAGATGTGCTACTGGCACATTCAGCCAAAATATCCAATCACCTATAAAACGTTATTTGCAGAATTTAAACGTTTTCATAGTCCACAGTGACAAGCGAACATGCAAACACAATGAAAAGACACGACTTTAGCCATCTGTACAATGTTTAATATAACTGCTATGGTGTTTAGTATCAGTTTACCTTTGGAAAAGGAAGGTTGCCAGTGGACTGCATACACCCAGTTTTCATGACCAGCCAACACAGACTCCAAAGTAACTGCGTATGTTGTACCAGTATCTACCAGAAATCAGAGAAAAGCACATTTCTTTCTAAAAGCCAAGAAAAAAACAGACCATTTCTGATACCTTCAGTGATAAAAGCAACTACTTTCATCATCTATCAGTATTTCAATAGCCTATTGACATTGAACAAGTCCTTGAAAACGTACTTTGCTGCAAGCCCTGCATACCATGTTGACACCAACAGGTCACCTATTGCCTCAAAGTGGTATCACAGAACTCCTGAAGAGGTCTCAAGGAATTTTGAAGTAAACTCTCTGACATCATTTCTGCCCGTATTCTTAGACATATTTACATCTCCAAATGACTGTAAAAACAACGATCCATTAGAATTTGGAGAAAGTATCATAAGCACTTGTTACACGCATCATACAAACCTCATTACATTACCTAAGTTGTCTAGTAATTTACCCCATTATGTCAAAACTGCAACCCTCTGACATTACAGTGCTCAAATAGTATGTTAAATAACCACAAAGTAAGTCTGCACATACTTATTTGTTGTCTCCAATCCTCTCCAAAGGTTTAAGTAACAGTAGTTCCTCTTAATACATTGAATTTAAAAGGAAGAAGCATGTTATTAAACTGGAGGAGAGCTGCCTAACAGCATACCTCCCACAGACAAATATATCTCCTGGCTACGTACTGCATTTGGAATATGCATAACAGTACAGGTTGATGTTAAGTTTTCTCACTGCTTTACCATTTTTGTAACACATTGTTAACTTTATACAGCCACTGCTTTAAAGTCTACTTTTTCTAACAGCTGAACAAAATAATGCAGTCAAACTGGTCTCTGATTCTTTTAATAAAAGAAACAAAACAAATTAAATGTTAACCAGCTTGATAGCCCCCCCCTGAAACCACTATCAGATACGCAAGAATCTATACATGGGAATTATACAGCTGATACCTACCTTTAACAGTAAAAACATTCTCTTTCAGCCTTATGGAATAATCTTCAGTTTCTGAAGATTCCTTTGATTTCATACACACTTTCCAAATTCTTATCAAACAATCCTGAGCACAGCTTGCTAAGTATAGGTCTTCATCTATTTGGTTAAAAACATTGTAATAATTAAAGAGCCGTATTTTCATTGCAACCAATGCCATGATAAAACTACTATCTTTCTGAACTTTCACTACAGCATTATCCTCATTTTCCCCATTTTACACATATCATAAATACTGCTATTTTATTTCAATATCAACTTATTCTTCTATTTCAAACTCTACACTTGTTTAGAACATACTGACTATAGACATTTCTCTGCCTATTAGATAGGGAAATGTCTTCTGGCAATACTACACATGAGCTTCCCTGTTATAGCCTTCACTCTCCCCAATTTCAACATCCACAATGAGTAACCTAATACTAATAAGAACTTCTTTATTCAGGACTGTAACAACCTCTAATGCTCTCTATTTTATTTTTGCCATTGCAATAAATATTTGATTAGTTAATGTCTGAATAGGTTCTCTTCTTAATCTCCTATTCTTACCCAAAAAAAAAAAAACACATGTGAGGAAGAAAAATACTTTCACTCTATTTTTACCCCTTTGAAGAAGCAGTAAACTATTTCTCATTCAGACATAGACACTGCCATACTGAGAAAGACAAGTTGCTAAAATTCCTATTTGTTTGCATCAGGCAGCAGTTATGTAAACACACTTGAAGCAAGCAAAATAAAATGAGGAATGCAAACACAAGTGTGTTCTGTATCAATCTTACTGTAGTGGTAATTTTGTGAACTGAAACATGGTTGCAGTATAGGTTCAACAGTTCTTGTTTTTAACAAGTCATAAATATTAAAAATCAAGGTAGAACTTTGTATCACCATTTCAGAAAAAATAAATAAATGTTCAATCACAAGAGCTACAGTGCATCAAAAACATCTGCTGGAGTGGTAAAGTATCAGTAATGTTATTAAACCAGTATTCCATTTCATTTATCTTTCATACTGACCACACACTGCCCATTCAATGCCTCTTATCCAATCTTCATGGCCAGGGAGGATTAATGTTTTCTGAAACTGAATAAAATTTCCTGTTAGATCATAGAAATATACTTAGTTATCATGCACATATGGTGAATTAGCTTTGGATTTTGAGGTATTTTATATTTACAGATTTTATTATTTGAAATTGGAAAAATAACCTGTTACAAAAGATTGCAATGTAACGATAGGTTCTAAATAGGCCTTTCTGGTTTTGTCACCATTGTGTAAACGTGTTACACTACGGCACTTCCCACATATGAGCAGGAAAGCACAAGAATTGAAGGAGCTGAATTTATTTTATTTTAGCTTTTTAAGTTAATCATGCTGACAGTGGTACACACAGTATAACATAATTCAAAAATAACACAGTAAATAATTTGTATTAGACAAAGTGGATGCAACTATAGATGACGTGAAGAATGAATACAGGTAAAAATCAAGCATAAAGGGCTAGATGGGCCTTAATTTATTTCCATCATTAATTTTTAATATGATACTGTTAAGAATTACTACTTATGAGGTTAGAAATATTCCCTATGTTTCTTAAGTTTATTACTAAGTTCCAAAGGCTGTTACACATCAAGAACTGTATCTGCAGATGGAAACCTGTGTATGAACACAGGAACACAAACACAGTCTCTTTTGAGGAATTTCATTAGTAGTATGTTTTCACTTGTAACATATGTAATACTACCACTTTACAGACTGGAGTGGTCTGTAACTGTTACTGGGCTGATATGTACCTCATGAAGTTCAACAGAGTAGAACTGCCAAGTCCTGCACCTGAGGAGGAACAACTCCAGGTACCAGCACATGCTGAAAGGAGCTGGGGGCCCTGGTGGACGCCAAGTTGAACGTGATTCAGCAGTTTGCCCTTGCAGCTAAGAAGGCTAATGGCATCCTGGGCTGTATTAGGCAAAAAGTATAGCCAGCAGGTTGAAGGAAGTGATCCATCCCTTCTACTCAGTGCTGGTAAGGCCACATGTAGAGTACTGCGACCAGTTCTGGACTCCTCAGTACAACAGAGACATGGAGCTACTGGAGAGAGCCCAGTGGTCACAAAAATGACAAAGGGACTGGAGCATCTCTCCTATGAGGAAACTCTGAGACATCTGTTCAGTCAAAGAGGAAACTTGGAGGAATCTCATCAATATATACAAGTATCTGAAAGGAGGGTGCAAAGAGGATGGAGACAGGCTCTTTTCAATGGTGTCCAGTGACATGACAATAGGTAGCAGAAGTCCAAGTCTTACTGATTTTCTCTGCCACGCACCAGATGTGAGCTCCCTCCTCCATATAGCTGAAAATTGTCATGGAATTAGAAAAAAGCCCAAATTATCTTGACTCTCTTACTTCACTTTTCAACTAGACTGAATTATTTCAGGGAAAACATACTCCAGCATACACAGCAAAATTTTCTTACATAAGCCAACCTCAACATACAGATGTTGTTTTAAAGCTATATTTTGAAAGTCTGGTTTGCTTTACTTCCCCTTCACAGGGCCATAATATCTCTAGCAGGAAGACGTAATGGTTTTTGAAGATTTTTCCCTGAGTGCTTTTATAAATCAATACCCTCTTTCAATAACTCAGAAAAGTAAAGAGAGAAACATTTCTTCTCTCTACTAAATGCTTTAAGGGATCTTCAAATAAATTATCTTTAAGGATGTGAAGTTTGCCCTCTGAATTTCAAAACCATTTTTATGAATAAATATATTTCAACTGTAAGATTCATGAGATTACCCAAAAGGCAGCCTGAATCAACTAGTGAAAGAAACCTGAAAATACCTCATCCTTCCTCTAAGTATAACAAAGCTGTCTGAATTTCATTAGTATTTCCCACAAACTCACACTGTACCTTTGCTTTCCTACAATCTTTGATCATAAACGAAAGGAAGAGATTTCCAAGAGTTAATAGGACAGAGCTATGGAACCTTACCAGAGAGTGAAGAAGGCAAAAGTTCAGTTCTAGTCACTCTCCTACATCATGTTTTATTGAAAAGTAGCAGGACAACGTTCATTTCTTCAAATACCTCTAAAAGTAGACCTACAGAAGCCACAAACGGTGTCAACAGATTTGAGAGAACCTGACTAAATAGGAGAACCAATCAAACTGAAAGTTTGGTCTGGACCATAGAAGTAAACACGTTCCAAATTTTGAATCTGGGAAATCAGCTGCACATTGGCAGAGAGAGAAGTCTTTCTTCAGCACCACTGCACACTAAGAATCATGAGAGGCATTCTGCCACTGCTAGCTCTTAGAGAATGTCATTAAAATCATTTAACTCATGAGCTTCCTTTTTTCCTTCATAGGAAAAAATAAAGCTAAGAAACCAATCCTCCCTTCCTGCTTAGCAGTCAAGATATCCATGACATTGGAGATAATAGGATGAAGCATTTTTTTAAATCAACAAAAAACATCTTATTATATGACAGCCTGAATAAGCAAAATAATCTATAAGAAGCATTCATTTGTCCCAACAAGCAAAAAGGAACACCTATTTTTCAAAATCTCAGAAAACTGAGAAAAATAATTGGTTCCTATACATGTTGGTTCAGTAAGGGTTTTTGGTTGGTAAGCTCATTTGTGCATTGTGGAGGGGAAGGGTGTGATCCCTGTTTGTTTTTTAAAGGGACTAATAAGAGACATTGACTTATGCTTTGGAAGACAAGCCCTGTAACACCTTCTTTAGAGTCTAATAAAAGAACAGCTACAAAAGAGAACAGAACTTCTTTGTAGTGCACCAAAGGAACATTTAACTGTATGAAAAACTAAAGATTGCCAGCTTCCAAATAATATGTGAAAAATGTGTATGCCTATAGAAGATCAGATACTATTTCAAGTATTTGTTTGGACATTCAGAAGCATTCAGCACAAACGGCATACTTAACAAAAATACAGTTCAATATATAAAAATCATACCAGTTTTTCTGTAACAATTTATAGACTGAAAATAATATTTCCATGTGAAACACTCACTGAATAAAGATGCAGCCATAGTTATTATTTCATGTCAGTGGGGACAAAAACACAGGGTATCTTCAAGTAGGGAAAAATAGGGAAAAATAACACTTTTACAAACAGAATCCACTTCAGCATTCTGTACAAGCATTTCACCATTATCAAGAAAATGAATGAAGTTTTTGAACAGGGGTAGTTTTGTGTGATGGTTATCAGAGACAGATAGTAGATATTGAAGAACTTAAAAAAAATCAGTAGCACATATGAAAAGAAAAGAAGCAGAACTGTGTAACGTTCTGAGCAAGACAGGAAAGCTATGATTACCTGACTGCTCTGCTGTATAAACAAATGTATTTTGCAATCATCACCACCACAAGCCAGTATTGGTACTGAAATGGAAAAAAAAACAAGTCCATTACTAAAGTTACAAAATCTGATGTTCTAGGATATGAAAAACTAAATAGATAAAAAACAAATACAATAACAAATTTATAGGAAGACATTATATCACTTTTTAAAAACTGTTTTCTAAGACACACGCCTTATATTTTAAAAATTAGTATTTCAAGAACACAAAACTCAGAAGTTATTTTGATATGTAAGTAAACACAGCTCCCTATTCACACAAATGCTACGGAGCCCTTGCCTTACACAGGGCTGAAAATATTGGACTAGAGGTAATGAACGGTTCTGAAAGAAGACCTGGTTTCAGGTCCACAGAAATTCAGCAACACTGAGTTTTCTTTCCACATAACACAATACATGTTCCTGGAGCCTGTATCGTGCTTTCCTGAGGAATACATTTTATGGGACATTCCAGTAATTACATACTTATTCAATGAAAGTTTGAGTAAGAAAAACAAGAAGAGAATTGTGATCTAGTCGCTGTAACAGACAAATGCAAATGTTCTCGTTCAGAAAGTTCTATTAAGAAGTATATAACTGGCAAAAATGGACTATTATACATTTTTCACAGAAATGCTCTACAGTAATATAATTTGCATTGATTGAAATGAAGTCCTCCAAAAGAAAAAGAAAAAGAAAGTTGGAAACTGAGGTCCAACTGTAGTGGAGATAAGACGATTTGCAATGCTTTTTCAAGTTTGCTCTCCTTTTCACCTGTTACAATTCAATTCTAAAGAGACGAATGGTTCCCAACGTTTTTTTAAAATATATTTCAGCAACAATCAGTTAAAATACTAGGCATCATGAACTTCAGTGTCTTCTGAAAGTTAAAGCACCCATTACACATGAATCAATTTTCAATGTGAGCTTTAAATTTCTTTGATTGGTGAAATCAGAGTTTCCTGTAAATGCTTCTAGATCAGGAGTGTAGCCTATGACTTTCAGAAAATTAATTCTTTAATTCCTGACTTCAGAGCTGCAGGTTGCCCTCAACATGAAAGCTTCCCTAAATCTTATTACAGGTGTCAGCATAACTTTCATAAAGATTTCAGAGCAACTCCAAAAGTTATCATACATCATTTTTTTCCTGAAGCTCGTTAATCTTCTGAATTGCCACTATATATTAATGTTTGACTGAATGATCAGCAATTAGATTTTTAATATGTTTTAAGCTATTTTAATTTCATACATAACCATACACAACAATCCTCTGAAGCAGTTCAATTGCATGGACTTTTTGGTGGAGGAGGTAAAGTACAGAATATGATTATGCTCTATTAAAAGCTTCTTTTCTGGGGAAATATTTCTAAATATATATTTACAGCTCAAAATTTAAACTGTTTCTGGACAACCTTAGCAAGGCAATCCTTTGTACTGAAACTGACATTCAAAAGAAATATAGAGCCTTTTTTGTTTTGTTTAATGTTTTGTTAATTTCCTTATAGAAAGTAAGTTAAGAATTTCTGATTTGAAACTAGTGCCATCTCTTCAGAAAAGTACTCTTTTTCAGGTTATGAACATTGTGCTATTTGGATAACTAATTTAAGTCAGGATGGGAAAGAGGCCATAATAAAGGATTGCCCTGCTTTGAATGCAACTTTAGGGTAAACTAGGCTTTGGGGGCTCTAATAGATTTTCCACAGTAAAGCAAAGTGTTTGTTATTCTACCATTTCAAGAAGATTCAGTATACTAAGTAAAGAAATAATCTATTACTTCACAGTATGAATTTTATCCTCATTAAACTGGTACCACGGACACTTCATTTCTAAGGAAAATTCACACTGGAGTTAATATGATTTAACCTAAGCCTTTTAACACATCATCTCAGCAAAGACCTACTAGTGTATTTACAATAAAAATAAGAGAGGTTTGAAGTGTAGACGCCACCAGTGTAGACACTGTTTTTGATATCAGACGTGCTCTGGAAGCAGATAGAAGTATTTCCAAATGGGACAACACATCTTGAAACAGCTTTCCTATCTCCCAGAATTATTTCAAGCCAAAGAATAAAACAAGCTTTTGCAATTGCCTTGGAGGCATACAATCTAAAAACACATCAGTGTGGAACACATGCAGCAAGTAGATGGAACCCCAAAAACTGTAAGAAGCTTCAGTATGTTTCCTCTTCAGAGCCCATCACTTACTCCTCCATCAAAATGAAGGGCTCTAATGATACTTAAAACACAAACCTAACTGAGCATAAGTATTTGGCTTGCACTGTGCTAGAGGATACACCTAGCTTTAAAAAAAAGACTTCTACAGATTTCCAACAGAAGAATATGTCTCTGGTAGGATATGAAAGCAGCTTCACTCTCAGGGAGAAAAATAAAATAAAAAATAAGAGATTCAGTTCTGAACATTTACATTGGCAGAAAACTCTACAAGCCATACTGAAAAGTCAGGTTAAATTTGTTCAGCACCTTTTTTTCATGGTTAAGGCTGGACACATGCTTAACAGTGCTCAGTAACATGCAATTTCTGATGCAGCCCTACAGATTCTTTTTATTTATCTTGCTCTTCAACCCAAACAACAAAAAATATAAAGTGCAGCAGCACAAGGAATGAGTGAAACCATCAGTATCAGCCTAGCCCATTCAATTCTATCTTCTATATCCCGTTTTTGTGCTGTCTTATAGTTCAAGTAAAGAACTTTGAGCAGCATTTTCAAAATGCTGCAATCAGCCAGTAGTTTTCTAATTCTTAAGAAAAGTTCAGATTAAATCTTTAAATATAGGCACCAGCTTAGGCTAATTCCCTAAAAAACAAAATATATGACACAAGGGTCTGGAGTTGGTTAAATGAAAATCCTGTTACACAGTTGGGAGATTTCTTAGATTTTATTTTTTCTGCATTGATATTCAAGATATGCAGCTTTACTTACCATTGCTGCCAGGCAAGAAGGATAAGGAGACATCCATAACAAATCCATTTCCAAATTGCAGAATGTCAATGCATTTAGCTGAAAACAAGAACAGACAGTGTAGATCTCGTTCATCATATTACTGTTACATTGTCATCTTCTACGTTATGTAGTTAGAATTCCCCGTTCAATTTTAGTTTAAGGAGCTGAAAAACTTTTGTCAGAATCCATTCATTTTCAGAGAGAAAATAACCCTCAATAACAGTGTTATCTTTTAAGAGGTCATGGCAATCCATCCATGGTTAGCTGAGTTAGAAGATAAGTCACTATTCCCCACTGAATATTAAAGTTGTACAGTTTCACTCTGGTGAAGCAATGAATATTGCGGATTGCATCCTGTGGCAACAGCATTCACTACACAGAAAGCTAAAACTGGACTCACTTGCTACAAGAGCAGATAGAGATAGGAACAAAAACCAGACCTCCTCCTAACACCCTTGAGACCCAGAAGTAATTAAACTGGTGACACATCAAGATCACAGTAACAAGCAAGATGGCTGAACAATCTTCCTACAGAGGCAAAATTAAAACAAAAAAATAGAAAGGAAAGGACAACTTCTACAGGAGCATGAGAAATGCCTTCTAGAACACAGGGGTGAAGACTGGCAACTCCCCATCTATTAATCTCACTTAGGTAGAGCAAGGTGAAATCCACAAGTACACCAGGTAACAAAAAGTAGCATGAGAGATTTACTCAGTACAACTCAACTATCAACTACTAGCATAACACTTTAAACCTAGATTATCTGTCCTAATTATTTCTTACGTATTTCAAAGAGAATTCTCCAATGCATCCATACAAGGGCCTGGTTCAACAGAAGGTCAAGATCTATTATCCCACACTTTGCACAAGCAGACCCAGAACTAGTTTCTTCCCAGTTACAAGGACAGTGTTCAGAGTACCAGATTCTGAACACACGTTAAAAAGAAACTGGTAAGTTCAGCCAACATATCACTGCCAAGAAATATAGATAAAATATTCTGAGAAACAAATCTGACCCAAAGCTATTAAATATATCATTTTTATTAAGCCAGTATGTTGTTGCTACTTTCAATAAAAAATTTACCTTCTGAACCATTCCGAGACCAGATTCGCACAGTAGAGTCAGATGCTGCAGAAGCTATTAACAGATCTAAATCAGGTTCATCTGACTGGTAGACAGCATCCACTGCACAAACAGCTTCAGTATGACCTTCGAGAGTAATGCTTTTCACAATCTAAACACATCAGAAAGTTTTACAAAGTCATACAAACTAACAAAATTAAAAATTCTCTCATAAAAGTTAATGGAGTTTAACGACATTTTAATGAAAGGGAAACAAACACTTAGTACTGAAAACAAGTCATATGTTTGTGGTAGTGGTGCTTCTGTCAAACTACGCTTAAGCTAAAGCACATTCCAGAAAGTACAGAGAAGGGGTACAGCAGTAGTAAGCATTAACTTGACAGGACTGAATCAAAGCTGAACAGAATTGAGTGTTCCTGTGCACACTATACAAATTCCTTGAGGAAAGCTGGACATAGTACTGAGGTTAGGAAGAGTAGTTTTCCTTCCTTTCTCTTCTTCTCTTCCCCCTAACCCTAAGAAACATCTCATCAAAGTTTGGAGAACCTTAGTGAAGGAGATAAAGCAGAACACAATGGAATAAATAGCAACTATAGCAGCTCTGTTGAGTATGTTGTGATTTACAAGAATACCTTTTTGTCCTTTAAAATACTGACACAAAACCTGAAACCTCTAAATTTCAACTTAAGCTTCTCAGTGAATGAATACAGGTGATTCATTTTGTAGTCCGTTTGTCATAAAAACAAACAATGGAACGAGAAGATCTTAATTCTCTGACTAAAAGATGTCTAGCATTTATCCAGATTTTGTCACAAATGTACATGATAACTCTTTCAAAAAACAAGAGATAAAAATTCGTAAGCCCCACTGACATTTTTTTATTGGTCCAATGCAGAGTTTTGCCTGTTTAAGTATATAAGCTAGTATAGAAGCATCACTAAAGTATGCATGTTTAGTTACATCCTTTTTCAAAGACTGCTATAGAATCACAGAAAAATTAAGGTTGGAAAGGACCTTCAAGATCATCTGGTCCAGCTGTCCCCCTACTACCAATGTCACCCACTAAACCATGTTCCTAAGCACCACGTCCACCCTTTCCCTGAACACCCCCAGGGACAGTGACTCAACCACTTCCCTGGGCAACCCATTCCAATGCCCAACTGCTCTTTCTGAGCAGAAATGTCTCCTAATTGTTTTAAATGTTGAAGAGTAGTGCTCTTTGTTCAGTTCTTTAATTGCTGAAGAGTAGGGGCATGACGTTTCCATTTTTCCAGCCAGGGGCATTACCCAAATGCCAGGACTTTTCAACTGTGATGGAGAGAGGCTTGCCAGTTCCCTCTGGGATTCATGTCATCAGGTCCCATAGACCTGTACCTGTTTAGTTTCATCAGGTGGTGTCGAACCTGCCCTTCACTTACAGTGGATGGGAGTTTGATTCCCCTAGACTCCATCTATGGGTTCAGGGAAATGAAAGACTTGGGAAGCCATCTATCAGTGCAGACAGAGGCAAAGAAATTGTTGAGTACCTCAGCCTTCTCAGATATAGAAACTCACTTCTAGTATAAAAAGTTAGCCACCTATAATCACTTACACACTACTATTTTCACCCCTCAGTCTATTTTCACAAATGGTAAAGGTGGATGGTGGCCATCAGGGACTCCTCCTGTCACCCCAGCACAGCAGCCCAAAGGAAGCTGGGTCCTCTCCTGTGCTCTTCCTCGAGTGTCCATGCAGAAGGGCTGCCACCTCTCGCACAAGGGCTGGGGGATGGGAAAGAAGCACTCACACAACCCCTGAGAATTGGCAAGAGTTGTTTATTGCCAGGATATCTTGCAGGTGAGTCTGAAGGATGTCCATGGTGTTTGGTGGCTCCAAGCTAATGCTTGGAATGGAGCCTGAGCAAGGAGTAGGGAACTGGGCGGGCACTCCTGCAACATTGTTGGTGCTCTTGGATGGAAGAGAGCAATGACATGCTGTGGTAGTCCCAGGTCTGTTCTGGTGGAGGTGGATCCACTTCCATTTGTTCCTCCACATCTGGTGGATCCATCTCCATGGGCAGAAGGCTAAGCCAGTCTTTGCCTTGGACTGCCCAAACGGGATGCCTTCCATATGGAATGTTTTCAGGCCAGGGTGCCGAACCAGGGGGTAGCCCAGTTCCACCCCCAGGCCCCATGCCACTGTCAGCTTGATTTTCATGCACGGGTTCAAGGCTGCTGTCTGTTTTACAGCCATGCCTGGGTCCCATGCTCCGTTCTAGACTATTGGCATGCCTCTGCTCCCCACGGCTGTCTGCCTGATGCTCCTGACTTTGCCCCATGCCACCGTTGTGCCTATAGGAAGGCCCAGGCCCCATCGCTGGGTGTTTGAGGGGCCGGCCTGTTCCCCACGTCATTGCAGTACCAGTGGTACCACTTAAATGTGTCTGTGGGGTGGGTGCCAGAGGTCCCTCAAGGACTGGTGTCTCTTGTGCTGCTGGCGCTATCCCTCCACCCATGACACATCTCCTTCCGCTCAGGTGCACTCCGTCTTGGTGCTCTAACAAACAGCATCGCTGTCCTCACACACCAAGGAGGGCCGCTTCTCGCCTTTCTGCTTCTAGTCGCCTTCCTGCCGCTTACGCTGGCTGTCAGAGGAGCTAGTCGACGAGCGAGTGGTGGGCCAGCTGCAGGGGGCCTGTTTTATAGGGTCCGCAGCAAAGGCGAGGCAGTGGTGGCCACTGTGACCTCAGCAAGCCTCTGTGATGGGCGGCCCATGCGTGGGCAGAGGCGGCTGCGTTGGGAGCGGCCTGGAAGATGCCCTCACGTAGAAGTTGGGGGGACTGAGGACTCCTTTTGTGGGGCTGCCTCCCCAGGGCCATTTGGCTTGCCAGAGAGAAAGACTGCCCTTAGGCCACAAGGGTTGCCCTCCACCTCCCATCCTGTGCCCTGGGTTTATTTTTCACACAGTTTTTTTTATGTAATTTCATTCTATTATTTACAGAAAAGAACAGAAGCAAGGTGCATCTTCTGCCCTAACGCTCAAGTGCACTTTGTGCTCTGAGTGAAGAATTTCTTCCTCACATCACATCTAATCTAAATCTCCAGCTTGCACAATTAAACCCTAATTCAGTGGATGGATGTTAAGTACTTTACAGATGAGCAAATTAAGAAAGCATTAGCCACAGGATTTGAGGAAGAGGTGACAAGGGTGCCAGCTAATGACCAGTGATGTCCTGTGTGTGCTCCCACTGCTCAGGAGGGTCCCAGGCAGCCACCAGAGAGCTGCAGAGGAGCCAGGAGCAACCTCCTTCCCTGGATAAATTCTCAAGATGTGGAGGAGGAAGTAGAGACTAAGAGGGGGAGACTTTAAGTCGGAGGCGCTGCAGATAATGCAGGATTATATTTGCTGACGAAGTGTCTTTATTCCTGCTCCAGCATGCAAAATGTTTGCGGTGCTGGGTCTGGACAAAACAATCAGAGCAGCACCAACTGCATATAGGTCCCACAGGGTCAGAAAAGCACCCAGGCTACCAGGAGATGCCATAGTTCACTCAGCTACGTACCCACTTAGACCTGACTGAGAAAAAAACACTCCTGATTGCTTTGCTTCAAGCTGCTAGGACAGAAACAGTTCCATATGTTGCCAATAAATCCCCACCACCAGACTGATGGACAATGGACAGCTCCAGAAGTCTTCCATTGAAATTCAAGTATTTGCGCACACAAAAAAAGACTGGAAATTGGCATTGTGGGAACATCCATCTCTTGTCCCATGTGCTGACGCAGGGGAAGGAGGGAGGACAGGGACAGTTTGCTTACTTGGGATGCAACGGAGAGCTCGGCTCTTAACACACTTGTGGTTGCATCAGCCCTTTTACGTGGATCCCCCAGAGCTCAGGGATGAGAACCGGTCACCTCCTGGCAGCCAAAGCAGCGAAGGATGCCACTGGCTTCAGGAAGCTCTGGCTCAAGCTTAATATATTTCAGATACGGGTGACTTTAAGCTGTTTTCCACAGTCTGTGGATTGTTTCTCTTCAAATAATTTAGCTTTAACCTGAGGCTGTGGGCTCAATCCTTGCTGTCAAAACCCGATGTGTAGCTTTGCTGGTATGGGGGAATACAGCATGAATCTTTCTGACTCCTTCAAAGTCTAGCAGAGCTGCTTTATGTTTATAGAAATCAACATAAATAAAAATAAATCTGACAGGCTTTAGTCTACATTTCTCCAGTGTATCCTCCTCTGCACTGGATTTACCTGACTTGGTTTATATCTAACAGCTTCGATACAGGTATGTCTACAGTGAGACAGAACCCAACAAATATTAATAGGGATATGGGTTTGCTCAAAAAAAAAACAACATCCAAGCAGCACAACCTGTAACATGCAGCCTATGGGCCCTGGTGAAAGCAGTGACACAACCAAAATCCCAGACTGGGTCTCCCAGCTGGCCCCCAGCCTGTTTCTGGGGCTGTGGTGCCAGGGAGCACACATCACCCCATTGGGTACGTCTACCCAATGCGCTCAGCAAACCAGACTGCTTTAATTAGTATTAGGCTGTGTACCACGTTAGTGGAAAAGGTTAATAATGAAATCCATAGATAATTTTAAGTAAGTATGCAAAGAGTTAAAACAGATCAGAATCAGCAACTACTTGTTTCAAAGAACATTCCTTCATCAAACAAGCCTGATGATTGTGGTATGTGCACTTTCCCCTAGTACATTTCTACTCTTGTGCATTTGAAAAGCCACAGACTACGCTGGTTTGAGATAACCTGTAAAACCTACACAGCCATTCACAAGCTAATGCCTAATAATCGATATTTTAAAAACTACTTAAAAAATTATATAAAGCATCTTTCTTTTTTTCTAAATTTCAGTTTATTCTGAAGACTCTTATGCCATACTGCACCTTTTCGCTTTATTTCTACAGTATGAATAATAAAATTAGGTAAGTCACTTGTCTCATTTTTTCTGACAAAACTCAATTCTTGCACATGTATTTTTAAACACCTACTCCAACTTGTATTCCATCCTTGTAGACTGCCTGCCTATATATAAACACTATACTGCTATGCAGATTGACCAGAAGTCACTATAAATGGATATAAGGAAATTAGGAAGAACTAAGGAAATGTGTACTAAAAATGAACTTCAAAGTATCAAGATTTCAAGGTAGTTTAAAGAAAAGTGTTACATGAGATCAGGAAGTTTAAGACTCAGAACTGGATCTTTTAGACATGGTAGACAAATCAGATGAAGACTGGTTAGCTAATTTCTTAATGAAGTCTGATTTTAAACAATAAACTCCACAAGAATAAAAGACATTTTAGATTAAATCATGGCATGACAACAATCTGAAGGAGATACACGTTGGATTCAGCAGTCATAGAATAATGAAGGCATGAGTAGGAAATACAGACAAAATAAATACTTTCACTTCACAGATAGTTTTTGATAAGAAACAAGAAGCGGAAAAGTTTTAAAGGGATGCTATTTCTACTTACCTGATCATTCCACACTCCTTTCCCACTCCATTCCCAAAGAATGAGCTGTTTATCAGATCCACCAGAAACCAGCTCCGTTTCCGTTGCTAGAAAAATACATCCCTGTTAGTTTTGTGAACTCTCTGCAACAGAAGCCAACAACACACACCAGTGACATCGGTTAGGACTTGCACAGCATCACACCAGTGAACTGTAAGCAAAGTTTCCATTAAAATATAGCGTGACCAATACGAGTAGCATTATACAAGACACCTCTGGAGCAGCGGCAGCAGCAAGCTCAAAGCAGCCGCTCCCGGAGACCCTGTGTCCTGGTTTGAGTTAGGATTGAGTTAAACCACAACACCCTGGGCCACTCACCTCCGTCCCGCCGCCGGACCCAGCGCACGCAGTTCACCCTGCCGCTGTGCCCGCGGAGGGCGGCGGCCGTCCGCCTCGCCTGCGGGGGGGAAGAAAGCACCGAGCATCAGCTCGCCATGTCGCCGGTGTCGTCGCCGGTGTTGTTCTTACCCCCCGCCCGACCCCACACCGCCTCCCCCCCGCCCCGCCAACCCCGGCCGCTCACCGCCGGCTGGTAGAGGACGACGTCTCGGCAGCTGCCGAAGGCGAGCAGCCCCCGCCGCCCCCATGAGACGGCCCCGCCGCCCGCCCGGTTGGCGCAGCAGGCGACATGGCAGAGCGACACGGGCGCCGCCATCTTGCCCCACCGGCCACGTGCGCGGCCGCACGCAGTTCCCATAGCAACGACCCCGCGCCGCCAGGGGGCCGCCATGTTGTGGTGGCGCCCTCCGCTCGCACCTCCCCTCAGCCGGGCACCGCTTGAAAATAAAAACTATTGCTGTTTCTTGTACTTCTTATTACACATTTCATTAAGCGCCCGCGGGTTACTGCGAAGTTGTGAAAGGTTAAAACTTTGCTGGGTTTGTTTCTGTGTGTTCATTCGTTTGAAATAACAGACTGGCTACTCGCCAGGAGCTATTGATACCGTAAAAGTTGGTCAAAGAAACTCTCCAAGATTCTATTTGGAGTATTATAAAGAAGGAATTATTTATCTGCAGTGCAAGACACACAGGAAATCATGCCACCTAGTGTGCATACCGAGTTGCTCAACTGCAAAGGTTATATGCAATTAAAATATACACACTCATTAGATTTCCAATTAATAATTGTCATATTCA
Source organism: Heteronetta atricapilla (assembly GCA_011075105.1). Classification (NCBI taxonomy): domain Eukaryota; kingdom Metazoa; phylum Chordata; class Aves; order Anseriformes; family Anatidae; genus Heteronetta; species Heteronetta atricapilla. Next base: position 94,614,837 of record CM021732.1, read on the forward strand.
TATTATTTCCCATAACTCATTAAAATATGCAAATGCACCTGGGGAATGTGCATTTGTTTCTACTGTCTTTGGGGGTCTTCTGGTGGTCAACAACAGTCCTCACTGTGTTCGCTGGTTGAACCCAGTTCTTGAGGATGCTCAAGCCATCTCGTTCTTTTTTGTCTTATTGTTTCAGTTTAGGCATGCATACTGAGCTTAGTCGGTTACACATCCAAGGGCATGCACAGCATGAGTTTCTCAGCTAATCTGACACATCCTCCAGGCCTAGGTCCTCTTGCTCTCACTTTGAGATACAAGTCTATATTTTCTTACAGATGAAGCTGGCTAGGTAATACAAAGTTTATAAACTTCCTTTTACCTAACTAAACATAGCAAAGGTAAGACCTATCTGCTCATAAAACATTTCAAATTTTGCTCTGTCAAAAAGGGGGAGAACCATAGATCCTTTTGGTTTGGTATCACTGTGGCTGCCTACACACCATCAGATGACCAAAATGGGTACACAAATAGATACAAAGGATTAACAGGTATTGAAAGGTTTAATTCTGTAAAGTCACATTTTATGCCAATAGAAATAAATTACATCAATTGAAGAAGAAATGGATACAAGGGGGGCAGAGGTTGGAGTCTACCAGACTACCAGATCCACGAGTGGTATACAAAGTTCTAGCAGTGGGCCAGATTAACCGGATTTCTTGTGCATATAAATTAATGCCATGTGTGCTAGGAAAAACCTAAATTGAATATCTGAAATTATATTCCTGTGGTTATTATCCTTTTATTTTTTTTTTTTTTTTTAGTTGGCAGACTGCTTAATAGCTTGCCATCTCTTTTTCTGATTTCCCTTCTCAGAACCATTTCAGATGTTTTGGTGAAGTATCCTTTACCCAGTATTTCACATTTTGGACACTGGAAATCATGGGCCACAAAAACAATCAAGGGGCCGGAGCACCTCTCTTATGAAGACGGGCTGAGGGAGTTGGGGTTGTTCAGCCCCGAGAAGAGAAGGCTCCAAGGAGACCTTATAGTGGCCTTCCAGTACCTAAAAAAAGGAAAGCTGGGGAGGGAGTCTTTGTCAGGGAGTGTAAGGATAGGACAAGGAGGAATGGCTTTAAACTAAAAGAGGGTAGGTTTAGATGAGATACTGGGAAGAAATCCTTCACTCAGAGAGTGGTGAGGCACTGGCACAGGTTGCCCAGAGAAGCTGTGGATGCCCTATCACTGGAGGTTCGAGACCAGGTTGGATGGGGCTTTGAGCAACTTGGTCTGGTGGGAGGTGTCCCTGCCAAGTGGCAACCCCCTGGCAAGTGGGTTGGAACTGGGTGGTCTTTAAGATCCCTTCCAATCCAAACCATTTTGTGATTCTGTGATTTCCTGCTTCTAAAGAGTTCTAGGCCTTTTTAGTCCTTCCAGATGTACATTAACAAATTACAGACTGATCCTGTTACCTGTGAAGCATCCCTCCAAGAATGAATTACCAAATTAAGTCACTGGGTACAGACTGTGTTTAATATTGCAGTTTATTATGATGTCCTGGAATAACTGCCATAGAAATCACAGGAAGTTACAACTAAGCAACAGCAGATGTACAACAGAGTGATCTGAATATGTCTGAGTACACCTATTTTTCAAGAAAAAAAAAAAAAAAAAAAAAAAAAAAAAAAAAAAGATGAGATCATAGCAGATTAGAGAATTCCATCCATTACATTTTTATTTCTTGATTTATTTATGTTTATTGCCCTCCCTGCCCAAGAAATTGAAACCAAATCAAGAGACATCCAAAATATGTATATACTTACATACATATATGCTGCCCTAGTATTCTAGTTTTCATTGTATGGTAACTGGCTTAAAGAAATGGGATCATTGGAGCAGAGTATAAATGAACTACACTGAGACAGAAAGTGAGAAATATGAAGTGAGGGATATGAAATACAGATGTGACTGTCTAAAGGTGTTCTTTCCCTCTGTTCCCAAAGAGTACCTGTGACATCCTGAAATAAGTGAAGCTGCTCTGGAAAACTGGAAAAGCTGGAAAGCCCGTGGCAGAGGGAGGACAGCTCTCCATGGCTGTGCAGAGAACAGGGTTGGGTGGGAAGAGAAGCACCAGAAGGCAAAGAAGCAGGTATGCAGGGGAGGCAGCCTCTACTTTGCACACTGAATACTTGGGCCCTAAACCACTCCTGCGTGGATTTTCTCTCCCTGTGTGCCTGCATGTTCATGAATACTGGCTGTCAGCTGCACTGTAACCTGACAAGACTGTTGCAGCTGGGCACAGCTTTTTGCCAGTGGGTGCAAGAGGAAGGAATCTGTGCCTGATCGCCTACAACATACAGCTGGAAATGTTAGCTGCTAAGAGAAGAAATGGCTCCTTGAACAAAAATGCATGGATCCAGTCATCAAAGTGCTGTAGTTGACAAGTGCTGTCCAGAGGATGGCTGTGCAGCAGCATCCCTTCTCAGCATGCCCTGCCAAGGCCAGAGTCAGGGCTCCAGCAGGAGGAGGCCTGGTGCTGCCAAAGAGCTGGGGCATGTTGCAGAAATTGTGTTTGTTATTGCACAAATGAAGCTGGATTTGAGTGCAAAAGTGGGCATAAGCAGAATGTTTTTCAAGACAGATTTGGGCTGGGGACTCCTCTGTGACATATCAGCTTTACTCTATGGAATAGTATATTAGAAATTTAGAAGAACAGATAACTACAGCAGAGCTGTTACACTTTTTAGGAACACATGCATTGTAAGAAAGTACTGATGGTGGTCAGTACAAGGGTGGAGGAGGACATATTATGGGCTAGTCACCAACTGCCGGTCTTATTAATATCTAGTGACCATACTGAATCCAATTTAGTTCTTGCTCATTTCCTTCCCATAAAATAACTTCTTCATTTTTCAGGAATATATGTAAAAATATCCTTTCTTTTTTTCCCTCTTTGGTGTAAATTTTCTGGCACAGGAAAAATTTGATTCACCAAATATCAGAAAAGGTTGTGATGATGCCTAAGCAAACTTTAGAAATCACTCTATCGCCTTCATTACAGGTTTGACGTGTCCCAGTTTGGTTCTGCCAGTGGGGTTACAGTGACAAATCAAAACAAGGGAGTTACTACTTACACCGAAAAAAAAAAAAAAAAAAAAAAAAAAAAAGATATGCTTAAAACAAATTCACCGGTTACACTGGAGTAACTTATTTTTAGCAAAATAGTGGTAAACTAAGGTCAGATTTTGCAAGTAGAGGTGACTTAGTGATCTTCATATATACCCTACCAAACACAGTTATACCTGCAAGCTTTTACACAGAGATCAATAAAATACAGTTCATCAAAAAACAAGGAATAGTGTTGAATATAAACATTTTTCTGTCTAAACAATGATATGAAAATGTAATAATGTTGCAAATATGCTTTCATTTCCTGCAGAATTAATTCCAGCCTATTAAACAGCATATTTAGCCTCATTTTCTTGACTTACGAGGAAAATCATGTTGGGTCTATATTATATGCATTGTTAATTGAATGTGTGTTGAGAAGAAATATGATCTTCAATAGATCAAAACAAAGTTCTGTGCTTTTATCACGTGGAATTTTGTTGGTTCTGTTGGCTTATGTATTAACAGATCATTCTGCATGATACTGTGAAAAGCAGTAATCATATATTAGGTTTAAAGTTTAATTATATCCAGTCTACTTCTATGGAAAAAAAAAAAAAAGTTCTAATGTTGTTAAAGTAGCAAAGCCAAATACTTTAAAGTTAGCAGTCTAGTTGTTCCTGTAGTTGTTGAACTTAACCTATCTTTGTTTGTCTTCATTGTATACATGCCTTATGAAGTAATCATTAATGAAGTTACCTCGTACTCAAATTACTGCCTGCTATTTTTACTGTAGTTTGCTTGCCACCAATAGCAACCTGCCTGAATAGTGCCTGGCAAATGAGGCAGCTATTCAATATTTCAGTTTCTCCTCATTAATTATATTGTGGCCCTAGGCCTAATTTGCTATACATCATTTGTAGACAGCAAAGAATTACCCTTTCCCTCATATACTTTTTTTATTATTATTATTATTTGTGTGATTTCTGCTACTGCAGTGCCTGAATGTCTCAGAAAAACTGTGCAAATTATATTTTTCTTTATAATATCACTGTTAGGCAAAGGGGTGTTATTATATTCCTTTTCTGTGCTACAGTTTCTTCCTAGGACTAGAATTACTAACAAAAGCCCAATAGTTACTCAGTGATGAGTGCCCAATGCAGAAGACGCTGAATGGTTTTCACAGAAAGGTTAGGGGCATTAACCACCCCAGCCCAGCACCCCTCAGCTTTGGCTGTGATTGCAAGTGTTCAAAACATGGAAAACAGATCCCACAGCTGGCACACTCTTGATGGCTTCTGCAGGGCCAGGATTTCACCTGAGGGATCAGAGCTGGAAGGGCTGTGAGAATAAAAGAGAAACAGCAGTGACCAAAAACATAAAGATGAGTTTAAATTATTTAGCATCTTCACATAGGATACCTATACAAGAGCAAATAACAAGAGGGAATAGCCTCTTGTTGTGCCAGGGGAGGTTTAGGTTGGAAATTAGAAGACATTTCTTCTTGGAAAAATAGTCAGGCATTGGAACGGGTTGCCCAGGAAGGTGGTGGAGTCACCATCCCTGGGGGTGTTCAAGGAAAGGTTGGATGTGGTGCTTAGGGACATGGTTTAGTGGGTGACATTGGTGGTAGGGGACCAGATGCTGTGTGTTGGACCAGATGATCTTGGAGGTCTTTTCCAACCTTAATGATTTTATGATAACTCCACTGCCACAGATGTCTCAGCCTTTCCCTTTTTTCCAACTACGTGATGTGCTTCTGAAGGAATTTCAGTATGTAATGAATGCTAATTCTTGGGTTTACTAACCAAATTCTTAATGGCATTTCTTTCCCTTGAACCTACAGCTACCAGATTCACTGCCAGAAGAGATGATCAAGGACAAACATAGTTCGTAACATTGCTCTGGGTCCATTACTATTCGGTGTCAGATTTCATTTTCCTAAGACTGATTTTTAACTGCCGTTGGTTGATTCTGAAGTTGTTGGTCCTACATGCAATAAATGTTCAGAATGCTGCTGTATCTTGAGCATAATGTAAGCCTCTGGCATCCTTTTCAAATTCATGTCTCAAGATTAAAAACAAAACAAAACAAAATAAAAAAGATGTTATTGCTTGAATAGAGTTCACTTAAAATGTTTAGAATAAGTTTTTAGACCCAATTTCTCCTTTAATTCATCTTATTGAAGACTGAAAGTCTAATGATGCTGATGAAAAATGTTGAACTGAACAAATGTTAACTGTAGCTATTTCCTTTTTTTTCAGTATGTATTTTAAATATTCTATGAATATCTCACATTCCCACTGCTTAAATGTATTTCTGATTTTCTGAAGAAAAAGGAAACTAATTATTTAGAAATATCATGAAAATTAGCTCTCCTAACAATGAATGTAATTGCTTGCGGAAAGAAATTCCACAGAAAAGATCTCAGATTATTTTTTGTTTTTTAAAGGAAGATGTGATGCAAACATGACCTAGAAAATTACTTGGGAAAAAAGAAAAAAGAAAGAAAGAAAGAAAGAAAAACAGAAAAAAGGAGGATGAAACAGCTTGTCACACAATCAAACTGATTATACATTACGTTTTTGAAGCAGAAGCTCTAAAAGAAGATGTGATAATAAGCATGCATTCCAGAGGGCAAGTAAAAAAAAAAAAAAAAAAAAAAAAAAAAAAACAGGCAATCTTTAGTAGCTAAAATCCTATTTTACACTCAAATTCTGTATTAGCAGAAGTTTTTATATGACTTAGACAGGATATTATTCTGTGCTATAAAAGAACATTTTGGAAATATATTTATATCATATTTTTCCTGACACATCTCTTCATGCTCATTAAAAAGAAAAAAAAGAATAAAAGCCACAAAAAAAAAATCTTGAGTTAATATGGGGGGTTGTATTTGCACACACACATACATGCATGCAGCCACATCCACTCTATGTGTATTTATGATGTGTTTGATCATATCGGATCAAGTTATATGGTATATAATGAACTCCAGGAGAATGAGCCCCATCCAAAGCCTTCAATGGTCAAAGTGATGCCCATTTGATCAGGCTGTAAATTGGGCACCCGCTTACTGACATTAGATGCTGGCAGCCTATTGTGTCTGTACGATAATTTGAAATTTCCTTTCTACTTGTTGCAGTCTTACAGTAACTCAGTAAATACAGGTAGTACACTTCTAGCCTGCAAGTCTGCGTCTTTCACAGATTTTAGTTAGGGCGAAATGCAAACAGCACGATGGAGTTGTATTAGAAATGCACAATTGCCTGTGCTAAGTGCAAAAAGCAAACATCTAAGAAGCCCAGAGCTACAGGGGAAAGAATACTGTACACAATATTGACCTGTCACAGAACAGCCTGCCTGTTAGGTAGATCTTCATTTCCTAAGAAAGGTAATGGAGAAATTCCCCATTTTCTGTCAAAATACATCTTTCTTTTTAAAACTGACTTTTTTTTCTTTTGCCATTGGTATATTAACATACAATGTCTCTGTAGTAGGCAACAGTTTACTTGGAGAATTTCTTGAACTGCTTTACCACTTGAATTTCTGCTTTACCACTTTACATTTCTTGAACTGCTTTTTTCTAAGTGAGGTTGTAAGGAGTGTCCGAGTCTGTCCCATGCAGAGGTCACAAAATGAACATTACCATTAAAGAGAATGAATTGCAGGTGCCTGGTCTTATTTCCTCCCTGTCATCACACAGCATCTATCCAGGCTACATTCCCCCTCCTAGCTGGCAGTACCATCCATGCTATTATCCAAAAGACTGGCTACAGCCGTTCCTGGCACAGCCTGCCTGCAGCCAAGTGGTCTGGACTTGGCAACATCTGTAATGCAATCTGTTGGCACAAAGAGGCCGTGGGCTTCACTCAGAGACACTGTGTTACTGCACAGAGACATAATGACTCCTTTTTTTATACACCAATAAACTGAGACTACACTTTATTCAATGCTAGGCAGCTCAGTGCCAGGAGGAAGTTGAGAAACTGGGTATAAATGGTGGCTATGAACTGGTTCCTGGGTTCAGGAATTATGTTTTGAAGCAGAGCTGGGAAGTGCTTTCCATTTAATATGGCCTGGCTTAAATAAGCAGCTCAAAAGCAAACTTCATGCCACACTGATTGCAGAAAACATTAACAAGGAAAGCATTATTTCTTATTAAAAAAAAAAATAATAATAAGACCAAATAATAATAGCTGTTGAGAAATAAACTTAGAAATTAAAAATATTGCCTGAACATGAGGAAAAAAATCCCAACTGTAAATCAGTCTAACTATTCCAGTTATAGGAAACTTCAGTGTACTGAATAGAAGTTTTAGATATATGTTCAGATTTAAGTCAGTAAGTTCTGCTTTGCACCCAAAGCTGGAATTTACCCTCCCTCTTATACTTAAAAGTTCTGAAAAGCATAGCCTTTGAACACTGATTAAATATATTAATAGTTAAATAAGACATCAATCAATAAATTTCATATGTATGTTCTTCCTTTCTTAATATAGAATTACTTTATGAAAATGCAGATATTTTTCACATGTGAAGATATACGGGTAAAAGAACTTTAAACAGCAAGCAGACAGACAGTACACTATAAATATCAGACATAATTATTGAACAAATATATATTTCATTATCTTATTATTGTTTTCCAACTCCTAAATGGAGAAAGCCACAAACTAGGCATCTCATTCCATTACCATCAAGAGGTGAAACCTGCCCAATTTGTCTAAGTAACTGCTGAAGAGGTGAAGAGAACTGTTAAGACCATGGTCTAAATCACCAAAATAAGTTAGGAACCTAATCTCTATTCAGTTGCCTGAATGCTTCTGAGGATCCATGCCTACCTTGTTTAGCTTAGTCTGCAAATGACATAGTTATTTTGAATCACCAAATGAAACAGGAAAAAAAAAATGTGAGTTTGCATCAAAATACCATGAAATGGACGAACTGTGAAAGAACATTTTATAGAAACAGTGAAAGAAGTAGCAGGTTAATAGGTTAATCATTTAGACAATTGCCTACAACATAGCTGAGGCTGACATTTCCAGATACGAGAGCTTTAACTCTCATATGCCAATGCTTTTTGAAGCAAATTATTTTGTTTCATATTTCTTTACATTTTCAGTGACAAATACAAAGAAATAGAATACTGAAGCAGGAATGTCTAGAAAATGAGGGCAAAAGCAATCTCTGCACTAGCAAACCTTATCAGACATTTTGCAAGTAGCTTTTTATTAAAGATCCAAGCAGAAGCAGCATATGCCAAATACAGCCTGCAGCGCACACTGAAATTCACTCATGAGAAGCAAAGTGAGGTAAACTTTTGCACAGTCAGCAGTAATAATACTTAAGGAGTAGGTATATACCTTTCATGCTGCAACATAACCAAACTTAGGCAAGGCTAGAGTGAATTTTTACCTCATTTTGAGTACATGAAAAATTGTCATTTCACAGATGGCAGATTGGCAAATTGGTTTGCAACATTCTTCATAGTTCTGTCCTCGGTTCCTCCATCGAAAAAGTCCATCTCCCCTGCAAACAGCAACAGCAAAAATTTTCTTTCGCTTCAGACCACCTTCTCTGGATGTGGAAATCTGCATCCACCACCTCTGCTCCAGCTTCTTACTTGCATCAGCTTTGGATTCATCTCAATGTGTTAGTCAATTCAGCTCACTAGTCCAGGACAATATTATTAACCCATTTCTTTGGCCAGATTGGCTTTGGAGAAAGAGGAGATGCCAAAACAGTGCCAGGCCCTTGCCCCATTCAGCTACAGGTCCACACTTCCCTTCCTTTTGCTGCTGATAGACCTGTAGGAGTCCTTCTTACTGCCCTCCCTTACTTGGACAATGTGCCTGTATTTTTCTGTGGTCACCTGCCAAACCATTGTGCATCCTGCTGTGCTGGTTTCCCATAATGGATATGACAGCTTTCCCCATAATGCTTCCTTAGACAGTTCCTCATTTATAAGCACGTGCTTGAGCTAAACCCACTACAGCCCCTTCTGATCAAATCACCCTACAAACCTTTATTTGCCAACCAAGTCCTCTGCTTTTTCACTTGATTGTTATCCCCACTCTCTCTCATCATCCCTAATTTAAAGCTCTTCTTACCAGTTTGGCCAGCCTAATAACAAATACTCTTGTACTCAACTTACCAGGTGAGTCCCATCTCTTCCAAGCAATTCTTCATCTTCAAAGAGGGATGCAGGGTCACAGAAACCAAGATCCTGCCAACAACAGCTGTACAAACAATTATTGGCCCAAAGGACCTTCTCAGTTCTCTTCAAGCTCTTTCCCCTCACTGGGAGGATCAAAGAGAAGGCCACCTGGCCCCATGTCCTTGACTATCACACCCAGAGCCCTGTAGTCAAGATTGATATGCTCCAGGGCTCCCCTGGAAGTACTGCTAGTGCCCATGGAGAGGCACAGCAGGGAATAAAAGCCTAAGGGGCAAGCTTCAGCAGTCTGTCAAAGTCCTGGATCCACCTACTTGGACAGCAGGTCAGGTCAGCAAACAGATGCCTCCATCACCCACAGCAAGGAGTCCCCCACTGCTAACACTCATCACTACCTTGTATTCTGGTGTGGCTCAGGCCAAGCCAGCACAGATGCTTCAGCAGACACAGCTCCTCATCAGCTATGATAGCAGTGAAACCACTCTGCAGCTGCAAATCTTCAGATGGAGGAGTCTCCCTCATGGTGCCGGAAAGCAACAGCTGTTTGGTGCTGTTTGATGCTTCTGTCACCGCCTTTATGAAATGTTTTCCTGACTGTGTAATTTATCCTCTCTTCCAGTAGGCCCTCTTGTAATAGCAGTTGGATCAGGTGACCTCCCAAGATCCCATCCCAGCCTAAGCCGTTGTATGTTTCTCCTAGTTGTGCCAAACAGCTAATTGTATTTTCTACAGCCATTAACTCCTAAATCTGTTGATCTCTTCTATGCTACCTTCTCCCTGTGGTTACCTCTTTCTATTTCTAATTTGTCTTTACCTTCTACAGTCATTTTCTCCTTCTCATGTTGATTTCCTTCCCTATTGCCTCTGTACCGGGAGCCTCACAGAACACGTCCTGTCCAAGGATCTAGTGATCTTGAGCATGCCTGCTGTGGGTGTTAAAACCAAGATAACCTCCCAGACTGCCAGGAAACTTTCTGGTAGCTGAAGAGCCAACCAATATAATGAGTAACTTACACTATCTTTGAGACAGGTAAACTGTGCAAATGCAGGGGTGGATACTGACTGGGAGAGAGTTGCATGTTGAGGATGCAGTGCCCCATGTCATGGTTAAGCTGTGCTGGCACAGGTCTGTGCTTTGCTGCAGGTCCAAGCCCCATGGCCACAGCACCACCTCAGCCAGCTGCTCCTAGCCGAGGAGCCTGTGGGCAGCTCCCATGTAGTGCTGGCAGTGATGCCACCTGTGTGGCCTTGCCTTTATCTGACAGCACAGAAAGCAGTTCCCATGTGCACATCCTTTCTGTCTGGCATTAGAAATGATGAACAGAGCTTTTGTTGTAAGAACAACACATAATAGTTCAAATGACCAAAAAGGAGGATTTATCCATGGATGGGATCTGAACAGCTTGCAGTGGGTAAATCCATCCAGGCTCCATCTGCTGCTGCATGAATAAGGGGTTCTCCCCAGAAGATTTACTCACAGTCTATATGCTTCTTCTTACTCTATTTTCCTAAATCAGCTTTTTTATTAATCCATTTATTGTTGGGCCTTTCTCACAGACATTCAGGAAGAGCCTTGCTCCATCCGTCTTCATCTATCTCCTCTATCCTGGTGCAGAACAGCCTCCTCTGCGTTTTCCTCTTCCCGAATGACAGATTCCTCAACCCTGCCTTCTCAGCCCTCCACATTTACACATATGTAGTTCAGGTTCCATGCCACAGCCCAGAGAGCTAGTGCAGACTGTAAAGCTGCTCATGACCCAGCATGGAATCAACCTACCACCAACCATGGGCTGAAAGAGCCCATGACCCACTTCAAGGAGCATTCATTGCATTTATATTTCTCAGACTGTAGCATCTTCCCAAAATGCTGTGAATTAGTAGTATTTATACTAGAGGGAGAATTTAAGAAAAAAAAAAGAAAAAAAAGAAAACTTATAGAAGTTGGAAGATCTGAGCTGACGAGTTGCATAGGTTCTTCATACAAATATCAGCTATACTGAGCTGGGGAGCTGTATATTACTGGCAGACTAGGAATAAATAGTACGTGTGCTTGATAAATGATGTCAAGTCACCCCAAAACATATATAAAGCAAGAAACAAAAGGGAGCTGCTGAGATAACTTTTATCCACCCTCTTTTCTGCTTGTTGTTTTGCACTTTGTGAGACTGGCTTTACATTCTTCTGCTTCCAAAGGCCTTTTGCCTATTTTTTTGTCTGTCATTAGTCATTACCTGACTTATATTGGAAGCATTCAGAACCCCAGGAAGCCGAGACATTTTAGTTCAGCTGTTTCCACAAGACTTGCAACAGATGGTAAAACCTTCTTCTTAATGAGGATTTTGTTTGTTTATTTATTTATTTAACCACAACTCTTCAGCAAAGGAATGCTCTGTAGGACTGAGGGGAACCCAAGGTCACTGAGGTATGGCAGCATATCAGGAAAAAGGAAAAGCACAGACCCTCGGGTAGTCCGTAACAGTCTGCACGCACTGTGGGCTTAATATACTGTCTTGTCACCTGTAGCACAATTCTGCCTTGTGAACACCAGGGCATAATACTAAGGAGAGCAAACTTTAGCCTAAGGGGAAAGTGAAAAAGAAACAGGCACATTCTTACTGGAGTCAAAAAACATTTTGTGTTATTTACTTGGACTTTATTACAGCCTGCATCCAACTGCATCAAAGATTAGTCATCTTTATCGAGCTTTTAGTAAAAGGAATGACTAATATAATTATAAAAAAATACAACAAGCTTACTTCATAATATGGTATAAAAACAACTAAAAGACTAGCAGGTAATTTATAAAACCATGGAGCCAGATTCTCATCATGTTTGAATGACATAATCTATCATCATTCTGTCATGCTTAGGTATATTTGTCCACATTTGTACCAACGGAATGGTTATCATAACCTGCCCCAAGTTTTCCTGATAAAAGGCATCAGTGTGAATAAAAAATTATGGTGTGAGGTGGTGATTAGCACAGATAAGAGTCATTGTGATCTCTGTTTTGTATGTTTGTCAGTTCCTATATCAAACGTTGTATCTAAACAGTGTTTGCTGATTCCCTTTTAAATACGTAACTTCTGATAGGAAGCAAACAGATTTTCTCATACCATAAGAGAGATGTTGATGTTCTAGAAAATGCCAAAGAAATGTTTTAAATATTATCTTTTTATTATTCTTTTTTCCTGAGATCTGTGAAGAGAATATGTTTTCTTTCTTGCTGTTTCCATCACATATGGGAAAATGTTATTTTCCCTTATTCAATCAATTCATGACTCAGAAAATTCCTAAAATAAACCTAATCTCCCTCTAGACATGCAAGGCATATAAGAGCTGAGATAAATTGTTATACTTCCATTGGAGCAAATCTTTGATTGCATACATCTTCTGAGGGCTTGCCTCTAGAACCGTGAAAAGAAAATGGCATTGGATTCTTAGTTTTAGTAAGTGTTCGGTATTCCTATGACATCATCCAGTTTTGGTATCTTGTTGTAGCCAGATTATATTATAAAAATATCTAAGGAGTTCTGGGAGTATGATCTACCTTTTTCAGTGATGCAGTTTAAAAACAATTGCCATATTGGCATATATTTTAGGTGGGTGTTCATGAAGTAGGAAAAATGGATCAGAGGCCTTGTGGGCTGTGTTTTTCCTTTCTATTATTGGCTGATTTTTAAACTTTTTTTTTTTTTTAATGTGTGTGTATGCTTTTTTTGGCTTGGGTTTTTTAATCATATTTTTTTAGGACATAAAAACAGGATCTCCCTTACCTATTTTGTGACAAATAACTGCATCCAAATCTTTCCAAATACTAAAAATATCACATCTTCATGTATCTGTGTAAAATACTTGGTATTTTTTTCCTGATTTCTGCATCAATATTATTCTAGATACTGCTATTTCCTTTTGTCCAGAACATTTTTCTTTATTTCAATAGGGATTATCATATGCAATTTGACAATATGTTGGAAGAAGCTTTAATAAATAAAGGAGACTAACAGGGCTTTAACCATTATTTCAAATCACTGTCCTTTTCCAAGTGAAAATATTATGGAAGTTATTTGTATGAACAGCCTATTGGCTTGTTCAAATAAGCAGAGTAGGGTTAACATTTGTGGTTTTGTCCATATTATTTTATATAGTAGTTTCATTTCTTTCTATTTTATGTCCTACCTTGATTCTTATAAGCACTTTTTTATGTGAATATTTTATTTTTCAGTACATTAATATCCTTTGCTTTTAGCTTATATATACTTTGGCATTACAAAACTTTCTAAATTACTTTTGTGTCTAAGGGGATTAAATATACTAATGTGCATTTTGCTTTAGTGACAATCTGCTTCATTCTGAGTATGACTGAATTCTAAATAACATCTAGTGGCAAACCAAATCATATGCACCGTTACAAAATATATTAACCTACATAATTGAGCAATATGGTAATCATTTAGTCATAAAAGGAGAATCACATTTTAACTCAACAGTCCTCTTGGATCTTCGAGTCTGAGTTGATCTGTTTTAGGATTTACATTTTGTGCATTGCTCAGTTGGTTTATGTTTCTCGTGACAAGAAGGTCTCTGTCTGAAGATAAACTGTCTTTTTGAGGCATAGGACAGGCAGGTTAAAGACATTTGAGGTTTTTGCATCTTTAGAGGGTGAAGCTGGGCTCCAAATCCAAGTTAATCACCACAAAACAGAGGTGACCTCCCTTGCAAATTTGCTAACTCCTAGCCTCTGTGGACATAAGATGTTTCTACTCAGGTGCTAAAGCCCTGAGTAGAAAGCCCTAAAGGACAATTTCTTCATCATGCTGTCCCACAAAAATCCTCACGTCTTGTTCTCTTTGCTCTCTAGTACATGTGGCATGTCTTTTCTGCTCATCCTCTCACTGGATTCTCATCCCTCAATTTTTAACCCCAAACCTCTCTTCTTAAAATCTTTCAGCAAAACTCTCTGTAACCTTATATATCATTTTAAATTCCATGCAGAATTTTAAAAGTCAAGACAGCAAGTACAACATAACCGTGACCATAGTAAAACATAACCACGACTTCATAGTCTGTCCTCCCATAATATCTTTTTTTTTTTCCCCATGATGTATTATTTATTTCCCCCTCACGTACCCTATGTAGAGATCTACATTGTTCTCTTTCTATAAAAAGATTTCCCATTTTGACTTCTTTACAGACAATTACTTATTCCAGGCTATCAAGTTCTTTTGTCTAAGCATATACTTGATTAAGCCCTTGCCTCTATCAGTCCATGACAATTGCTCTCCATCCTGTAAATCTGGCTGAGCTTGGTCAATTTCAGTTAGAGAAGAACAGTTCTTCTGTGACAAGTTGGTGACCAACAGCATTTTTAAACTAAACTACATCTTGTAGTTAGCAAGCGAACAAAATCTCACTCTAAAGTATTTTGAAAGCAAGGAATACTCCACACAACTGTGTGTTGCTTAACACCCCAACATCTCATGGTGGCAACATTAATTAGATCTACCTTCTTCAGATAGCCTCCAGCTCTTACCAGTGAAACTGGGGTTCTCCTTTTTGCTTTACTGCGAGGCCAACATTTTTAATCCTTACAAGGTCTTAATGTTCCTTTTTAAACTAAGGGTGGGCAGATTTGGATTACATACAAGGAAGAAATTCTTTCCTATGAGGATGCTGAGGCAATGGAAGAGGTTGCCCAGAGAAGTTCTAGATGCCCTATCCCTGCTGTATGTCTTGCACATCCCTATTTCCTTTCTGTAGGACTGGGATCACAGTGGAAGATACATTTCTGCCTTCTGCCTCCCCCACTTCTACAATGCTGTCCTGATGTGTAGTCAAGGATATGCACACTAACTCATGAGACTGAAAATGACCCGAAGTCTAATAACATAAATGCAGCTTAAGATGGCAGGCTTTCCACCAAATTTTGGAGCAAACATTTCTTCCCCGTCAGCTTTGCATGTGAGAACTGTTGCCTGTAGCTGTACAGCGGGTTGGTACATTTTGTTATTTCTTAAATTGCTGCAGAAAGTTTTGCCTGATTTTTTTGATCAATCCCCTAAGCCCCAAAAGCTAATATAATAATCAGGCCAAGCCACAAGATTCTTAAATGAGGAAGCTTCTTATCTGTCAGAAATGTTGTTATTTTTTATACTGTTTTCTTGTTCAGCAGCCTCATAATAAGATCCAGAGTTTCAGAAATGGCATCTTTTATCATGAATTATTGTGTTATTCCTATATCTAGTAAGTAAGAAGTAAGTAACAGAGTTCCTTTGAGGCAAGATGTAGTTATGTTTTCCATTAAAGCACAACATCATACATTTATTTTCATTCCTATTTCATTGACAGTTGTTGGAGGTAAAGAATATATAATGTATTTTTAGTTTGGTTTGCATTCAGTGGTCCAGGTACTTAAGTACTACTCACAGAATGGTACTGCAGGGCCCCTGTGTCTCAGAGTCCATGTAGCTTCTCACTTGTTACACAAGTTTGAACTAGCATGTCTAACTCTTAAAAGTAGCTCCATCCATTCAACATCACTTGTTTTCAAGTAGCGATTGATTTCTGTCATTTTATGTCATTTAGGTAATAATTGTGACACCAATGTTCTCCTCTATTTTGAGTACTGAGATGTGTGATCTGTTTGAGCATCTGCCCTCCTACAAAAAGGCAAGTGAAAGACATGGTTATGATTTGCACTGCCTGGACAGCTACTGCTTTGACAGAAAAGTATTTTGGTCCTATGCCAGGGTCCAGCAAATATTTTTACATTTAACATTTGCGTCTCTAATAAAAAGCATTGTCAATGATACAAATCATATTGGTGGTACCTAAGAAGTGCAGGTTTTACATATGTAGCTTGGTTTAAAACATACTTGGTTTATTTAGCTGAGCATCATTTATATAGGCCTGGAAGGAGGCAATAAAGATACCTGAATGTGTTATACTCTGAGCCCTACATCTGGGGGTGTGGCCACGGTGTAAGCTACACTATACACCTTGGGTGTATGGCACTAGCTGTGTAGCCTTCAGCATGGCAATATACTGAGGTTGTAACTTTGCCAATGACAAAACTGAACTGCATTTAGTATCCAAAGTAGGAGCTAAATCCTTTCACTTGTTTAAAAGTTGGAGTTTGGGGAATTGCAGAGCCAGTCCTCAGTGTTGTCAGCTACATAAAATGCAGACTACCCAACTCTCTATGACACATTCTAGGAACTTTCCAGAGCTTCTTCTATACAGTCTACACAGATTATCTTTGGCCTCCCACTGACAGGCTGATCAAAACCCTATGTAGGTAATTTTTTTAAATCTTGGCATGTGGATCTCCTTATTTCTTCCCATTAAGATGAGCTTCTGCCTGGTGGTTGCTGGTTGCTGTGCTACAAAGGCACACATTTTCTGCTAATGAAGCATGATAGCCTTGCTGTTCTTTGCCCTACTCCTTGATTTTCTTCCTTAGCCTTCAGCAAGGATTTTCAAATCTTTTGAAAAATAAAAAAATAAAAAATAATGAGAAAGACTTTTTGCATGGCTTATCGTCCCTCCCACTCACAGTGGTTGTTACCATTTTGTCCTGTTATATTTGAGGCACCAATATTTCTAAAGAGACATTACTTATGTGGAAACAATATTAACTGGAGAATCTTATCTTCTCATATTGCTGTTTCATAGGTTATCAGGTGGGATCAAGCTAAAATGACTAATCCTATGTCCACCTTGCAGTCAATAAGCCACATAAAAGAATCTGAGTTCACTACTTTGAAGTCCAGCAGCAGAAACAGGAGGGGTTGCATGACTCGGATTAAAAAAGGCTGTGTATCAGGAAATGTTTTCTTGGTCAGTCTGTTGTACTGGGTTTACGTGGCAAGGCTTAGGTAGCAGGGGGCTGCAGGGGTGGCCTCTGTGAGCAGAGCCCAGCAGTTGCCCCATGTCAGAGCAGAGCCAGCTCCAGCCAGCTCCAAAGGGACCTGCTGCTGGGCAGAGCCAAGGCAATAAGCAATGTTGTTTGCACCTCTGTGAGAACTGATTTAAGGAAGGTAAAAACAAACACACAAAAATCAATCAATCAAACAAACAAAAAAACAAAAACGCTGCACAACAGCAGCAGGTAGAGAGGAGTGAGAACCGGCACTGCAGCCCCCAAGGTGAGTGCAGCAGGAGGCCAGGAGGAGCTCCAGGCAGGCAGCAGCAGTTCCCCTGTGGGCTGTGGAGAGGCCCCTGGTGGAGCAGGCTGTCCCCCTGCAGCCCATGGGTCCCACACGGAGCAGATCTCCACGCTGCAGCCCGTGGAGGAGCCCCCGGTGGAGCAGCTGGATGTGGCCTGCAGGAGGCTGCGGCCCATGGAGAGCCCCTGCAGGAGCAGGCCCCGGGCCGGAGCTGCAGCCCGTGGAGAGGAGCCCACGCAGGAGCAGGGGTCTGGGGGGAGCTGCCGCCTGTGGGGACCCGTGCTGGAGCAGTTTGCTCCTGGGGGATGGACACCATGGGACGGAGCCGTGTGGGAGCAGTGCTTTAAGAGCTGCTGCCTGTGGGCAGCCCCCGCAGGCTCAGTTGGGGAAGGACGGCATCCGTGGGAGGGACCCCGCAGGGAGCAGGGGCAGAGAGGGACCGTGAGGGAGCGGTGGAGATGAAGTGTCAGGGACTGACCGCAGCCCCCATTCCCTGTTCACCTGTGCCGCAAGGGGGGAGGAGGTGGAATAGGGTAGATGGGGGGAAGGTGCTTTTAGTTGGCCTTTAGTTTCTCATTGCTGCTCTAGCTTGTTAATAATAAGTAATAAATTACATTAATCTCCCTACGCTGAGTCTGAGACTATAATTGTTGAGTGATCTCCCTGTCTTTATCTCAACCCCTGAGCCCTTTCCATCGTATTTTCCTCCCCCATTCCCTTTGAGGCAGGGGAGTGAGAGAGCGATTGTGGTGGATGGAGCTCAGCTGCCCAGCTGGGTAAAACCACAACATCTGTACAAGATTAAACAACATTTTCTTCAGGAAAACAAAAACAAAACAGAACAACAACAACAAAAGCTTGCCAGTGGCTTGAAGTGTTGAAAACAAGGTTGGATGCAATAGCCTATAGAGGAAAAATGTTGTGGCAAGGCAGGTAATAAAGAAAACGGCTTGAGAGTCCTTTCTAATGTCTCACATCTACGGCAGGGCAATTAGGTGTGGGCACAGTTACAAAGCAACTGGCATGCATTGTGTCAGATTTGTCAGATTTGTTCTTCTGTTCTAATTTGGCTGTAATTAATACTAACACAAATAGGTGTTGGATTTTTTGGTTTGTGGTGGTGTTGTTTTGCTTTGTTTCAGAAGAAAACCAAAGATATATACTGGGCTGAGGTTTTAAATCATGTCAGTGATTCATCTGGACAATTAGTGTTAGGGAGAATACCACTTTTTATTTATGGGTGCAGGTGGAGCAAATGGTACCCTTGGGTATAACATTGATAGTCATGCTCCATTGCACATGTGAAATTTAGAAGAGGGCATTAATGACTGAAACAAGTGCTCCCACATGAAGAATAATATTAAACAAATCTAGATTTAAGTCCTAACCTTCCTACCCATAATTCCTGTCAGGAGCCTTTGAAGTCTCATACTATAAAGGTTGTGAAGCTTTGAAACTGAAAACAGAATTTCACAGGTATTAGCATGATAATTAGGAGTCTGTTTTACACATAATTTTAATTTCAAAGTAAGTAATCAGAGTTTAGATGACACTTTGCTTAATTATGTTGAGTGTTTGACATGAAAGTAAATTAATGGCAAATTGATTTCCACCATCTGCTACTATAAACACGGGGAAAACCAGAAGAACTTCAAACGCTGTATCTTTATCCATTTTTAATATTATTACCTGAAATAAATCTCCCATTATTTTTGTCAGATTTGTGTGGTTTCCCCTTTGTAAGAAATAGTACAATGCTCTTGCCAAATCCTTTCCTGATGAGGAACAGAGTGGCCAAATCAGTTCTGTAGAGAGACAGGAGTGTGTGGCTGTAGTTGAGCCTGTAGCATATAAGTCACTCACTGCCCACAACACGTGAGATGAACTGAGTTTTCAAAGTGTTAAGCTTTACAGACTGTGCAGAACATTTCGGGTGCAACTGTATAAAAAAGGGAGAGTGCCACTCCAAACACTCAATCCTCTACACCATGGAGAGAACTGGAAACAAAGAACACACATATTCAAGTTTATTACTAGCCCTTCTTCTTAAGTGAAGTGTTACACATCCCAGCCTGAGGTCGCTGTCAAGTATTAGCATCCCCCAGTTTTACAGACAGGTTAGTTTTTTTTTTTTTTTTTTTTTTTTTATCTCACAGTGAAAATTACTTAACAGTTTAAACACAGGAACCATTATCACTCTAATGTTTTCCTTATGAGAAATATGTAATTGGAAATTGCTTCCTCTCCTGAAGAGCACAGCTTTCTATATAAAACATACAATTCATATCCAACAAAAAAGAATACAGTAAGAATGAGTTATAGCAATAAAACAGTGAGGCTATTTTAGAGTGCTAATATTTATTTGCTTTCATGATAGAATTCGAAAAAGCTATACCAAGTCTGGAGTATTTCAAAGGCAAACGCTGTTTCCCACCTAGAACTATTACCCATTGTTATGTGTTCTGTCACACAGCGGGTACACTTAATTTAAAACCTAGGACTCTATTGCATGCAGCAAACACATGCTCTTCCTGGGATTTGATAAAAGTTAAGACGGACCGTGTTCATTTTATGGCATGTGGCAATTTTAAAATATTCACATTTCTGTATCCATTATGGAGAGACACATGATAGAGTATGGTACTAGTTCTTGGTAGTTTAGGGTTAAAATGGGACAGCTATGTCATAATTCTTGAGATGAATGTACTTTGGGGACAATTTTTAAAATAATGTGAACACTCTAACAATGTAGGTCTCTTTTCCCATTTTACTAATCAATGTGCAGGACTACTGTGCTTGTGCTGTCTTTTTTATACAGCCTTTGCCCAATGATTTTCAGATCGCTTTAGAGAAGACATTATGTAAAAGAGATTATTTTAGAGAACCTGAAGAAGAGAGAGGCCCTGGAAGATGAAGAAGCCCAAATGTGCATGAGCAGAGACATTTGACATATACACTACCCTCAGCAGAAATATACTAATGCCTTTGATTTATGCTTCAGTGACGATTTAAGCTACATGGATGGTAAGTTTGTGTAGGTTTGTGAACAGAAAAAATAGCAACTTACAAACGATTCTGTACTGGCTGACACTTTCCCAAACAAATTAATTTAGCTCTCTTAACTCCAGTGGCAAAATTCATGTGATCTCTTTATGAGAAATATCCTTTATACCCGATTTATTTTTCAGATAGCTAAGAATGGTTATTAAATTGAGACCAGTTTATCAATTATCACACTCACAGAATAGCAATTTTAAGTCTATTTTCCCTTGAAAGTCTCTCAGATTAGGTAGGTAGAAAGATTGAATGAGCGAACTAGAAATAATTTCCCTTTCTCTCTCTTGTATTTTTTTTCCATTTTAAATAAATGTATAATGGTTTTTCTTAGATGCAAAAACTAATACTATTCATGAGCTAATTTTCCCCATCGTGAACATCCCACGTTTGATTTTACAGCAAGCCAAAAAAAAACAGGTTTATAATCTATGATTAATTCTTCTCTTAGCATTATCCTGTAGTCCCTCACAGATTTTCTTGCTGCCCACTGACACCACATTCTATTAAGTGACATATCACTACAGTTCTCATATACACTCTCATATAGCATGACAGGAAGGAAGTCTAGTTCCAGATGGCTTGGTCAAAACTTCAGGCAAAAAGATCTGGCCTTCTGAAACAGTCCCCAGGTTTCTGTTTGTCATCAAACATCAGAAGAAGAAACCCAGAAGGTAAACCAGGAGTCATTATATGTCAGCCATAATGTCATTATAGCCATAACATAAAAGCAGAAAAATGCTTTTAATAGAATAAATAGATTTTCTATGCTTGATTTTCATGACAAGATTGGAATGTTTCCACACCAAAGGGGGATCTGTGCATGTACAGTAGAACTGCACAGCCTGTGTGATATTCCACTGTGGGGTTTCCCTCTCCCAGACACATAGCATTTGATAAAAACTGAAGGGATGAGATTTAGAGACTTAGATTTTTACAAAACCTGTTTGGCATGAAATTCTAGGGAGACAGTATTTGCAAATGGTGGTAGAAGTAGGCAGAAATTACTAGCAGATTCCGCTTATCTACTTTGCATCTTTGGCATAAAAATAGTTTATCTTTTTTACTTCATTAAATATGTAGTTTTAAATGAAAAATAAAAAATGTGAGAAGATGCCACCACCCTCCTTTACAAAGTGACTTTAACCACAATCGCATCCCAATTTTTGTGATTGGCTGCTCTGACCTCTATAACCTACACAGAAACAGACAAGGAAAAAAATATACCTTACTCTCCCACGTCTGTCTGTACTTGGAATTTAGATTATTATTCTTGCTGGAAACTTACTTTGTCCTTAACAAGAGAAATAACAAAAAGATACACCTGCAGGCAGGGTAAGCCTGCAAAATCTTGTCAAGTCAGTGGGCCATATTAGGAAACACAAGTTTATTTCCTTGGATCTCATGAATAAAAGATTAGTCTATTACACCTGAATTAAACCTGTATTTCTAAAAGGTTATGGGTTTTGACATTCAGATGGCCTTCAAAGGCAAATTTGTCAGTTTTACTTACCAATTCACATGTCTAATTATAATGCTACAACATTCAATTGCAAGTCCTTGAGGGAATATAGGATCCCAAACACAAAAAGGTATTCCTGAAGTGACTTTTAATGCATAAAAACAACTGCAGTGGTCCACACTCCCAGGCCAGAGTGTTCTAGGAGCTGTACTTTTATAAATATAAAATTGGAAGCAGATCTGTTTCTATTAAACATGTAGTCCTGTGAACATTTGTTGGTCTGACCAATATTTTTGCTTGAATTTGCACTGGGAGTCATCTGATCTCCCCAGTGAAGTGCAGTTGTCAAAGACACACTGGCAGCAGACCGTGTTTTCTCCAGCATCTAATAAGGTGGGGGCACTGATGACCATGTCTATATTACCATGGAACTGCAGACTAATAGTGCTGGGTCCGTAGAGAGAAACAAGACATCACAGTCTCTGCTGTCCACATTTCAGGGAGCTTTGGGCATGACTTGCCTAGTCCCACAGACTACATGCCCATATGAGACTGAAATGCATTAAAAACCTTTCTGGAGAGCATCTCACAGGTGAGTTGCATTTGAGAGGAATCCCATTCATACACACTGAGACCACTCCGTGACATGAAATGGCACACAGCAAGAGTGGGCAACTGGCAAATTTTCTTCAACAGTGCGCTAAGAGTGCTCCCCGTATATACAGCCGCTCTCTTTTCTCACCTGATTTCTTCAAAACTGTAGGAAATGCACCTCTTTGAAACATTTGTCTTTTTGCTTTTTCAAATTAGGTGAAATATCCAGACAGATACATTGACCTTGGCTGTGACTTGTGTTCAGAAGTTGCTATAGGGAAAATGAAACAGACATGAAGCAATAACGCATATTCTAAGTACATTAACAGGGGGGCACTATAGAGTTATGTGGGCTTCTTTGTCAAGCATATGAGCAGAAAAGTTAACTCTCAGGGCCAGGATGTCAACTTGTTTCAACATTGACTGACTTGAGAGTATACGTGGTGTTTTACCCAAGTCAAAGACATGAACCATTGTGTTTACAAAGTGCAAACTCATTTAACTGAATTGATCTGAGAAGGACTCCTGTTTAAAAAGACTTTACTGGGGATAGCTGTTCATTATGCATACCCACAGCTTCCCAGAGAAATTCATTCTCAGCACCCTGCTGTGGCAGAGATTAGTCATTATGCAGTAAAGCTGCACTGCTGGGACCGCATTTGCATTATTAAATGAATTAGAGTATTACTTAGTAAAAAGCAGCCACATAGTTGTGATCACCACCCCAGAACCTAGGCTGATACAGCTGACAAATGTTCCAGGTACCTCACAGTTTGGAAAGAAGTGCATCTTCAGCTCTCATGGTTCATCAGACTTGCACCAGAGTCTATAAAACACAGTGTAAAGGAGGCCTCAATAGGAATTTAACATTAATATCCAAGTACCTGCTACTAAAATCAAAGCTACAGTGGATGTTATTTACAAAACATTACAAGAGTGAGTTTTCAAGGCTTTTTTTCCCTACTACATGAAGTTTGTGGCGACACTGAAACAAGTCTGTACCAGAGCTTCTCCCCACGCGCTGCCTCACTACTATGCGCTGGCCACATGAGCGTACAGGCAGGTCCTCCTCAGCCAGCACCACTAACATGGGATGTGCCAGCAGGGAAAGCCTGCAAACTGTCTTTGCGTAGCCACCGCTTCTCTGGGAAGTTCTCTCTTCTCAGCACAAGCTTGAAGTGCATATGTGCAAAGCATCTTTGTCAGTTTGAGCTAGAAGACACTCGAAGGACATAATACTGTCCATATCACGTTTGTTTTGGGAGGCCGTGTAAATGATCTGAGGCGATTCGTCTTCTTAAATTTCCTCTTGGCCTCTCCAGACCACTTAAGCTTTTCCAATCCTTTAGAAGGTAAATTTGAACACAACTGTAGTAAGGTCATCTATGCGACTTTGAGCTGATGTGAATTAGGAGCTTTCATGAGTTCAGTGCAGTGAAAAAAAAAAAATACCCCCTCACTCTTCACAGCTGCTGACCACAGCTTTGTAGCCTCCGTGCTTGCATGACTTGCTCATTCCAGCCACGAAGCATGCAGAATGTGGCTCGTGGCCACCTATAGAAATGCTGGCTGCGTCTCTTGCCTCTGCTCTGAATCGTATCCCCAAGGGCATTTCAAGAGTTAAGTCAGAGCAAGCTACAATCCAGGGCTGGTGGTGTGTCTGGGCAGTCAATTAGGGCACGTGCTTTCACTCAGGTAAAGGTTTAGCAGTTCAGGAGTCATGTGCTGTAATTCAGGCAGCCCAAAATGCCATGTGAGGAAAACCAGGAAGGGAAACTCAGCTGCAAGCACGTCCCAGATGTGCAAAGGGGTGAGAAATGGCTGGTGGCCAAATGCAAGAAACTGTTGGGTTTAAGGGTACAAATACTGAGTTCAGTATTATATTAGAATAAATAAATAAATAAAAGTCAAAATCATGCACTCCAGAAGTGCATAGTTCCTGTTTGAAATGCAGACATCTTTTTTACCCCCTATGGTATCTATTATTGCAAGCTGGGAGCAAATGGGTGACATAAACTTGGTTCATATCGTCAAGGTCACCACCATAACAGCAATCCCATAGACCCAAACAATAAGGTGTAGATCCTAGCCATTACCAAACTCCGAAAAGCAATTAAATCAGCGGGAAGTTAAAAGTTTAATAAAATAACAGGAGCTCACGTGTTTTGTAAGTCTGGGTCTAAATGTCTTAACTATGGAGACTTTGGTCTGTTGTCTATCAAGTGCAGACCACCAACGGTCCAGGCTGATCAAATAGTCAGTGCTGATCCTGTATCTCAAGGCTGCTGAAAGGAGCAGTACTTCTTCCTCTCCTCCTCCTCATTTTTTTGTCACTGATGCCCTCCATTTCACCCCAGTGGTCCCAAGATCTTCCCTGGGCAAACGTGGCAATATATGACCTTTAAAGAGATAGCTGTACGGAAATGACAGAAATTAACTTAGGAAAATGAAAAAGACCTATTTTTCTTTAGCAATAACAGACTGTGAAGTCAGTTCAGCCATCTCATGTGATTGCATTGTTAGTCCTGCTGAATATAACACACACCAACACTGGTAACAAATTATGCTGACTTTTTCAGACCACAATATATGGCAGGCAGAACGCTCCCCTTCTTACCCTTGCAAGGTTGTATGAAGGTACAAGAAACTAGAGTCTGGCTCAAGACATGTACGGTCCCCCGGTGCTGATTAAAAGTGGTCTCTCCTTGCACCAATGCCAAGATACTGCCTGAAGTTTCAAGTGGTTTTGAAAACAACTACAATTTCTTACTTGAAATGAAGGACCAACGGCTTAATATTTAACCTGTAGCTGTTGTCAGCTATTTAACCTTGTCCAAAAGTGAAGAGGTAATTCCCCCTTGCTAATGAAACTCTAAAAAACTTAAAACAACCTGTGCCAGTTTTCTGGTGGAAAGTCACAGTTCAGTAAAGCTGCACAGCTAACAAGTGTTGACCTTTTGTTCCTAGACATCCAAATACATTAAAATCTTACTGAAATGCAATTATGCAATCTGAGACACAAAGTGTAGGGAAATGAATAGGTGTACTTAAATGAAACAAGGAGAAAAAAATAAAAATAAAAATAAAATAAAAAAAGCTGTGGGGAAGATCAGACAGATGCAGTCAGAGCAGGTTAAGCGTTGCTTTCATGGCAGGCCTGAGAAAGAACTGTTCTAATTTTATCAGGTTTGTTCTTGGCTGGTTGTAACGTTTTTGTTATCAGAGCAGATTTCTTTATTTGGACAAAGAGTGACTAAGAAGGGGTGATTTATTCACATTAACAGACAGTCACTACTAATGACTCATTAACATATGATCAGAGAGGGTTGGTAACCCTCCAGGCCTGTGAACAGGGCAGTACAGATTAACAGAAGAGACAAACCAGGACGAGTCTGCCTTCAAAAATTTGTTTCAGGAAAGTAAACCCGATAAGGAGGTTGTTACTTATTAAGCACCTAGACGGACTAGTGGATGTACCTGCTCAAGGAATGGGCAGGGAGAGATTTCTCAAACTCCTTGAAGTCATATTAAATTTGAGACTTACACAGCCCTCGGCTCTTAATAGCCTGGAGGTGCCAGCCTCGTGCATCCAAAGGGAACAAGTGAGGTTTTGAGAAATGCAGCCCTGTACCACAAAACCTGTCTGTGGCACGGAAGGCTGAAACTTGCTGTTTCATTTCACTGTATCAGGATAGGAACTACCTGATGTAGCCCTGTAAAAGCTGTAAAGGGCAATTTGCTTTTTAACCCACTGCTCTGCTACAGCCTCATGTTAGGTTTTAACACAATCGGGCTTATCTGGGCAAGAAATCCCACCTCTTGCATCTCTTGGTCCAGCAGCTCTCCTGATTTCCACTAAATGCCATCTTTGTGAGACCTTGTCTCTCTCTTTAGAGAAGAAAAAAAAAAAAATAAAAAGCAAAATAAAAAAGCAGTACAGATCTCTGCAGAGAAAATGCTATTGCCTTCTGACTCAGTCACCAAAAAAAAAAAAAATTGTTTTGATGTAGAATTGTTCCTGCATGTACATAATCAGGCAGAGTTTGAAATTTTGGTGCAGTATTTGCTCATTTGGCACAGCTTGCTGTCTTGTGCATAATTTTGTTTTGAAATGCTCGATTTCATCATCTCTCTGTCGCTGGACTGGATCAAGTCCAAGTGAGCTCTTATCATCCCTCTTCTCCTGTAACCAGGCTGGTCTCACATCCCCCATAACCAGAGCAATGACTCCGTATTTTGAAAGAGGTGAAGCTAGCTTTAATTTCCCAGCTCTTAAAAGTGATCATCTTCAGACTCCCTTGCAAAGACTCTAGCAGCCAGAGGTAGGATCACACTGCAAGTTCAATCTCCTCCTTATCACCAGTTCTGGGAAGGGATCGCTGTGGGAAATCCTTGTGGCCTGGCTGGAGGTCCAAGCTCTCCTTGTGGGCTCTGCAGTCTCTCCAGAAAGAGAGATCCAGATGCCAAAAGTATCTGATGCACATGTCCAGCTGTCCCTTTGTTTTACCACAGATGACCTCAATGCCAGTGGGGACAAAAGGATGCTGCAGTTTTCTGCTAAATACCCGTGTCCCACCACATTCCTTCCTCAATTATAAAATTTGCTCTGCCTGGGAACCTGGAATCAGTAGTGGCTGGAGCACATTTAATGTGGTCCTGAAGCACATGTTTGGTTTAATTTAATCCAAAAGGAAGTTCCTTTCAGTAACGTTAGGAAGACCTGGTTCACGCACTCCAAACACGTCTGTGATGAAAAAAAAAAAAAAAAAAAAAAAAAAGTGCAGTAAGTGGACACAATCATGAGAATCACCTTAAAAGCACAATTCTGATCTGGATTATAGCACTAATGACAACACATTTGGAGTGACACTGCACCTGTCTGGGCTTAGCAAAGCAGAGGTAGGTTTAAAGGACAATGTCAAAAAAAGGGCAAACTGATGCACTGAAGTCTGTAAAGGCTGATGAGACCCTACAAATGTCATCACTCCCTTCTGGCAGAAGAACTTTTCCACCATGGGTACACTCTATCCTTAATTTTAAGATACATCTCTTTTCTGTTTTTGTTTTTGTTTTTATTTTTGTTTTTATTTTTTTTTCATTTACTTGTCTGAAGGCCATGGGGGAAAAAAAAATGCTACTGGGATAAGCTTTGCCAAAAAAAATACCAGCCAATCTAATTGCTGACTAAACCTTGTTTCAGGTTGGAGTTTAGCCTGAGGGAATGAAATCTTGTAAAAATATCTGAAGACAAAGCCTAGGAAAAAAATAACCTTTTCTATTTTTTATTTATTTTTTCCTGTGGTTATCCTGAACTGTAGACTTGAAATATAAGGTGATGGCTGTGGTGCTGTATTGATCTGAGCCATTGCCAATTAAAGACAGATGCTCTCCCACACTTTTATTTCTGCATCTGTAACCCAGCGAGGGAAATGGCATGCAAGAAAGAAATCTTTCAAAGGCTTCATGCAGGCTACATGAAAGGAAAATACTTATGTTATTTGAAGTCTTATATGTTTTATTGCAAATGTGCAGTGAGTGCTGTGGGAAGGCAGAAAAAAAACATCCCCTCTGGTTTCTATAATTTAAGTTGTGACTTTACCAAAGCTTTTTGGAAATTTCATAACAGGTTCAGCATCCTATAAATAAAGGAGAACTTCAGTCAATGAGGGGTTTGCTTTGACACTGATATATTCTCCCACATACACTGCACAAAGAAGAGTTAGGGTCTTTTGAGGGAACTGGAAAGAGATCTGGGATCCCTCTGAGCCCACAACAGAGGCCACGTGTGAGATGCAGAGACAGCAGAGGTAAAGCACATCTTCCAAAAACCCTGAAATTGAATTTTTTCCAAAGACTAGGAGAAGCTGGGAGGTATGTGATGAATGCTCACTCCTACAGAGACTTCTGAGTGATTGAACTAAATCCTGAACCCCAGATTTCATAAGTTTATTTGTAAACTTCACATGGAAAGGATTTCAGCTGCTGCTGAAATGTAAGAAGATACATCAGGTGTCATCCAGAAAAGCTCTGTCCTAACTGAAACCAGGACACTTACCGACAAAATAAGCTGTTTATCAGGAGAAATGTTGGGACAGATTTTATGATTATCTCTTTTAACTTGCTATCTGACGTCTGACAATCCAGCATGAAAATTTTGAAAACGCTTGTCTTTTATTTCTTTTATAGTATGTTAAGATCTTTTTTTTATTGTGTAACCCTTGAGCTGCTGGCTGGGTTAAACCACAACAGTCCTTTTAGTGCCCAACGTGGGGCTCGAAGGGTTGAGATAACGACAGATCTGACCAGGGTGTGTTAAACTAAGAGCAAAGGCAGAAGTGACTCCTACAGAAGCAATCAAAGTATGCCAACCAAAGAAGGCAATATAGTGACGGTAGAGTATTTAATGTGAAGTGGGTGACTTTTACCTATAAATTGGGGGTTGTGAGATTTGTGAAAGCTTTATATCTTTCAAAAGCATATTAGCTCCTGTTTTAAAAGGAGAAAGAAATTAAAGACTTTGATGAAAAGGACATGCTTTTCTCAGTGACCTTTGATACTTTAGATAATTGGAAGGAACATAGTTATTATAGTCATGTTTAATACAGGTTTACAAGGGGAATATTCTAGTATCTGTGTGAATAACTTGAAGCATACTTGCTCCCATCTGCCTGCTCAGATCATATGCTGTATAATACAACAAAGAATATTACTGATAACTCTTGATTTGAAAGATACATAAAAATCTCAGAGACCAAAAAGTTCAGGAATTTCAGGATATGTATCACCTTGTCAGCAGAGTACATGAATATTTGGAGTCTTATTCACCAAAAATGTTTGTCTTTGTGCCATGCCATTAAAAGGAATCTGAAAGCTTTTCCAGATTCTATACGTTTTCCCATTTCTCTAAGTTTCTTCTGTATGTTAGGTGAGGATTTCTCAAATGCAATCTTTGAATTGTTTAAAGATGATGAAGGTATGGATGATGGCAAACTGCCATTGGTAACTGAATGTGGCTTTTATTTCTTTTACAGTATGTTAAGATCTCTTTTTATTGTGTAACCCTTGAGCAGCTTCATTTTATATGCTGAGGTTTCTGAAGTGACGTGTTCTCTGCAGATGGTGTTATGGCAAAGAACTGATGACAAATTCTTTTGTCATAATGGTAACTCTTATCTGAAAACACATCAGAACAAAGCACAAGGTGTGAGAAGGGATTAATTCAATAACATACCTCAGCTCTCAGAGACCTGACTTCACATGTCGGTATCAGTGAATGAATTTCCAGCCACCTCCAGTGGAAAAAATATAAATTTTCAGCATGTCATAAGTATGATTGAAGGGCTGAAGGGTGACAGAAGGCTGGCATTGCTTTGTTTTATAATAATATGTATAAAAAATAATACATATTGAAAGATTCAGTAGAGGATTATAAGTCTGAGGGAACTGTGCACATACACCTGAAACTTACAGCGTTCCTGCTTAAAACGTTTTCTGACATTTTTTGCATAGTTATCCTCTTTCCTCCCTTCCAGAGGTGATCACAGCATTCCAATTGCTCTTACAAAGACCAGTCTTCTTTAATCTTGCCTGACAATTCTACCAATATGGGAGGAGAGAGAGAGAGGTGGCACATAAAAAAAGACATATGGGCTGCAATACTTGGAGATCAGAGTGACCTGAATACTTCTGTCCTGGCATGGTGGTTACCTTAATCGAGCGATACTTGGGAGGTGAGATAAGAACTTTACTTCTGAGTTCAGGAGGTAGTAGCTTTCCATTAGGATCTTACCAAATGGTGTACATTTTCAGATACAGGACTGGGGATGGCTGCGCTTCATTTCTCACTGACAAAATCACAGAATCACGGCATGGCTGGGGCTGTCAGGGCCCTCTGGAGGCCGCCTGGTCCCAGCCCTGCTCCAGCAGGGACACCCAGAGCAGGCCGCCCAGGGCCACGTCCAGGGGGCTTCTGGAGAACTCCAGGGCGGAGACCCCACAGCCTCTCTGGACAGCCTGTGACAGTGCTCTGTCACCTGCACAGCACAGAAGGGCTGCCTGGTGCTGTGTAGGTGACAGAACCTCCTCTGTCCCAGTTTGTGCCCACTGCCTCTTGTCCTGGCACTGGACACCACTGAAAGGAGCCTGGCTCATTCCTCCCTTCCTTTGCACCCTCCCAAATCTTCTTCAGTAGTATCAACTACCAGGGGTCTTCCAAAAGTGCAATTATTATTTCTTGCACTAATTTTCCAAAGCAAAATCATTGTTCTCTTTCAACCCAGTGGAACTGCTCACCAGGCAGCTCATCACAAAAGAGCAAGCAATCTTCTTGTCACTCATGAGTGCTCACCCCATGCCCCAGACCAGAAATAGTTCATAAATATCACAAAAAATGAAAGATGCGTATCAAAGAAAAAAGGCATGAGACAGCTGTAAAAAAAAAAAATAATTATGCAGCTGTTGTTCTCAATTTCCAGCTCTCTACCATTTCCCCCTACTTCACAACAGCTGCTGCATAGGCCTTGTGGCAGATTTCCAACATCTTCAAGAGAGAAGCTCTTTTACCCTATGAGAAAATGGCAATT
The DNA here is from genome assembly GCA_011075105.1 of Heteronetta atricapilla. Classification (NCBI taxonomy): domain Eukaryota; kingdom Metazoa; phylum Chordata; class Aves; order Anseriformes; family Anatidae; genus Heteronetta; species Heteronetta atricapilla. The sequence goes on from CM021732.1 coordinate 94,645,959, forward strand.
TCATTTTTAACTCCAGTTTCAGAAGAGAACAGCACCAGCTTCTGGGGGATTTAACCCACAACCTCCTAAACCCTGAGAAGGCTCTCTAAAATCACCTGCCACTGAGAGAGCAGTTCAGCACAACTGCCGCCGTATAACCCAGATCACTGAGGGCAAGAGGCTGTGCTAGTAAAATTAGCAATATTTAAGGTTTGGGGGGTCTGGCTGAGAGGTTTATCCTAACTAAAATCTCTTTCAACCAAAAGCTAGCAGTCCACGACTGCTACCACTCACCATGTCCGAGCTAACACAGGGTGTGCCACTGCCACGAGTGGCAGCAAGCCATCTCCCCACACTGCCACGTAGCTACAGCTCAGTGCCTTCCCAGAGCTGTGGCACTTAGCAAGCCACTGCAGGAGTCCTCCCCTCCCTGGATGGGTTCCTGGCCTTGTTAACATTGGGATGGTTGATTTTCCTCACCACTTTCTTTTTTTCTCAGAACAGTGTATAGATCGGGTCTCTGCCATCACTGTGCAGTGATGAGAAGCAGAGAGGGAGATGCTGTCCACATGTGCTCTCACTGTGCTCATAAAGCTTGTGTCCGACTTGTCCTCAGTTGTGCTTGGATTATTATGCTCTTGAAGTACAAGAAACATAAGTGCAGTTGAACTGCTCAGCTGTGACATAAACATTGCACTTTTCATATTCTGATGGATAGCATGCCTTAACTTGAATTTAGGTCAGTCTGGACTCCAGAATCCAAGAGCTGCATCTTTTCCTGCTCTCTTATACTTCACTGAAATGACCTCAGTCTGACCACACAGCAAGGATTGTAAGTTATCTCCTAGCAAACATTTTCTTTTATGCAAGCAACAGGAGTTGTTAGAAGCCTTTAATGGTCGAGTAGCAGGATGGCCCCACAGGCATGAGCAGGCTGTCACTGCTGCTGAGTATTCACATCAAGAGGTTGCTGCCTCTAGCTGCTCCTGCTCCACTCCGTCTGCAGAGCTGCTCTGTTACTGGCCTGGTTTAGTCACCGTAGCTGTTCACTTTGTTCTCCCCTAATGAGTTATGCAAGATGAAAAAACAACAACAACAAAAACAAACCTTCATCCAGGTTCAGGAGCCATGAAAACATAAATTAAATAGGCAGGATTTAGGGGCAATTATCTCTAGCAGACTGGGAAACATCTAAATGCCATTCAGCAGCAACTAAAGCAGAGTAGAGGACTACTGAAACTGTCTTAGCTGAGCACCACCTGCAGAAATCCGAACTTCTCGTATCTCAGCTGTATCAGTATGAAAGAAGAGCAGTCTCTGCATGTCTCCTGGGTGATGAGTGATTTCACAATTACTATTCCTGGTGCTTTGAATAGTTATGCCATCCATTCAACTAATCAGCTGTATCAGTCATCAAGGCAAGAGACAATGATAAATAGTAATGCTCCGACCTGGAGATACTTCTTAAACATTGTCAGTGTCCTGTCAAAAGCCAGTTACATGAAGATGATTTATTTCTGTAGAACAAGAAAGATGACAATATGACACAACAGGAAATTAGCAGAAAGGCGTTTAAGGAAAAAATCTGGGATTCTAAAGAACAGCACTAAAACAAGACTGGAACAGTACTGTTAAAACAGACACTCAAATTCTACTTTAAAATTGCCACTTACTGTCTGAAATGTCATTTATCTTTAACTTAGGTTTAAGTTTAATTATTAAATGGTAGGAGGAAGTATGTTGGAATCATATCAAAATACATTAAACAATCTTAAAAATCATCATTGATGAGACAAGCCTTGCCCCAAAATGGTATTTACATGATTTACCCTACTGTAAGGATTTTCAAAAGGGTACAAGAATACTAAGGAATGACAGTTTGAGACTTAATATGAAAAAACAAAATAGGGAAAATTATCTGGATGCATAAATTAGTGGGTGCTTGGAAAGTACTCATACCTCTCCTCAGTGTCCCAGTGCCTTATGCCCGAAGAGCCCAGAGACTTGTGTTTGTTTCCTTTCTCTGTCAGAGAAATGTTAAGTATCTTATCTTTCGGTAGTCTATTTACTCTTTAATCTCTGAGGTATAAATAGTTCAAGATGTTTGTGTTTTAATGTAAATGAGAATACAGCACTGGTTAAAGTATTCAGCAAAGTTAAATGTCAGGACCCTTTACAAAAGCCTTAGTCCTCTGACTAGTCAAATTTAAGAAATGTCAAAAATAAGTATGTACTCTACAGTAATCATTCCCTGGAAATTTGAAGTATCTGGTATCATAACCAGAATCACAGATAGCAATAAGAATTATATTTGAAAAAAAAAAAAAAAAAAACAGTAAAACAGTACCCCAATCACTGTAAGGTCACATTATTTCCTATCACATCTTCCCATGCTGTGTTGTCCCTTTTTCTGAAGAAATACTGTTTAAATCCATAAAAAACAATTACACGGTGTGAGTTAAGGGGAATGAGAGCATGGGGAATGCATGGAATTTGTTCAGTGGGCTTGTGCAGAATAACCTGCCAGTAGCAAATTATGTTGATATAAAATACCAATAAACTTAATGTAGTGAAGTGACAAAGTCCAAAATACCTGATAAAAAATGCTGATGGACACTAGAACAAACAAACAAACAACAGCAACAACAACAAATAAAAATGGCAAGAATAATCAATGCAAAGTCAAACCAGTCAACCAATAACAACACCCCCAACATGAAAACAAAGGCAGCCTGTCTCCTTCCACCACACTGTGCCAGTTCCTAATGACACATTTTGTTTGGACCTCTCACATTTCCAGAACAACATACTCTGTGAATCGCATTTGAGTTCATGAGCTCATTAGGTGAAATTCAAACAAATCCGCTTTTAATGGACTAGCCTACCCTGTTATGTTTCTAATTCACTACTTCATTATCACACTAATCCACAACTTCACATTCCTGTGCTTGGGGGCAAGACATTCCCCAGCCAAGAGTGCTGATCTATCCTCCTCCTCCCTCGTGGTGATGGGATCCCCCGTAGCACACTGGGGAATGTGAGAGCCTCAGCAGTCCTGCTGCTCTTGCATCAGCCCAGGGGTATGTAGCGCTAACGTAAGTCAGTGGAGCTGGGAGAAACTGCCCATTGGGACTGTTGCAAAAATTCAGGAGATGATGGCTGCAGGTGTTAATGGCTGCAGGATGGCCCTTATCTCTTCCTGCTCCTTGTGTTGGTCTCCAGTGATGGAACTGCTCCCAGCATATGTCAGGTTTTCGCATGAGCTGTGTGTTAGGCCAAAACCTGAGCAAGAGTGAACAGCCACACCTACCCACAGATACGTCTCAAAAGCCTCACTGCTTATTCAGTGACCCTGAGGTATTAATGTTTCTGAAGAACACCAAAAGGAAGGTGCTTATATTCACATCTGAATATTTTTTTTCCCTCAACCCATTTCAGTGCCTCTCCTCTCCTCTCCTCTCCTCTCCTCTCCTCTCCTCTCCTCTCCTCTCCTCTCCTCTCCTCTCCTCTCCTCTCCTCTCCTCTCCTCTCCTCTCCTCTCCTCTCCTCTCCTCTCCTCTCCTCTCCTCTCCTCTCCTCTCCTCTCCTCTCCTC
>CM021732.1:94654531-94893533 GCA_011075105.1 Heteronetta atricapilla
TCCTCTCCTCTCCTCTCCTCTCCTCTCCTCTCCTCTCCTCTCCTCTCTCATTGGAGAAAGTGAAGCAATTTGTAGGGCTTAATTTTGAAGGAATATATTCTAAACCATGAAAATTATTTTGATGGGATTCTTTTGTTTGTAGCAATGAGAGAAATTCTTTGCTGATGCACTGTTCCTAAATACTCTGGGACCCCCTGGGTCTGCTGTACGTGGAGTACTGCTAGCTTCTTCCGACAAACAAGGCATGGTGACTGTCACTGTCTTGGATATAAAATTTCTCTTTCTATAAATGAAATATGAGCTTAAGAATCCAGCAAACAGCCAAGCGTAGGAAGGAAAAACTGGAATCCAGGCTCCCTGTGTCCTACTCTACTGCTTTACACCATGACCTGTTGTTTTATCTCAGCCCAAGTTCTCATGTCACCCCGATCTCCACGGTACTGGCAGAGTACTGGTATGACAGCCAAGCTGCTCATGACCCAGAACTTTCACAGATTTGAAATAAATCCTCTGAATCAGCACTAGTATTTGAGTAATTTGTAAATCTATTACACTTGTGCCCCTGTGACCTGTAGAGCTGAAGCCTAAATAGGAGGTTGTTCTTACTTAACTGTTCGTGTAAAAGGTATTTAAGAGGTCCACTGCATATTTTAGTTTCTAGTATATTATAAATGAGAATCTGTAGTTCCTGGGAATTTCACTCTTGAAAAATTGATGATTTCATCTTGAATACCCCAAAGCCAAAATACTGATTTATTCATTTTCAATTAGACATTTTCGGTTTAGAAATGTAAAAACATATAAATCTGTCTTGGCTTGAAATTAACTTGTCCCTTGGCCTTACTTTGGTACCTGAGGTGCAAGTGGTATTCCTGTTCTCAACGGCCTGAGCTCACCACTCAGATTGCCTTTGCAGTTGCCCATGTCTCCTGCAGTGCATTATATCAGCTTAATGAGAACGGAGACTGCCTAACTGAGACTAATTTGAACTAAGAAATAAAAACATTTGAAGACAAGCTGTCTCAATTCAAGTCAACCACATGTTAAATCTCCTAATGATTTTTTTTCCTAGATAATTTTTATTAATAAAATAAATCAAGTGAATTTTTGGACTAGCCTGACCTACATTGAGAAAGAAATATTTTTCTAGATGTGTTTTACTATTGGAGCTTAACTGGGAAGTAATTTGGTCTGTGAATAAGTAAAATCTGATAATTTTCCTTTAATCTCTACATTCTCTTTCAAAAAGCTATTCAAAGGAATGATAATTTATACTATCATGATGGATACCCAATAATTTGAAAGTTATATTTGGAGAAGAAATCTTTTGTCAGATGTTACTGATTTAGAACAACTCTGACACAGTTCATGTTCATATCCACTGCCTATTAATTTTTCTGTTTCCATTTTTCTGTCATGTATATTACCCAGTGCAGCTGCCAAGTACAGCTTATATTGTGCACAGTTTTTTCCTTTGATTTTTTCCTTTTATGTTCATGATAAAATTACGAAGCAATTTATAATGAAAATATGCAGTACGAGAGAAACTTACAAGACATTTTTATGGAGCATGTCAAAAATTTTACAGTTTAACCTGGGAAGCAGTAACTATGAAGTAATTGCCATACCCACGGTATATTTTAGTGATCTGCCCACAGGATGTATAAGCTGGAAGGAAAAGTTTTTTAAAAAAATTAGGAGATTTTCCCCTTCCGAGGAAACAACAGAAATAAGATTCTGAGATTTGGAGAGTGTCATTAATATCAACTCCATGAAAAGATAACAGCAATGGACTATTGCTTGCGGAGAATAGGCAGGCTTAGTGTCACTGATAAGCACTAGCCTTGGGCAAAGGGGAGCTGAGCAGCTTGCTCTTCCTTATCTCTTAAACAAACTTTGTGGGTGGGGTTCTGCAAGCTTGGTAGGAGAGGTTGCCAAAGGAGAAAGTCTTGTGGTGCTGGGATGGCCCTGTTTTGGCAGCAGAACAGAATCCTGAAGGCCACCATGCTCAGAGTGAAACCTTTTGCTGCATTATGTGTAAAATGAATATTAAATGAATATTAATTGATTATTAAATGAATAAAATGAATATTAAAGTTAACACTGGATATAGTAAAGAACTTAATGAGGTACATGCTAAACATTTATGACTGTAATACTTGATTCTTCACCCACCCAAATCATGCAAAAAGTCACTTCGGGGCGGGGGGCGGGGAGGGGGCCAGGGGATGAGGGGGAACAAATAAGGTTAGGATATAAAAGAGTAGTAGAAGTGAGTGTTAAAAGTTATTGTTGGGGTTTGGGAGAGTTAGAGTGAGGAAAAAAGAAGTTGTGGGTGGGGAGAAAGAAGAGTTTGAAAACCTAGAAGAAACTGTGCTCCTTCTCCTCCACCAAGGCAGGGACACTTCCTTGGCAAGCTCTATGCCTTCACCCTTCGGTGAGATAGCATTTTTCTAGCACTATTATCATATATTATTGCTATTGCTGTAAGTGTATTTGTCAATGGCAATTCTAAATCTGTTATCTGTCATCCCATTAAATACTTCCAATTCATGAAACTGTCTCAGTGAAAGCCTTTAGCAGAGCTCTGAAACATGCAAATATTTGACTCTGATAAGTCCCCTTTAACATTATGTTGATAAAGGAATTATATATAAGGATAAATATGTATCAGGATAAACCATATGCTTTTTTAACTTTTGGATTACAGTTGTGCTATGTGATAGCTTTAGCACTTCATAAGTAATGCACACGATGAGCATCAAGTTGATAAATGATAATGGTTTGACAGAACAAGGGGTAGCACTGGCAGAGGCTGCCCAGAGAAGTTGTAGATGCCCCATCCCTGGAGGTGTTCAAGGCCAGGCTGGATGGGGCCTTGGGCAACCTGGTCTGGTGGGAGATGTCCCTGTCCATGGCAGGGGGTTGGAACTGAGTGGGCTTTAAGGTCCCTTCCAAACCAAACCATTCTGTGAATTCATTTTTTTTTTCATTGTCTCTTTTGATACTTCATGATGTATCAAAGTCTTTCAGCTAAAAGTCTCTGACTTGAAGTTGACAGCTACAAGGTCGCACAATACAGGAGAAAACACAGCCTCATGAAAATAAGTCAAGGGCCAGCTAGAGATTAATGTATTTAAAGCAATACTTCTGAACCTCCGGCCATAATCCTCAACCAGCTTTTGCAGAACTGAAAGTACTAGCTCTCTCGCTCACAGTAAAATACCTGCTTAATGAAGTGGTACATCTTGTAACAACCTCAGTCTCAGAGTGGACTGGGAACTCAGTTACAACTGCGTTGTTGCAGCAGTCTAGCTCTGAGGTACAGAGGCAACGACTGTGTATTTGCTGGAGGGGAGCACCATGTGCATTTGATCTGTCCCCACTTTGACTCACTACATAAACCAGCAGATTGGAGGGAGGAAGAGAGATCTCAAGAAGACTCACAAAGGAGTAGGGCAGGAGAAAGGCAGTGGAGTGAATTCTTTCCTCCAGGAAAGTTACGTGCTGCTTGAAACTAGTTTTGGACAGAGAGTGCTATTCCAAAGAACCAAGGGATCTGGCTCTAATTGCAGTATTTTTTTCCAATGCTTTGAGTACGAGGAGAACAAGAAGAGAGGGATACAATTTGCAGAGATTGAGGTCCAACTTACAGAATTAGGGACCAGATGAAGAGATCTGTTATGGACCTGGATCATGCTCTGTTAGGTGACTAGAGAGAAGTGAAGGGGGCATTATGGTGTCCGAACCACAACAGAGAGGGAATTTTCCAAATAACATTGTCAAGATCCAGATTTTTTTTTCTTCTGGGCTTGCATATATAAGTAGCACATTTCCTTTACTTATATATATATATATATATATATACATATATACAATATATATATAATATATATATGTGTAATATGTGTATATATATTCTTTATATGTTACTTCCTCCAACAAATTCAGTTGCCTCTTTGGAGAAACAAGCCTCTTTTCACATACAGGGAACCTATCTATCCCTTCTCAATCACAGTTTCTTTCCACTCTTAAAGCATGTTTGCCTGCCAAGTTTGCTTCCTGCACTTTTTTCCCCCAAAAGCATCTAGCTCACACTTCACAGATACAGAATTCTTTAGGATCTCAAGAAGGCTCTGCCATTTAGCCAGTTGTGATTTTTCTTAAGATGGTAAAAGGAGCAGTAAAACTACTTGTAAAATTACCATGATATACGTTCCTCTCTCTTAGTGTTAGTGACGATAGCATCTTCTAACTTTCTTTGTGATCTCTTTTATCCCACATGCTATTTCAGGTGACGGATACAACTACTGTCCTAGCTCTTCTGCTGTGTGTATTCTAACCAAAAGAACGTTACATCTTAGTCTATTCCCAAATCTTTATTAGTTCTCCTTGCAGTCCATCAGTCCATCAGAGTGCACCCTTCAATTTAATCCATTCCATGAATGGACAGGAGAAAAAATAATAATAATAATAATAAAAAAAAATAAAAAACAGTAAAATAGAACTAATGGTCAGGTTTGGGAGGGCTAGCATAAAGCCTTGTCTATGCATTCAGAGTCATCAGCCATACATGATGCATTTAAGTGGTAAGTACACCTTTTCTGGCAACCTTAGCAGAGTATTTTTGAGATAAGATGAACAATAGAAGTTTTTACTGTGTTGAAGTTGCTGAAAACTGTGCCAAGAGGTAACAGTAAACTCACTAAAGAACTGGTCAAATTAGTAACATTTTGATTTATTTTAAGAAGCTAAAACATCATCCAGAATGTCAACATTTGCACAAATATTTGAAATCCTTTTGTGAGCCTTTTTGAATGCCTGCACAGAGGAGCAAGGACTACGTGCTGTTCTGTATGAGATAGCAAGGAGATGTCGGTGGGCTGAACCATCCTCTTTCTGAAGTGGGCAAAGAAAGTAGAGAGCCGTGATCTCATGGGTCAGTGGGCTGGGCTGCATCCAGATCTGGAAAGGAGGAAGCAAGCTGTGCCAGGAAAAAGGGTGGTGCAAACTGTTTCCCCCTGGAACAAGGAGGACGTGTGACACTGTGAGTCAGAGTTCCTAGGGCGGTGTAGCTACAATTCCCCTTTTTGTAGGTTGAATTGCTTGGTGAAAAGCCAGTGTTCTGGCTGTTCTTTTTTGTTCGGTTTGTTTGGTTGGTTGGTTCATTGGTTGTTTTTTGTTGTTGTTGTTGTTTTTTGTTGTTGTTGTTGTTGCTTTTTTAGAGAAGCCATTAAATCTTTTTGCTAAATGTATCTGTTCTTGGTTTAGTGCAGTAAAGTTTCTTCATTTTATTATGCAAGGATTGGAGTGGACCCCTATGAGATTCAACACTAGTATCCAAAGCGTGTTTTTCCATTTTGCACTGTGCTGTTAAATACATAATTTCTTGACAGCTAGAAAACCCTGCCATTCTGTTCAATCTCTCTGCTTTCATTGGCATTATCTGTCTTCGTTGTTATCCTTGTATTCTTTAATGATGAAATTTCATTAAATGTTTTGGAACCCATTTTTATGGCTGGTATAGTTTCCCACTGCATTAATGGTAATAACAGTCAGCATGGAAGTAAGCCTGAAGCATCTTTGGACCATACTATTAATAAACCTATTAAGGAGCCACCTACTATACATATATTATCTTTGGCATATTTTGCCTCTACAGTCAGAATTGTATTTTAGTTTTAAATGATTTCTAACTGCCTCTTATGTTGCTCTTAGGCTGCCAGTTTCTCCTCAGTGGTGTCTTAGAGTATCACAAGAGATTTGCATTTAGTAGAGAAAGATACTGTGGACCAGCTTAGAAATCCTATCTGACAATAACAGAGTAGAGGAAAATGGATGGGCTGCAAGAGAAATGTACAGCCAAACTGATGCTGGGTAGACTGAATGGTGAGATGATTACATCAGTTAAAAATATAACCTAGCAATGACTAAGCTTCTACTTGGGCTGCCTTCTAACTATCCAGAACATTATCTTTTCAAAAACCATGAGCTATCATATATATATATCAGCAAAATCACAGAGCAAATCTAATTGTTAGAGCAGTGGCCTGAAGAACCCAGGCTTCTGTTTCTGCCTTGGCTTCAGATTTGTTGTGGAAGTCTTAGCAAATTGAGTTTTTATGTTCCTGTAATCCAGTCTGTAAACCAGAGACAGAAATAAATATCTAGTTATTTTGTAAAACAAAAGTCTTTTTTTTTTTTAAGGAGTTAAAGAAAAAGCAATTATTTTGAAATTAGTTTTAAATCACTACTTTTTTTTTTTTTTTTTTTTTTTTTTTTCTGTAGCTACTAGTAACTTTCTCCTTGTAAGAAAAGCCAAAAATAATTTAAAGTTCACTCTCTTCTGGAAGTCTTACACTTTTGAGAAGGAGTGGAAAGGCACCAGGCACATAAAGGCGTTCACTGTAGAACTGCAAATGAGTCTGCACAGTGTTTTATCCTTCACCAGTCCTCTTTGTCTCCTTCTCTTCTGAGCTCTGACTGCATTCTTGGAACATCTTGTACATGAATTTATAAGACTATTTTATTTCCACATTTTAACTCTGCAGATCACCTTGCAGCCTGAGAAATTCATTTTGAAGGAATGGCAGACTGTGTTATTTTGGTTTTTAAAAAATCTGGCTAAAACTTGAAGTTACGTGTTTTTCTCACATGTGAATTAAAAAAGGCATTACTTTGGCAGAATCAGGACATGAAAGGTAACTGAAAAGTTGAACTGTGTAAAGACTGAAATGCTATCAAGTGATGTTTGACTGAACAGTACAGGATAGCGTATCATTTACAAGCACTCATGACCTTTACTTACTTAAAATATACAAAAGCCATCCCAATTTTCTTACAGTAAATAAACAAGCATCTTTTGCAGCTTGGCCACAATAATAAGTAAACATAAAAACATAAACCTGTTCTTAAACAGTTACAATTAAAATCAGCTGGAACTGTGTAGAACTTGAGCAAAGCTTTTAATAAAATCAGACCTGGAAGCTGAAAGCCATGACTGGAAGAGAGTGAGCACTGGGATCAGTTTGATGCGATGGGTGTACAGTAGCCCTTTTCTAGTATGTTTCTTCCAGTTCCCTAACTTCAGCAAGCTTTTGGTGATTTCAGACTTCATTATTGAATAACTGGATTCATACAGCTCTATTGAAAGTAATAAAGAAAACATCAAATTGATGGCATTAAAAATATAAGAAAATAGAGTCTACATATCTGAATCATTCAAATTCCCTTGAGATGAAGTTTCTGCATATAGAAAATAATTACAGAGAAGAAACACAGGTTATGAGCTTTCAAAAATATTTGTGGGAGAAATTAATAGGGAAGGCAAGCTTAGGAATCATGGGTCTATACTTCAAGATGTAAAGACATGTTACTTTAACAAAATCCCTCCAATCTCTTGTCAGAAAAGTTAGTAGCATTTTCTAATTTTTATCAGAGAATACAAAATCTGTTGAAAAGAGCATTGGACGGATAATGTATTTTTCCCCATAGATATTTAAATTTCAGTTAATTTAATACATGAATTTTTACATTACATTCTATACCTCTTCATTTGAATAGTATCACGTGTGATATTTGCATAAAATGAATTTCAGTGACACAATTAAATATTTGTTGAAAGCAACCCTGAATTTACTTTGGAAAATTCAAAGTATTTGAATTATCACAAAGAAATGTGATAAAAGCTCTACATTCAACCAAGGAAAAGAGATGATCAGATAGCAGAGGACAAGGAATTCAAGGAAGCCTTGTTTAACATTTTCCAGTAAAGGCTACACTGGAAATAAATAAATAAATAAATAAATGATATTTGTTGTATCCAGCTGTTATCAGTTATTTGATAGGCTCTCGGCAAACAAAGCTAACATTCTTCGTAGTCTTCCATAAATTATCACAGGTTTCTCTACCGTGTTACTGATACCTAGGTAGAGGCAGCTGCACAAAGATACTTCTCTTTTTATTTAAGTGGCTAGTTCAGGTTTTCCTTAGCACAGCTGTTACATAGTTCCCAAGACTTTTGGATGCAGAGGCATTTTAGGGAACCACCACCTTTGTAATTTAGTACTAGATACTGAAACTTAACCCAATATCACTTTATTATGCTGAACTAAGGCATTGCATACATATAAATATTAAGATCCATATTCATGTATTGTATGAGTCCGCAGCTTGTCATAGGATTCCTGTTGGAATCAAATGTAGTGATTCACAGCCTTCTTCAGGTAGTTAGCTCCTAGGCCAGAAGTGGTGGTAGATGAAGTTTCCTTTCTATGTGTTATTCTGGAGCAACAAGCTCCATATATTTGTTAAGCTATAGACTATATATATATCTATATAGATATATATATAGTCTATAGTCTATATATATATATAGTCTATAGCTTAACAAAACATCTTAGAGAAATCTTTCTAAAGAGCTGTGTTAAAAACCTGTTCAGGATCCCTGTCTTGTATGTTCTCTTTACTTTAGTGCTGTGGAACAGAGGAGATTAATCTCTATTTACTTATATTTTATATGTGTCTGTAAAAGCACTGAACATTTCCATCTTTCTTCTTCCATTCCTTCTTTCTAAATGGAAGAACATAACCTAAACTGCATGACTTAGCACAAAGAAAGGCAACTATTAACAATAAGACCTTGATCAGATAAAAATTTGAAGGGAATGGGCTAAATTTAGCTTTTCTATCCTTGATCATAGTTCCCTGCATTGTCTTCTACCAAGGCTGAACTTAATGCAGTCTTACCTTCTCAGCTAAAATCTCTTCTAAGTTTCCCTTCAATTGCCAGTTTCAAAAACTTGTTTATCATCCCTTGGAAGATGAAAAAACTATGCACAGCAGCATGTCTCAACCAGAAATCATTAAAGCACTTACTCATCTGAATCATGCATTTCCTTTCTTTCTTGGAATAGTATAAGGTTACGTGTGACCTATTCTATCCTAGGATGCTCTCTAAGGCTGGGATCTACAGAAAGCAAAAGCCAGAGAATTTAATTCCAGCTTTTAACATCAATTCTCCCAGCAGCCTCAAGTAAATAATCCAGAGAAGGGAACAATAGCTTTGGTTGGATGATCTATCAGTGCATTCTTAGGAACAAGGGAGAAACTCTTAAAACAAAACAAAACCTTTCCCAGAAAATCTGCAACCAATTGTTCTGAAGCAAAGCTGCCAAGACAGGACAAGAAGAGGTTGTCTCCTTATTGGAAACAAATCTACTTCCCCTCTATGAGTGGTTACTACTGATGTTTGACTAGAAGAGTCTGTGCCTCTGCAAAGCAGCTCCATCAGTGGTACTCATCATTAGGAGGTAAATCCATCCCTGGGGTACTGGGTGCTCAGCACTACCCAGGATGAGCAGATGCAGTATACAGTCAGCAGGTAGCAGGGCAAGGATCCCTCACCTCCCCTGCCCCACAAGCCCCCATGTGCATCCATCTCATTAGAAAGGAAATGAATGTGGAAAGCTGAGTAAATAGGAATGAAACGTCTCTCATTATCAACTGTAGTAGCACAGGACAAATGTAAAGTCACATATTGTAAGGTTCAGAAGGTTCCGTGCACTTAATTCCTTCTAACAATTCTTTCACATTAGGCTGCCAAAAAAACAAGAGCCTCAATAGTCTTGAGCAGAGAATACTACCTTGATAAACACGAAAAGTTATCAGACGGTGTGAAGCCAGAGTACAGCCAAGTCTCTGCAGGAGAGTTTGAGATTACAAGAAGATGGGCAATAGGAAGCAGGGATTAACAAAAGTGCCTTTTGTTGGCCTATGCCTGTTCCCAGAGCACTGAGGAGGTGAGAGCTGACTTCCAAGCCTTTGGCTCTTGCCAAAGACTTTTGTTCAGTGGAATCCTAATGGAATAAGTGTAAGGTGCTGAAACAGTTAATTGTTTTTTATTTTTTTTTTTATTTTATTTTTTTTTTGCTAGAGGGTTGCAACCAAGTATAACACAGCCAACTCTAGGGAGTATGGAAAACTGGTGATTCTAATTATTTGAACATGTTGCTCTGTAAAAACTGAAAAATAATCTCCTGAGGGGTAACAGTCTCAAAGTGTAAATGAAGAGAATGTTAATAGGGAAGAAGAAGTGATGGGAGATATATAAGTTACAATATAAAACAACCTGTATGGCTATAATACAATTTCATCATGCACATTAAGTCCATTATAATCTGCCCAGATACATGAAATCCCTGGCAGAAGAATGGTGCTCATGCCTTTTTTAAGGTACTCTTGGAATGCTGAACTTCTTCTAAACTCATATTTCAGATATGACTTACATGGGGGAAAGTTTTATGAGAAGGAATCAAAATGTTGTATGATTTAGAAGTCAAGAGTATACATTCAGTTTTCACTAAGAAGGTGTTTAAAGGGGAAGAGGTATCTTAAAGTATCTTCAGACTTTTAAAAGAATATTAGGAATGAAAAAAAAAATAAATATTTATGCTTAAATCCTTATGTGGAACATAGGACCATTTATTTAGGATGAAACATTGCTCAACATATTATGAACTGTTCCACATCATGTTTTAATTCCAATCCTATTTTCATGTGAAAAGAGCATAAATCATAAGTACACTGGTAAAATGTCAATGCTGACTTTTTTGTCTATTATTATTATTATTATTAAATTTGTTATTGAATCTACTATTTTTTTTTCTAGGCTTAGGTAAGATTTGTATGGGAACAAAGCTGTGTCTTGTACCAGGATGGAGACAAAACCTGTCTCAGACTTCTTTGAAAAAAGGCCACCACCCTGAAACATCCACAGCTGAGTACTCACATGGGAAGAGAGAATCTGGTTTCAAGACCATGGTCTAAGCAGGAATTTTAATATCGTTCTGTAGGCTACTATATGGCCTGGACACAAGGCTACACTGGTCAATGTGGATTTCTTTCACTTTCCTTCTTGTCTCTGCTTTCCTCTTTTCTTTATAAAATACGAATCCTAACCCATTCTCTTTCAACATCAAGGACAAGCTCTGCTAGAGCTAATAGAAACATTATCTTGTTTGCTGTATTCCCTCAATCCTCACTTTTGAGAAGGCCAGAGAAGCAGATAAAACACAGCTGTTACACAGTTCCTGCTGAAAGGGCTGAGATTCCCTGCCTAAATGCAGATCAGCATTTGAGCATGACAGAGGTCAACTCCATCGGCATATAACCATCAGTATGTATTGCCCTATAATATTTTATGTTTCCAAAAACGTGCCATTTTAAGAATTATATTTTTCTAATTATGCTGCTCTACTATGAAACAAGGTATTATAAGAAATCAAAATGGATACACATTTAGCTTAAAACACCGGATGAGGTCCTGAAGCCATTTGTGGGCTAAATAAGCAGCTGATAAGAAGCCTGAAGCTCTGAAAGCACAAACTGTTTCCTATTGCTTGGTTTCTGTTGTCTTCAGAGAAGCGGGACTTTTACCATTCCTCATTAATAAACAGGATCAAAGAAACATATGACTATAAAATTATTTTCTTCTTAGCCAGAATACAACTAGATTTCACATCCTGATTAATTGCTAGAAGAGACTAACTGTGAAGCAGGAAAGCTTGGACTCTGAAGCGACTTCCTTCTGTGTTTTGCAAACTTGCTCTTTTCAGAGGAACATCTACAGCGTCCTGAGCATATCTGAACATGCAGTCCTTGTCTGGCAATGCACCAACCTACATCAGTAGGCATGTTGCCGAGTAGGGGCTACTGCTAGTGAGTACAACACAAAAACAATCTGTCAACATGCTCCTTACACTTAAACACCTTGTTTAGCTTTGGAAACTTTTGCCTATTATGGTCTGTCTATATTACGATGGTTCATGCAGCACTTGCAATTCAGTGTAAATGTCAAGCTCTATGAAATACTTTTAGTACTAAATTTGCCATTATTTACATGATCTTTTCCAGAACTTTTATATTTGGTATAAACTCAGCGAACGCACTTATTACAAAAATCCCTGTGTTCCCTTGGCAATAGCTTGCTGCTTCCCTTCCCATTTCAGCTGCACTTACAATTTTCTGCTCCAATTCTGGTACTCCAGCATGTACTCTCCTGCTGCCAGAAAGAGAATTGAATCCTACCAGCTGCCTGTAAGGGGCTAGGCTAATGATTTCTCCAAATAGTAAAGTAGTCTAATTTAGGAACAATGCACCATCTTCAAGCATTAAAAGTAGTTTGTTAGCAATGCATATTAATCATGTATTTGTTGGGTTTGCGTTGGTTTGTTAACTGAGACACTATACCCTGTGTTCAAAAAATACCACATTGAAATAAAGTATTTTTTAGTACCCTACTAATAGGGAAGTTTAAATAATACAATCACAAGTCTGGAAGCTGCCTTTATTTATTTATTTATTTATTTATTTATTTATTTATTTAACAACAGATCCAGGTTAATTTAACAATGTCACATGGGTAAAATTCCTCAACAAGTATCAACAGTTCAGAGGTCTGGGTAGTATGATAGACAGTGTCCTTGAATATCCTTTATTTCTTTCCTCTAAGAAGGAAAAAAAAATAGTAGGAAAATAGAGTGAATGGGATAACTGATATAAAATGAAACACATTCATAGATGTTGCAAAAGCTTATGCAGAAGAGTAGGCTGAGAAGAATTCCTCTGCCTTAGCAGCTGTGTAATTTTTCCTACGTATTCATTAGCATCACAAAATGCAGACCAATGGGATTTGGATAGCCAGCTCATGCATGTTGCAATTACACTCCCTCTCATAATATTCCCATACTTTCCCTGCATATCCCCATGCAAACTAACAGAGTACATGTATTTTTGAATCGTTAACATTTGCAAACAGTACAGTGTAAAAATAATATGCAGATAATTCCAGTTTCTCAAGGAATGTGGTATTTATTGCATGACTAAATGCAAATTTGAAAAGAAAATAGCTTCTAATCTAAGTATTCATTTGCTGATGAATTAAAATGACCAACTTATTCAGCACAATTCAAAATGAAAAAGCTGACATATCATTTATTGTAAAGGCCACTGCTGTAATAGGAACGTCATTGTTTCCCTTTCTGCTGCTCTCACACATTCTTTTTCATCTTGATTATTTGTCACCCTGTTAGGGACTTCTTATGGTAATGAAACCCCTTTGTCAGTGTTGTAACCCGAAGCTTTTGCTTGTGTTTTTCCTTCCTGCAGAAGTTACAGTCGTGCTTATAAGCAGTGTGGAGGTTTCTTGTGAATCACTCAATTCCTGATTGTTCTAAGCATACACATGGTCCTGGCTGTTGCTAGGTGGCAAATGCTCTTAGAGATTTTGCAGGCTAGAGATTTCTTCAAACCTTTAATCCTCCATATATACTTTATAGCCCATAGGAATATGGCTAAAAAAATGCTCAGTACTAGGATGATAAAAGATTTGAAAGAAAGAAAACGTTTTGCATCACAGATTAATCTAATCCCTAACTACAGGCCTGTAAGACTTTCCAAAGGGATGATCATCCTGCATTGTGATGCAACTTTTCCTAAAACTAGTTTCTTAGCTATTATTCAGAACAGGATCCTAGAAGGAACAAGCTGCAGCCACAGTCCTGTGAAAAATAAAAAAGTATGAAAGAAGAATTTCATAGACTGCAAAGAAAGAAAGCCCAAATTACTGCTTATCATCCAGGAACAGACCATCCAAGAACAGATTTTGTCTGACACGTTACAACAGCACTGAGAGTTTTGAAAAATATATTAACTCATTGCTAAATCTATATAGTGTTAGTTTCAAAAAGGTCTCGTGCTCCACCATTCCTAGGATATGATTTTATAAAAATGCACTGTAATTCCTACTTACGTTTCAAGATGAAAATGTACTTTTCAGATGTCCTTTTGAAGAAAGGCCAAATTCACAGGTGACACTAAACTAAAGAGGCATTTCACCTCTAAAAGCAGTCACACCACTCTCAGTAAATGCTAGACTCATGTTCATACACCAGTAATATTTTTAAAGGACAATGCAGGGAAACTAAAAATAAAGAAAAAAAAAATACCAGACTTGATTACAGAACAGTTTCAACTTCTTCTGCAGTATCTCGTACCTGTGGAAAAGACAGAAGTCCGTGATTGTCACACATAGGAGACTTTTGAAGGTAATTCCTGCAGCTGGAGAATGCTGAAATCCAGCACAGAGTTACTTCCTCTTACACAGCCCCCTCGCACTCTGGCCCTTGTTCTCACATCATTTGCTGTGCCCTCCTTCAGTTTGCCATTTTCTCATTCATTTCTACTTGTCACATTTGTCCTGTATACTAAGCTCTCAAAAAATAGTCTTGCTTAATATATGTGGAGGTTGCAGAAAATTTAGTTGTTAGCCTCCAAGTAAATTCTAAAACATGCCTCAAAAAAAAAAAAAAAAAAAAAAAAAAAGAAAACTACTCTTCATCTAAATCTAGGCAAACTGTTCAGTAAGAGATGACAAAAGGCATTTCTCTGGCTGTCCCATCCTGTTTACATCCATGTCACTAAATTTTACCTTCTTGAGTCAGCCTGGATCTTCTCCACAATCATTCAGTGTTGACAAACACGTTTTTTTTTTTTTTTTTCCCTAACCTCACTTAAAAACAAAAACAAAAACAAACTATGCTATTTCTTATGAAAATTAAATGAACAAATCATTTTGGAGACAAACACCTGTCAGACAACCACAACAAGTTTTGAGTTTTAGTGTATTCATAAAAAAACAAAAACATGGGTTTTACAGGGGAAAGTCCTGGGCAACTCTCGCAGTCTCCATTGGTGTAGATCTTTCCTTGCCAATAATTTCTCATACTAACATTAAACAAAAAACTTACTATAGGATTGAAAGTTGTTCCTTTGCTCTTTTTTACCTCAGTCACACTTCTGCTCTGACTTGAAGTACTTTGGATGAGAAACTTCAATGAGAAGGTGGGATATATTCTTCAGACCCTGATTTTAACTATTTTTCTTCAATTCTGATCAGTTAACTGAAACTTCTGTGCTCTTCACAGTCAGCATGTGACAGGTAATTTACCCTGTATACCTATTCTCAAAAATGAGCTACTGATTGCAGAAATCTTTTGACGGTGTTAGGAGTTATAAACCAGGTTGAGTCCTTAAACTTCTCTGAGAACTAGCAGGGATAACTATTCTTGGGTGCTCTGTAAAAAAGGCAGTCACTCCATGATAGGTTATCAATACCTGGCCATTTAAACAAGGTTCCTCATTTTATTTATGATAGACATAGCAAACAGAGGTGTTTTGGAGGGGTACTACATTTGGTGGTATAGCCAAATAGCTGCTGCTTGCTGAAGATTTTGGCAGTTACAATCTTGTAAACTCAGAGACCCAGTCTGGAACCATCCTCTGGCTGTATAGGTACACAGGCATCCTGAATAAACATTCAGAATAAAAACTGACACTAGCTGTAGTCCTTGGAATATTTCTATGCATTATTTTTACATCCCTTTCTTCTTGATAGTCCCTGAAATAACTGTTACAGTCATGTAGCAAAACTAGTAATTCACAAAATGACAAACATATATAGTAAATATATAGTCACATAAAATACTCTCAATTTTTTTAAAAATGATATTTTTTTGTGAAGAGAATTATTATACTACACAGTAAGAAGTAAACATAAGAGATTTTTGGCTTTCCAAAGGAAAGTGTTGTACTTTGGAGTTAATAACCATTAATAATCAGGATTAGACATTTCAAGCAATGCCTGTCTCCCATCTTTTGACATTTCTCAAAAGTTTTAGTCATCTTTCAAATGACTGATTTCATGAGTTCACTCTAAAGCATCCACTACGAAACAAAAAAGAAATATGACTTTGTCAAGTGATAGAGGCAACTGGAGGTAATCATGGGAAAAGTTTAATTTTAGAGTCAATTTCTAAATTTCTTCTGGAAAGATGATTGAAGTGCTTTCCCCTCCCACACTGCTCTTGCTTCATTCTCACCTGGAGGAAAGAAAAAAGGAGCTGAAGGTGAGCAATCTGACACTTAGCCCACGCAGCTCTGCTTTCCAGACTGCAGCTGTGAGATAAGGAAGCAAGGGTGGCACTACTTCCTCTCACCCCTGGATATTTGGGATGTTCTCTATGGGAGGATAAAGAACAATTACCTGCTTTTGGAATTCACCCTCCAAGTGTTACTAATTTAGATAATTTATACATCTTATCTGATTACTTATAAGTATGCATGGAAAAATGCTCATTATCAAAACCTACTGAAAAGTCCTTTGATCCCATCAGCTGGTCTTTACCAGTATTTCCTTGTTTTCCCTGCAGTTTGTGTTTCCTAGACCAACTGCTATTTGTGGCCAGAAACTTTTAGGCTCCTCTTCACAAAACGCAAGTTCAAACCTGTCTTGACTGGTTCAATGGCATCTGCATTACTGCCTGTGCCTTGACAGCACGCATGCCACAAGTATAACAATCTGTTTCCTAAGGGTTTGACACAAGCATTCTCCCAGTGGAAGAGGTTTCTACCCTGGCCACTGACCTTATGCCACTCAAAATGGCCAGATTAACAAAAACACTTTCAGTGTTACACATCTAATTTTGCTATATAGAGACCAGGGAATACACGTCTTAGCTGAAAGGTAAAAGAAGGTGCTAATCACCAAAGTGAGGCTGACTGACAGCCTCTGTAGACAAGCCATGGTTCAGACAGAAGAAAAGCCCACTCATTAGTACTTTTCATATAATTCCCACCAAAGCTACGACACCAACATTCATGGTCAGAAGCCTAACTACGAACAAAAGCTCAAAACAGCCTTCCTTCTCAGGAGTGTTGTCATTGTCAAGGTGTGGGGGATAAAAATTCAGAGAAAAGACAGTTTTGGCTCAGCTTTGTGGTGGGTATTAATCTTTCCTCTTACAAATACTGCTTCAGACAAGAAAAAAAAATAAATAAATAAAGTGAAGAGCTAGACTAGAGAAAGCTATTTTACCTGTTGTGTGGGAACCCAAGCTTGTGGGAGATCATGGATAAAGGAGCAGAAGGTGTCACATCCCTGAGTGAAGTCTAGAAACAGAATGAGGAGGAACAGATTGCCATGATCATAATGCTATGAAGGTATGAATCACTTCCTTCCCTTTGATCACTGACAAAGTTATGAAGTTAGAAGTATAGTCTAGTAGGTGTTACTTTTGTCCTCTATCCTTATACTTCAAATGCCTTTCATATGAAATGCAGAGCTAAATGGTAGTAGCTGTCTAGAAACTGGCCAATAGTACCTCTCCTGCATTACAGGAGCGAGGGGCACTCTTTTGGGGATGGGGGACTGCTGCTTTCCTGAATCCATCACATGAAAACGTTCATATGCAAAGCATTCCAGTGCTGTGCATTGCAAATTCAGAGTGCTCCCTCAGAAGTATGTGTTGGCATGCCAAAGGTGTGGTTGTAATCTATCACACTGGCTTATTCAAACTGTCTCAACATAATTAAAACAAAAACTAATAAAAAAAAATTAGGCTCCGGGCTATCATTTTTGAAGATCTCCTCAAGAAGCCTTCAAACATGTTAGTCTGCAGCATGACAGAGTTTTTCAAATGTGTTAAATTAAACCATCACAGCACGCACTCTGCTTGCCCAACACAGGACCCAGAAGCAGAGCGTGTGGTTTCCATGTTTGAACTGGAAGTACCTGAAGAGAAGTGGGAGAATGAGACATTCTTGTCACTAGCATGGACCACTGATATTGCATCTCCAGTGAAAACAAACTGAAAGCAATAATAGAGAGTGGCAGATTGGGAACAGGACTTCTGTCTGCTGAAAGTCATTGCACTGTTTCTATCATTCATCCAAACTGTGTAGAAACTGATTTTTGAACTGCTATTTTTCTACCATTTTTTCATACCCAACTTTTCCTCTTCACTGTGAAGTCAAAATCTGTAAAATCAACTGTTAACCTCTGCTAATAACTCAGCTTTGAATAAAAAAAGTTTATCAGGCCCTTGATGTCCAATCTCTCTACTATATTGAAGAAGACAGATGGCAGTCTTTGAAGTTAAGTGACATGATCTTAGCTGACCACACCAAATTATGCATCCAAGTGTGTGTGTGCTTCTAGTTCATTTCTAATATGAATCACAGATTCATATCTGTAGATGTCAATGTGATTTATATTGTGATAATATTTAGAAAACAGTCAATGAATGGGAATTAACAATTCTGAAGGACAAAATAGAAGGGCATAGGGAGGGAAGAGGACAAAGGAAGGCACTTCTCTCTTGTGTTACTGACACTTTATGTGGTGTATGATTTACTCATATGATCCATCAGTCTCCTGTACCGGTCAGTGTGCAGGCTTGGGGAGGCTGCAGTCACAGCTGTCCTAAGCACTCTACCAAAACACATCAGAAAATAACAATTGTTTCCAGAGGCTTAGAATCTAGGTGTTGAGAAAGACGTAAAGGGAAATCAAATGACCTGGAAAAGAACAAAATAGATTGTAAGAAAATGCATAAAATTTAGGGGAAAAAAAAAAAAAAAGGAAATCTTGAGTGTGCTCTAAACTACTTTCATCAAATATGACTAGCATTTATTTCAAGTCTATGCCATCATTTAGATGTTTTTGTACCATGGTAGATTTACGTCTCCATCTCTCTCATGTAGCACTCGATGTTATATAAGATGTCATTTTAGAAAATATGAGACGGTGCTGGAAACCAATTTCCTGAAGAGCGAGGAGTAGGGTCATATCTTTATCTAGGGTTATACTTGCAGTCCTGGCAATTTTCTTTTTTCAATAAATATGGATAACTCTGTGGGACAACAAACGCTGTCCTTCATCTTATATCTAGGTTTCGAAACCGCACAAAGGATGCTTTGTGCAGGACAGGTCAGAAATCTTTCCGAAGACACAAAATGATACAATGTAAGGAAGCCAGATATATGTCTTTAGGGCTGCATTGCCTGAACTCTGAGAAACCAGACACAGGTCCTGGGCTCTGACTGGGGAACTGTGGAGTGGTGGCAGCGCGGTTTGCTCGTCTCGGCCCTGTGTAGAGTTTGTGGGCCCGCATATGGTGCTGGTCTCGGTTCCCCCATTTCTGGATGGGAGCTGCTTTGCACCTCAGTGGCCCACAGCCCCAGGAGCTCGGTCTTGGTGCCACAGGTTGGTGTGGACGTGCCTTGGTAGGACCAAACAGAGCCGAATTGGACGGGGAGGCCTTCACGGGACGTTGCATTTTTAATGCACACTGGTGTCGGGGAGCGAATTCAAATGCAGGCTACAAGCTGATGGTGAGGAGCGTGTTCAGTCCATTCCAAAACCGGGACATGAAATAAATAAACGGATAACAACTTTTATTTCTCTTCAAGCACTTTTTATTTATTCGGCCACAGAGGACGTGCCCCGGCACTGAGGCTGGGCCCAACCAGAGACCGATGGCAGGCCGGCTCCCGTTCCCCCGGAGGTCTCCACAACCGGGAGGGGACCCCCAGGCCGGGACCCCTGAGCCGGGCCGGGGCGAGCCGGGTGCAGGAGCAGTGTGAGGGGATGGGGATCGGGACATGAGGAGCGGCGCTGCCGCTTTAAATCCCGTCCCGAGGGGCGGGCGGGGGGGAGCTGAGGGCTGAGCCCGCGCAAGGCAGCGGGGGGCGGGGCGGCAGCGGCGGGAGCGGAGTTGGAGGGGCGAGGAGGAGGAGGAGGAGGAGGAGGAAGGCGGTGGCGGGGGTCGTCTCGGCGGGTTGCTCGCCATGGCCACGTCCCCGTGCAGCAGCAGCGGCGTCTCCTCGTCGTCCTCGTCGGGGCTGGGGGCGGACGCGGGGCTGGAGATCCGCACGCGCTCCGTGGAGCAGACGCTGGTGCCGCTGGTGTCGCAGGTAGCAAAATCCGCTCGCCGCGGTCCGTCCGTGTGTCCGTCCGAGGGGATGCTTCTGCCGCCCGAGAGGGAAAAAATAAATAATAATAATAATAATTATAAAAACAAAACTCGGGGGCGCCGAAGTTCCCCGCAAGGTCGCGGGGCCGTTGCGTAACGGCCGCCGGGGGGCGGTTGGAGCCCCGGGATGGGGCTGTGGGGTGCGGGGGGCTCGCCTACCCCTAAGGAAAGAGGTGAATTTTAAAAGTTAAATAGTACATAAAAGCAGCCTTAGGGGCCTCTCAGCGGGTCCCACGCCGCCCTGAGCGAGGTTAAAAGGGGGAAAGTTTGTCTTTTCGGCGGTCTGGGTAGTTGTGTGGAAGCCCCTCCGGGGTCTGTTTGTTTGTTAGTTGTCTTTGGTCTCTGCGTACAAAACTGGAGTTTGAAGTACCCGGTACAACCTCTCCGTCATGAAATACAATGAGTGAAAATAACATGCAGTGTTTACTTTGTAGCATTTTTGAAAACTGATCATAAAAGTAAGTCAAAACCTGTCTACGCATCTGCACAGAACCCTTAAAGGATGTGTAGCAGCGACATAAAGTGTTCATCCTGGTGATGCCGAGTTGTCTTCGTACTGTCCTGGCCGTCTGGAAGCAAACTGTAGTAAGCCTTGTCCTGTGTTTGTGCAGCTGGGCTGCAGGAGAGGCTTGTGATGGGCTTTTGGGGTTCTGCACTTACCATGGCAATTTGTCTTCCTCCAAAGAAATCCCACTCTGTTCAGAGAACCCCATCTCAGGGATTCAGTCTCTTGTTCCAAGGCAGTGAAATTAACGATAGAGTTCAGTCAGCTTTCTACCCCTGAAACAATGGAGAGAGGTAAAATAAGGTGACCCCTTTCGGGAAGTTTAGGAGCAAATAAAAACATTTCCAATTGCAAAGGCTGGATGGACTTAATTGCTTATGTTAAATTCTTACTGTTAAGAGACTTCTGCAATGAGGTACACATCCTTATTTTCCAACAATACTGCTTGAGAGAAGCTGTCTTGTTCCTCTGTGGATTCCCTGCACGTGTAATATGCCATGTATGACTTTGTTAATGACCACAAAACCCATGACTACATCTTCCAGAAGTTCATTTTTCACTTCCACTACATGCTGTATAAAGTGTCTGAGCATTTCTGAATACTTTGAGCTTACTGTTTTCCAGCTAAAGTGCTCCAAACTTCAAACAAGCTTTTTCCCTTGAAGCATGAGTGCTGAGCTCTGTTTGCTGATGGTGTCAGCAGCAGTTCGCTAAACTTGCCAGATAGAATGCCCTACTTACTGTACAAGTTTACCTGCTCCTCCTTTACTGTTTCATGGAAATTTTTAAGTAGAGACATGGAGATTTTTTTAAAGTAGGGATCTCACTAGCTTGCTTTCTTTCAGTATTTTTGCAGAAATTATGTTTGTAGATTACTCAATCTCTTAAATGTATTTCTTATGTTCTGCATAAGCTGTGTATCCACAGTAACTGCAGGACCTCTTTTGCGTGTGCTTATACAAAGTACAGTTGCAAAGGGAACTTTTGTTCTTGCTGTGATCTTCATAGCTGACCATTTGGTAAAAAGCTGGGAAGTGCCATGTGATACTTGTTTACCACTGAAAAAAAAAAAAAGTAGTCAGAATGTTGCTACTGCTTTTCACTACTGCTTTTGAGCAAAGTAGAAATTACAGGCTGCCCTGAGAAACTTGCTTTCAACTTCCCTCATTTGGCTAAATCTTTTCATTTTTTAAGAAGAAAAAAAATGCATTGATTCTTATTTTTAATTCATGCAACACAGCATGTGTGTGCTTGACCACTTGCTTCTACTTAGCAATTAAAGAAAAAAAATGCACTTTCCAGCTTGCTTTACTTACTTATAGACTATTTAGTGTCAGAGTATATTTACTACCAGCAGCAGTAAGAGATTCTTGTTTCCCAGGTAGGGGAAACTGCCCTTAAAATCAGTTCTGGATATGTTTATTAGTAAGCTTTAGTAAGCTTTTTTTTTTTTTTTTTTTTTTTTTTTTTTTTAAAGTATTTACAGAGTTGAACCAGATCTTCATTTTATGTAGATCAGTTCATAGCTTCATGCTTCCCTTTTTTGATTGTACCACAACTGACAAAAGAAAACTGCAGACTTAAGCCACAGTATTAAGCGTGTTTGCTAACACTTCTTTTTAGTGATCCACTTATCTGTACTGTGGAGAGAATTATTTTACAGTATTGTGCAAACTATTAGGCATGCAGTTCAGAAAATACGGTTTTATGGGTCAAAACCCACTTTGTTTTTTTAAAAATATCTGTTATTCTGGGTAGTGCTTTTAGTTCTGTGTTTCACATGAACACTGTACCATTTACATCTCCTTAGCTCTTCACTGCTACTACCATTTCCAGTTTAATTATTATTTATTTTTTTATGGAAAGTTTTTGGCAACACAAGTCAGGAAGGGTGTTTAACATGGTCTGTGCTGACTCACTTAATAACAAGTCATTTAAACAGTTGAGGAAAGGCAAAGATGAGGGGAAAAAGCACTTTCCAGGATGTGGCTCCACCAGTGACTTCCTCAGCTGCCATTATGTACCTGCTTGCTAGTCTAGTGGTAATCGGGTATCTTCACAGCTGGAGAGGAGCCTGTCTGGGTGGATTTGTTCCAGGGAAGCATTCTGAGAAATGGCAGAACAGCTTTCTGTAAGCCTTCACAGTAAGGCACTTGAAAAATTTCAGAGATAGAACTTTGAGCTCTGCCTGCGTTCCTGAAAGAAGAGAGTCGAAGGTAACCTATCTGCCTGTGGGATCACATCTAGCTACGCAATATTCAGAAAGCCCATTTGTCACTTTGGAAAAAAATTGTGTGTCCCCATGTTACTGAACATGTTTTCCCAACTTCCTTGTTATGAAAGATACCGCTAGAGGTTTTGGAATTTGTTTGGCCAATACAGTCAAAGCCTAAATAACAACAACAACAAAAGTCCATGATACCAATGTTGCTGACTTTTGTTCCCGTCAGTCCTGGATTCTGAGTAAATTACTGGTATGTGTCTTGAGAATGAGAAAAACAAGTCTGTTCTTTATTATGGCATTGTTTCTCTGAAGCAAGCTAAAACAATTCCCATTTCAGTAAATATTATATAATTATATACTGTACATAGTGTTCTGCCAGTGTCCTGTTTTTTCCCGAAGTATCTGGAGTTGTTTTAGAGCCCCAGGAAGAGGCCAACAAATGATGCTTTCCCATGTACATGAAAAGCTCACTGATGTAGTTTTCAGATTGAAGGCATGACTTTGGAATCACCACACTCGATCAAGCTACATGTCAGTAATCTTTTCTCTATCTTGTTGTCCTTAACAGATGCTTTTTCTTCTGCTTTTGAATCTTGCTCCTACCACCTATATTACTTGCTCTGTTTCTTCATTGGAATAGACATTGCCTGCTTGATCTTTATCAATTTTCTTCAGTGGTATAAAATTTTCCTAAATTTCTGTCATCCCACTTTCAATCACATTTTTAAAGGTTAGTCTAAAGTTACTTGGAGATATTCCTCATGTAAACTGTTACTTACATTTAATACTTAATCATCCTTCCTTGGCCTTTTTTTGAAGTTTCTGATGTACCTTTGTTTTCTGTGATCAAGGTGGAGAGCTTGAACTAGAACTCATACGCTATAACAATGTGGATGAAGTCAATAAACAGAAGCATAGTGGTCTCTGTTTCTTTCCTAATAATTCATAAGAACAGCTGCTGAGTGTATATCTGATGTCAGTAGTATCCTTACCATCCTAGTATCCTTGCAAACAATTTGATGAAATATATACTGAAAAGGTGATATGATAGAGTAGGTCAAAACTTGGTTGTAGAGTCAGGTTCAAAGGGTGGTGATCAGTGGCACAAACCCCAGCTGGTGGTCTGTTGCCAGTGGTGTCCAACATGGACTGTTACAGGGCCCAATTTAACATTTTTTTCGTTCTTAAGCTTTAACATTTTTACTAATGATCTGAAAGTTGGGATGATGGGCCAGCTTGCTCAGCAAGGGTGTGAACTGTGTATTGTTTTATTACCAGCTTATCTCCCCTCCCTGTGATTACACAGAATAATCCATGTCCCAGCAAAGGTTTCTGTGAAACTCCATTGGTGATCTCCCTCTATAAGCAATCATTTACTTTCTACCTTTCTATTCCATCTTCCTTTTCCTCATTCAGTCTCTTAATTAGTTAAATATTCATGCAGAGGATCTTTTGTTTTGTTAAGAGTCACTTGGTTTTCTTTGAAACTTTTGGTATGAACTTTGATTCCTAGTTCTCTTTCAGCAGAGTCTATCCTTGCCATATAATCCCTGATCTATACAGAGAGCTCTGGTTGTTTTGCGAGGCAGGATTTCCCTTAACAAACACCATGAGTTTTTCCCAGCACATCATATTTATTCAGGTGCCCACTTCTTCTGTTCTTCCTCATTTTCTGTGTTGATGTGTCAGGCAACGTCCATACCTCAACTATCAATCTAGTTGCATGAGAAAGTTGGTATAATCTGTGGTATCTTTGAGTTCCTTGAAATATTAGTGAATGACATCTAATGTTGGCAGCAGTAACAGTTCATTTTATCTAATATTTTCATGCCCTCTTCTACCACAGCTTTGATTCCACAGAGATTCTCTGAGCAGATCACAAAGATGCCTTCTGGTGTAGGGATTTCTTCACTTTGTCATAGCTGAGCACAAGTATGAGTAGCTGCTCTACTCTGTTCTTATCTTCTGTCAAAGGGTTGAGGCAAAGCTGTGTTGAGGAAGTAACCAAGTATGTCAGACTTATCCTCCTGAAGAAATGGACTTTAAGAGCTGGTAAGTTACTTATAGTGGAAGTGCTGTTACTCTTCATGCAACTAAACAGTCTATTGAAGACTTTTAACAGAGCTATATTAAACTGTAGACATTGAATTCAGTATGCCACCGTTCCATGACACTGGTCTTTGAGTGCTATCTGTAGATTAACACTGTGTTTGGGAAAGCTGTTTTGTGGTCTCATTGGCTTAAAAGTCCTCAAGTGCCTGGAAAGTGCCGGGTTGCTCCTGTTGTACCCAGTAGCGGCAAAACTCAGAACAGCAGCTCACCTTCAGGTAGTTCTACAACGCTTGTGGATATGGATGTTAGTACGTGTCTTTAATGAAGGACATTTTTTTTTTCTGGATTTAGCTAAGGAGCTTCAAGAGAGTTTTCTAGGAATGTATGCATGTATGGTGCCAAAACCTCAGTGAGGGATTGTTGCATCACGTAGGTGAAAATATACATATAATATCTTCCTTCAAGTGTTTGTTTCTTCTAAACTTAACAGCTGCAAAACTAGTTATCTTGGAGATTATTCAGTCATGGATTTGCCTTAATGGGCTTTTACTAACAACTTTAAAGCACAGTCTCATATCTTAAGAGCGCTCAGATGTTCAACTTGCTATTGCTAGCTTTTTGTTCTTGGAAGGCCATGAAAACTGTAAAAAGTTTTCTTGCTTTTCATCTGCATCATGCATTAGTCTTGTGTATATCCTGGTGTTTGAACATCTGTAGCTTTACCATCGTATTGAACTACAGGTTCAGTTCCATACCTACTTCTGAGATTTTTGCAAATCAAATAATTAGCTCTTCTTCATTTAGAGACTGTTGAAGCATCTCTTATACATTCTCTGGATAACATTATTAAAATTAAGAATATGTGTACTCTCATTCCTGAACTTGAGTATTCAATCCAAGCTTTTACCCATTTCAATGTATTTGCATTTCCCATGTAGCAGACACTGAGAGATTTGTTCCAGCAAGTCCTGTGCCTGTCTTGTTTCACTAGGCATTTTTGGTACCTCTAGGCCACCTGCAGTGTTCTAAAGGTTTTTTTTTTTATGTTGCTGGCTGTTGTTCCAAGATGGTGCCAAGGCTTGGGATTTGTTCCTCATGGCACTCTTTGGAAATTTCCTTTGGAAAAAGTAGGGTAATCCATATTTGTCTTAAACCCACTGCTTTCTTCAGTGTACCTGAGGAAAGGAACAGAGGGCTTCTCTTTTTAAATGCTTCTTGGGTACTAGTCTTTCTCCATCAGTACTTTAAAAATTCCACTGACTTGCTAGCTTTGAGCAGCTGCTTCTCCCCTTTTCCAGGATTTTCTTTTGTGTGAATTAGATTTGGCACTACTGTTAAGTAAAGTCTCTACCAAATTAATGAAATTATGAATTGCTGTGTATAGACTTGCATTGCAACTTGTACTGAGTGAAGAAAACCTCCTGTTTTAGCACTGCAGAGAAACTGTGCCATGGAAGCAGTCGTACGTGTTAACTCTGCTGCTGTGTCTGGAAGCATGTGGTATGCTGCTTGTTTACAGGGTTGTACCTCATTAGTTTCAATTAGTGACTAACTCATTGACTCTTCTCCTCCCTTTGGCTCCACAGGTGTTGTGGATTAAGTTTGTGTGTATTCTGTATTACAACTCTACGCAAACAACAAAGCTTGCAGCAGTTCTGTTGTTACGCAGTCTACACAAGGTACCCTATGCCCCTTAAGGAGCCTGCTTCTTTGTCTGGGATTTCTGCAGGAAAGTTAACCATACAAGTTTGTCTTCTGACTGTAGATTGCGTGATTCCTTCTGTCACAGTCCACCTGCAATTGCGTCTCTGGGCTGATGTAGTTGCAGGTTTCTCTTTAGATAGGCTAATTTTAATTGATAGCTGTTTAGTGATTGAAGCTAGGTTGTTAGGAAATGGTGAAAGGGATGTAGCTGGTCAGTTATGGTTGTGGTTTTTAAGGTATGCTGGGGAGCACAGAAATACCTTATAATTTTGTTTACCTGTCCAGAATGTTCTTTTTTGTTGTGGTTTAACCTGGCTGGCAGGCTAAACACCACACAGCCCTTCCCCTCACCCTCTTCCCTCCCTCTCTGGGATGGGGGAGAGAAATGGGGAAAGTGAAGCCTGTGAGTTGAGATAAAGACAGTTTATTAAGATAGGAAATAATAATAATATGTACAAACAAGTGATGCCCAATGCAATTGCTCACCACCCGCTGACCGATGCCCAGCCCAACCCCGAGCAGCCGGCCCCCCACCCTGGCTAGCCACCCCTATATATTGTTCAGCATGACGTCAGATGGTATGGAATACCCCTTTGGCCAGTTTGGGTCAGCTGTCCTGGGCCTGTCCCCTCCCAGCTCTTGCTGCACTCCCAGCCTGCCTGCTGGCAGGACAGAGTGAGGAGCTGAAAAGTCCTTGGCTTGGTGTAAGCACTGCTCTGCAACGATTAAAACATCAGCATGTTATTAACACTCTTCTCATCCTAATCCAAAACATAGCACCCTACCAGCTACTAGGAGGAAAATTAACTCTGTCCTAACTGAAACCAGGAAAATATTATGCTAATTACTGATGAGAGTTAGTATCACTATTGCTAATCTGCTTTACAGAAAAAATTACATTTGAACACTTACGGCATCAGCAACAGCACAGCCATGAAAAACCTGTGGTTTTTGTTCTATTTCATGAACCCTTGAATGATGAAACTGGCTTTGAGTTAAACTTAGCACCTCTGGTATGACGTTCAGTACCTTAAGCTTGGTACGATTGAGTAAGAGTAGCACTTCAAGTAGCTGAAGTGAGGTTCTTCATACTGACATAGCTAAAAATCAACTGTTCTTTTTCAGTGGAAGCTTCTCTCTTACTCTTTTGAGATCAGATTAATAGCTTCCTATAGATTAAACTTTTTTTTTTTTTTGAGTTCTCCAGCAGAATGAATTTTAAATCAAAACTGCCTTACAGTGATCCTGTGCAAAAAGAATGAGAGCAGCTTTCTTGCTATTCAGCATTGTTAACAGATGGTTTTAGACAGATTAGGTATGGAAATCCCCGAAGGATGAATTATGAATTAATGATTGCAAACAACTCTGATTATAGTTTAATAAAATTGCTGTATGGTAACATGAGCCTATTGCTTTAGCATGGATTATGTTCTGTTTATGAATTCATTGGCAAAACATTACCCTTACTAGCCAGAGCCTTAAACAATCATTTCTACTCACTGAGTTGTACTGTATTGCACCAATAGCCTTGCTTAAAGCTAATGGGGTAACTGAGTCTGGACCAAACCTCTAACAGCTGATTTGCTTTAAATAGTGGATGGGATGACTAATTTATTTTATACATAAAATGAATAATCAAATACCATTTATGCGCAAATACTACAGTTCTTTCAGAAGTATGCAGAAAAATAAAATATTACACCATTGCCTTTGTCATAGAAGAAGACTTTTGTATTGAATTTTTGTATTAAGCAGAATCAATATAACCACTTATAAACAAACTTTATATATATATATATATATTTTAAATAAGAATGAAGTTAAAAATGAGTTCTAGAAACTTAATGTTGTAAGGGGTGTGGGGGGGTATTCAAAAAAAAACCACAAGTGTCAAAATTGTTTAGAAAGGAAAAATTGTCCAAAGTTACACTTAATTAAATGTAGGAATTAAACCGGTGTATGGAATGTTCCCTTTTATTATCAAAGTTTGTTGTTGAATTTTGGCATTGCATTTAAATTTTCTTAAATTTCACAACTGAATGAATCTTTGTTGCCCTTCATATAATTGTTCCTGAATTATACGCAAGTTTTGCTTTGTTGTTTGTTTTTTTTTTTTTTACGCTCCCCTAAATGGATAATAGTTGCATATGCAAAGCATTTTGCAGTGTACACTGTACTTCTCTGTTAATCCCTAGGCATATATGTGCTTTTCAAGAAGAAATGCCAGGTGTTTCTCTGAATTGAAGTGGTATGCCAAAAGCTGCTAAGGAAGCTTTCCCTAAAAAAGGCCCAAAGAACCATCCTGTCTGCAGCCCGCAGTGAATGGCTGGTATTCATACCAGTGAAGCTGCCTATGGGGCTAACAACTTTTTCCACGTCTACAGGAGCCAGTCCCAACTTGAAATGAAAGAGTTGAACTGCAGGCAGTATCAATATTATTCCTGCTATGTCCAACATTACAATATCTGAATTTTTAGTTCCGCAACAGTGACTTTTTCTTAAATGAGAAGTTCCGAGTTGTCTCGGGCATTGTTTGCACAAGCAATAGAGGATTAAGTATGCTAACAAAGGCAAGTTAAAGTTTGACAGGAAAGCCACAATAATTAAATAATTATTTGACATTCAGTCTCTAGTTTTAGGTTTACCTGATGGTATTAGTAAATTGAGTTATTTTTAAGACTTACATCTGTCTGGTGCTGAAAACATGTCTGCATCTTTTTTGATGACATCTGAAAGTACACTTGAAACAATGAGCTTCCATCTGAGTTGGTTTTGTTTTCTTAGACTTGCTTATGCCCAGGATTTCTAGGTGCAAAATGAAAAAAGGTAATAGCTTTGTTTATGAAATCTACCCATTCAGGTTAGAAGATATTAACAACAGCAGGGGAGGGAAATGCACTTTTTCTGGCTCACACACCCCTCAGACCAATTGTTAGTTGAAGCTCACTTTTCTAGTGAGGCAGTTGTGCTTAAGGCAAAACTTCAAGATGATGGTTGTTAAAAGGCCAGTTTATAAAGAAAAGGGCATTAAAGGCTGTTTTATTCTTGGATATATTTCAGGATAGGTTAGCTCATTCTGTGATCACTGTACTTGATGCATGTATAAAATCTGAACAGGTTAAATTGGGTTTTCAAAAATTTTTTTCTAACTTTTAAGTGTCAAGTTGCTCAGAAGTGTAAATTTCAGTTTGTGAACTTCACAGATCTTTTTGAAAAGAGAAGGAGACTGGAACTTGGATTGTTTGAAAATGAAGATCTTTGCCATTGTCACTCATTTCTATAGAAATTCTGAAGACACCTTTTGTTGGGGGGAGATAAGGCAGTCCTCTGACTTGTAAGGCAAGTAACAGTAAAAAAGTTAGCTTTGTTTGATCAGTGGTCAAGCATTGCTGAACATTCTTCAGCGATTCTTTTCTGTTGCTGTTCTGGGGGGAGGTTGCGGGGGGTGCGGAGAATGGCAGGAGTGCACATCAGTTTTCATTTACTTTTCTGCATTGTATCTGAATCACTGGTGTTCTCTGATTTTAAAGGAGTCGGAAAAGTGAATGTTAAAAATGCAAGTGTATTTCTCCTTTACAACAGTGTCATTTTAGTACTATTAAAGTGTTTATAAATTCCACATGATGTCCTATACTAGTTTGAGTTGTGTTTATTCTTTCTCTTGCTTCTCTAGAGCTCCTTTTTGCAACTCCCTCCCCCCTAAAAAAAATAAATCAAAACAACTTAAAAAAAAAAAAATGTTTGCAATCTGATTAAGTTCCTAGAGTTTTCATTACTCTGGGGGGAGGGGGGAATCCA
The DNA here is from genome assembly GCA_011075105.1 of Heteronetta atricapilla. Classification (NCBI taxonomy): domain Eukaryota; kingdom Metazoa; phylum Chordata; class Aves; order Anseriformes; family Anatidae; genus Heteronetta; species Heteronetta atricapilla. The sequence continues at coordinate 94,684,686 of CM021732.1, forward strand.
AATACCCCTCACTCCCTTCCTGTGAGGGGGGGAAAAAAAAGAATAGGCTGGAGGAATGAAATTAGTGTCACAGAAGTCAATTGCAGAAGTTCATCTGTATCTTCACTTTTGGGCAATCATTTTGTTGGCATTTGGTTTGGATCTTGAAGTTTAAATGCGTTCAGCACAAAGAAAGGGCATTCACTGCTATAGCATGGCCAAGCTATGAATTCAGTCCTTTTTGTTCTCTAAACAATTCCAAGAATGTGTAACAAGTGAAAAGTAATGATGCTAATAATCCGAGGTGTGTATTCAAATCAGAAGTTGTGTACTCTTGCCTTTCTTGGCAAACTTTACAAAGAGAGGTCTGAAGGAGGTTTTGAAGCCTAGATCTGAAAGAGCTGTTCCGACCCCTTCCAAGTGATGTTTTCTGCATGTTGAAGCTGTTATGTATGAGAAGTACACAAATATTTTTAATTAAAAGTATGATTTGCAGTTAACCAAAACTCTGGATACAAGTGTAATTAGCTAGTACATGTCATTTACCTCTTTTTCTCTTGTGATTTTTTTTTTTTTTTTTTTTTTTTTTCCTTCTAGGCACCATTGCTTAGCCCTTTTTAGAGGTAATCAATAGGTAGATCAATAATCTGAGTTGGTAGGGCTCTTTTGTTGCTTGTCAGCTTCTGCTTGTCACTGCCTGCCCTTTGTTTTTCCCTCTTCCTCTCCAGAGGTAGCTTATCAGCTTGTTAGGCACTAGGTGTGAAAGATTGCCAGAGGCTCCTCCAAGCATTTCCCTGCAGATAAGTGAACCAGCTTGGGTTGTTAAAGTGGTTTATTTCATTAGCTTCCCTGAAGGCTTTTATGAAAGGTGTGTACCAAAGCAGTGAGAAGATGCTTTTGGAAAGCCTTCAGGTAAAGATGCAACTACACCAGTCCCAATACTAGAAGTCTAACAGAACTCAGCAGTCTTGGACTTGCGGCACGTTTGTACTGCCCTTTGCATACTGCCTGTAGGCAGTATGAGGAAAATACATAAATATGGGTAGTGGGATCGTACTACTTCTTGGAAGCTGTTCTTTTACATAAGCTGTGACTCAAGGTCCTGAATGATGTCTTGAGGTCTGTGCAACTCCTGCAAGGAAGGGTTAATTGCCCCTCAGTCATGGGTAGAAGAAATTACTGTTTCAAGTGTTCATAAAGCAGAGGACTCATATACTGTTTTCAGGTTAAACAGAATATGGGTGTATACAGTTAATTAGTGCACTAGGAGTTAATGCAGTTGCATTTCATAGTATCGTAGAATATCCTGAGTGGGAAGGGACACACACAAGGATCACTGAGTCTGGATCCTAGCTCCACACAGGACCACCCAAAAACTAAATCCAATGTCTGAGAGTGTTGTCCAAAAGTTTCGTGAACTCTGGCAGCTTGGTGCTGTGACCACTGCCCTGGGGAGCCTGTCCCAGTGCCTGGTCACCCTCTGGGTGCAGAACCTTTCCTTAACCCCCAGCCTGGCCCTCCCCTGTCCCAGCTCCATGCCGTTCCCTCGGGTCCTGTCGCTGTCCCCAGAGAGGAGAGCTCAGTGCCTGCCCCTCCGCTCCCCTCGTGAGGGGGCTGCAGGCCGCCATGAGGCCTCCCCTCAGCCTGCTCTGCTCTGGGCTGAACAAACCAAGGGACCTCTGCTTCTCCCCATACATTTTGCCCTCTAGACCCTTTGTAGCCCTCCTTTGCATACTTTGGAATTGCATACAAAATTTCATTTTGGTTAATCTCCAGTACTTGAAAAAAAAACACAAAACAATTTTCAAATATGAATTCCTACAAAGAAAGACTGAGTACAAAGATAAAGCCTTCCACTTCTGAAACAAAGTCTGTGTGTTAGCCAGACTTCTAAAATACATATATATATATATATATGCACATATATAACTGCTTAAAATTATAGAAAATGGTTAGTAAAGCTTTCAGTAATGCCTACACGTGCATTTAATTTAAACGCTTTTGATTTCTAGGGTGAGTAAGCAGGTAGTCCTTGTCAACTTCTCAAGTTCCCTGAGGCTTGTCCTTTGTGACAGGAAGCCTCCATGGCAGTTCTGCTGGTAGCCCAGATGGGCTGGATGTCAAATGCCAGCTGCTGCTTCTGCGTGCTCTCGAGTACTGTTGCATTCTGTAGCGGATGTGGGTGTTAGAGCGATGTGTGTGGCAATAAAAAATTGTTCACCCATTGTTGTTATTACACTTCTGCCAGAAAGAGATTTCTAACCTACATGAACTTAACAGAAGATACAAATGTGAAAATACACGGAATGTGAGAGGAGACGTTACTCTAAGGATGCTATGGGGCAATAGCTAATCCTCACTGCATAGAAAAAATACCTTAAATATTTGCTCTAGCAGGAAAACTGAGTGTGAGGCAATAACAAATATTACTCACGTGAGACTAAATCATCCTACGTACACTGTGTGTAAGGAGGTGTGTAGGGTACCTTCCAACTTGATTTCCCAGTTTAACTTCTGTTTGTGGGAGTGGCTGTGAAATAGCTACATTTCCGCTACTGTTATATATAGTAGTCTATAAATACTTCCTGAAACCCGATCTCTTAAGTATCACTTTATTCTGTCATGCAAGACTTAATCACACTGATAATAAATAGACATTAGAATATTTTTAGCTAAGCATGCTGTCATGATGCTTCCTGTGCATGAAGCATAGAACAACTTAAATATCAGTATCTGAAGGCTTTCCAAAAGCTTTGAAAACAGCTGCTTGAAAAGTGCCACGGTTGAACTTGTTTCCTTAAATATCAAGTACATCTTGACTATTATGACTGTATGTTAGTTTCAGTGAAGTTGTAGGAAAAGACAGTTTTCCAGGGGCTGCTCATAACAAGTGACTGAAGATTGTAACTGACAATTTTTTGAGACATCACAATCCTTCAGCTGATCGTCTAAGTTTCATCCAAGCATTCCATGGATAAAGTATGAGTCCTTATTCAACAGAATATGAGTATTATCAAAGGGACTGCTGCCTTTCAAGCACCTGACTGGTAAATTCTTAAGTAAACAACATGTAGTGTATTGCTCTTGTTCAAAGAGGCTTGCAGGTAATCTCTTCAATTCTTAACTCCTGCCCAGATGCTACAAGTGTTAGTGACTGGGTGATACATGATCAGAATACAGCAAATTAAATATCTGGGAGGTGTTAAGCTTAAAGCAGAACTTAGATAACGTTCTTGGAGTCATAAGGGATTTTATTTAAAAATAAAAAACAAGAAAGAAGCACATCAGTAATAGTTCTGATCTGATTGTCACTGGATGGACTGTGAGTCACGGCTGTATTGAGGGAAAAAGTAATTTTTTATAATCTAACACATCCTTAAACACTATAGTCATAGAATATCCTGAGTTGGAAGGGACCCATAAGGATCATCAAGTCCAACTCCTGTCCACATGGGTCTACCCAAAAATTCAGACCATATGACTGAGAGCACAGTCCAAACACAAACTCTTACAGGCTTGGTGCCATGACTATGTCCCTGGGGAGCCTGTTCTAGTGCATGACAGCCCTCTCAGTGAAGAACCTATTCCTGATATCCAGCCTGAACTTCCCCTGTCACAGCTAGACACCATTCCCATGGGTCCTATAGCTGGTTACTAAAGAGAATAGGTCACTGCCTGCCCCTCCACTCCCATCATGAAGAAGCTGTAGACCATGACGAGGTCTCCCTTCAGCCTTCTCTTCTCCTGGCTGAACAGACCAAGTGACCTCAGCTGCTCCTTGTATGTCTTCCCCTCTAGGCCCTTCACCATCTCAGTAGCCCTTGATTGTTTGTGTTAATTATTCATTAACACAAAAAAAATGATTAATTCTTCACTGAAAAAGTCTGAAACTGCAGGGGCAATTGGCTTGAAATACAGTATTAAAACGAATTTCCTCCAATAGATTTGTTCCTCTGCTTTTTCATAAATTTAAACAGAGGATATATGAGTATATCCTGTCACATTTAACATTTCAAGAAAGAAAGAGGTATTTCTCAGAATTACACATTCTTGCTTGCACAGCAATGCTTTCTGCAGGTGACAGGTTGTGAGCAGCCCATCTATATCTGAAGAACTTTGAACTTTCATTTCTTTGACATCATTAAGCTTTTTTTCTGTTTGGAATGACTAGCTCATGGTTCTAGAACCAAAGAACCTTTATTCCTTTAGTTGATCTGTATTTCATGTTACTCTACCTTGTTCTTTTATTAGGAATTACCTACTCCTATTACAGGGCTGCTTGCTACTTTACTTTTTTTTTTTTTTTTTAATAACAAGCATCCTACACAAAATTTACTGTATCAGCACAGGCTGCATGTGCCACATCTAATGTTATAGTGTTGATCACACTTGAATAGGTGTGAAGAAGCTTTTTATGTCTTGGTATGTTTCAAACTTCTTGACCAACTTCTGTTGGAACTAGCTTCCTTCCTTTCTAACATTGAGAGAGTTCCTCTAGTGGCCCTTATGTTGCTAGTCCCAAAGAAATTACATTACCCATCTAGGATATTTCAGGAAATATCTGCCATGTGTAACCATAGGTGTCTAAACTGAACTTAATCTGCATTTAGAAACTCCTTCAGTGGGTGTTACGGACTAGATGACACTGGTGATGGTACCTGCCAAAACAGTTGCTGCTTCTTGTTTCACCTTACGTGGTGGGGAATAGGAGGTGTCCCTTTCTGAAATCGTGCAGTACTGATGACCCCAGAAAGGGAGTGCTAAAGTGGTGGAATCGTGAAGTTCACCCATATCTCAAATGAAAGTATTTCTAAAAATGTTTTGTAGCACATTTATTAAAGGAACTTAAACTGACATAACTGACATCTAACTGATTTTTGTCATTTGTGTACCCTTACAGTAACATATGGGATTAAAATGCCCTCGATGATCTGTAACAGACCGTGGGATTCCTTTCATTCTGCAGTGTTAGTTCTGTACGCATTTTTTCAGGGTTACGCTGAACATGTTTAAACTTCTGCTATTATAAAATGCTGTGGGAGGCAAACTTGCAGACAGGACGTGCATCCAACTCATATTCTATTTTTTATTCTATATAATTTTGAAAAGTCAGTAACTCAACGGGTTTATATTAGTCCTTTGTTTGCATAACATTGAGTTCCTGTTTGCTTAAATATCAGTTGAGGAAAGAAAGTTGTGCCCCTCTGCCAGACTGGTTTTCTGCAGCATTTGGGCTGATGCTCTTATTACGCTTACTGTCCACGGCTAGTCAGGAGTTAGCCAGCTGGGCTTGTTAGGTTAGCAGCAGGTATTTGGTGGTTTGGTGTACCCAAAGCATCCACAATGCTAGAATTTGGAGAGCTGCATATTGCAGGCGTTTTTAACATTTGCTTTTAACATAACCTGAATTTCCACAGAAGTGATGGTAACTGGGAGGGGTATCCATTTGGGGAATATCATTCCATCTCTAGAATGAACTTGGAAGTGTTGACATATATGCTTGGATTACTCTTTAATAGGACTGTTTTCATCCTAAACTGGTCTTTTTGCTGGAGAGACATCGAGGGGTTTTGGGAACGGAGGTTGGTGAACTGTGGGTCTCTTATAAGGACAAATTTGTTATATGAACTGTAGAAAGTGACATTCCTTTGGAGCTCCTGGCTTGGGAAACAGATGGAGAATGGAAAACACAAAAGTCTTGAGCATTAATCAAATTACAAAGCAGAACAGTTCTTACGCTGCTTCCTGCTCTTTCCGTGGATGTGATGTGAGCATTATGGATACAGCTTCTAGGAGAATGTATGAATGAATGGTGATTCATGTTTTTTTTTTTGAGGAACAGACAGACATCTATGATCAAGCTGTTACAGCCGAGGTGTTTAAGCACTTGATTCATGTAATTCTGTGATTCTCTTAGTAGACTTCTTTGAGCTCCTAAGGATGTGGCTAGTACTGCAGTGGATTATAAACCGCGCTGCTACAGAAAGAAGCACCTCTGCCATCTTTCTTGTTCTAGTCTGTATGTTTTCTCTTTTGCTGCCAAAAACTGATTATGGGCAACTGATTATGAATAAAACTAAACTAATAAACATCACCTTCTCTACAGCTCAATTTTAACCCACATCAGTTAAATTCATTGCAAAAACTCGGGGGGTGGAGGGGGACAAGGATAAGCAGGACCAACTTTTTTTTTTTCTTTTTCAACAATGATGGTTTTTATGCTGGTTTAGGACTTTTGAATAGGCCAGAATAGGTTGCTTCAGGTGTTTTCTAAAAGGTAAGTGGTCTTTCTTTTTCTGTAAAGTCTGTGTTACTGCTTGTTCTTTCTTAAAGCCTACCTTATTCAGTTGGATAAAACATCTTTTAGAAAGGCTTATTTCAATTAAAGGAGCCAAAGATCCTAAATCCTAGTAGATGAGTGTGTTTAGCTACCTGGCAGCACAAACACTTCATAGGATTTCCAATGCCAATATGCCTACAGCTGGACTCCTCAACTGCTAGTCTGTCCTTAATGTGAAAGCCTGTTGAGACCTAGGGCAGTTTATTTTAATATTGCAAGTAGGAGGAAAAAAAAATCAATTCATTTCAGATCTGAGATAAACTGAGATCACAGCAGATGAGCAAACTTACGCTCCATTTTTTTTTCCTTCTCTAAGAAGTTAAATGATAACTCACGACCCCACACTTATTTTATTAGTATGCTGAAATCCGTTACTGAGTTCTGTAACAGCTTGAAACTTGTCTATAGTATTAAAAACTCATCTTGTATACCATTCTAAAAATTAACTCTTACTTGTTCACAGATAACTACTCTTATTAATCATAAGGACAAACCAAAGCGTTCAGACAAGACTCTGCAAGCAATTCAGAGAGTGGGCCAAGCAGTTAACCTGGCAGTTGGAAGATTTGTTACAGTAGGCGAAGCTATAGCCAATGAAAACCATGAATTGAAAGAAGAAATGAGTGTTGCTTGCATTGAAGCAAGGAGAGCAGGTATGTAGTTACTCATCAAATTTGTAACCTTTTGTGCGTGTGCCAGTTTTGGCGCAGCATTTTTAGTGTCAGGAATAATGTAAGAACTTTAATGTGTTTAATTGTTTAAACCTCTGCTGGTTCATTCAAGGCCTGATCTGTCACTCATTTTTTGTCCCTTGCTTAAAGTGCTATCATTTTATGAGCAATGGATGGAGTTGTGTGTTGACTTTGACCTTTTGCCACAATGAATTACCTGACTGCTGTTTATAGTAAGATGTTGCTAGAGACAAAGAGCAGAATGTTGAGAAAATAAGCTTAGAGTTGCTCGCAAGCTAAAACAGTGGAGTATATAAAGTAATTTGAGATCACTTCATTCTAAATCTGGACGTGTGAATGAAGTTCAGTATCAACCCATATTTTATCAAGAGTCAACAAGATCACATCAGTCATCTTATGACTTCCCTCATTAAAATGAAAATCATACCATGCTTATCTTTTTGCTGGATTCAGTTTTTGTTGCAGACTTGCTGGGTGTATGGATTGAAGTATGTAAAATTGAGTTGACTTTGTCACACTTCTCCCTTCAGAAGGACCTCTCTAGGCAAACAGGTTACATTCTCTGATGCTGTAAGAGAATGTCAGTGTCATGTTAGAAACCACCTTCCCAGGTATGTCCCCTGAATGAAGTTTTAATGACCGTTCATAAATGAATATTCCTACAACTGCAGTGCAGCCTTCAAAAAGATCAGATCTAGAATAATGCTCCTTTTGTTGTTTGTGGTGGTTGGGTGTGGGGTTTGTTTTCTTTCAAATACTTTCAGATAATGGGAAGTTCTGCTTGAAGTTCTTCCTTTTTAAGCTGGCAGAAGTACCTCCTGGCATGACAGATTGTCTCCCTGAAGCCACAGGAAGCATTAAGTCTGTTTTAAGTTTCCAGATGTGATGGCAAATAAATGACTCTTCCTTCAACACTAAGGTCTTGTCTGCAGGAGGGAGCCGTTCTCCACTCTAAGACATGGATTACTGTAATTGATCTGTTAAGATAAACAGTGGACTCGTGGGTGTTTGTGTGATTTATTTGTGTTTATTTATTAGTTTGTTTGTTACCTTTTTAGTAATTGCAAAAGCCTTGAAGAACTTGTCTATTGGTGTCCTACGTGGTGTATTTGTTGCTAAATCCCTGTGCTGGCTTCAGACTTCAGGGATGCATGTTTAGTATATTCGGCATGTGCAGTTAATATTGTTTTTGTGCTTTAAAAAAAAAAAGCTTAGAAATTAGACATGGTAATGTAAAAAGTCCTCTGAAAATTCCTCATCAATGAGTAGCAACAAAACACACTGGTGATGAAGGACTGTGTTTGTTATTTGAAAAACTCTTCTAGACAAACTTCAGACTGAAGATTCATGGCTGCTCCACTAAGCTTGGCTGCAAACAGAAATGTCCTAATTTGAAAACATTCCATTTGTTATGTAAAGCATGTCTTCTCTCTGCAGAGATCCAAGTAAAATGCTGACGAGCCAAAAGCTCCCATTGATAATCTCAGCTGCTAAAAGACCAATGTAGTGTGAATCTCTGTTTCTTGACTTGGCAGTTGTTTTGTGGCCAAGTGCTTCTCTGCCTGCTCTCCATCAGTGTATCCAGGAGGAGCTCAGGATCTAAAAATAGTCTGGCTGCCCTATTTTATCTCACCAAATGGTTATACTTCCTCTACGTTCTAAGTTTTATTTCCTCAATATAGGGGAGGGAGGATATAGGTTGTTCACTTTTCTGTCAAGCCTTAGATTTACCTTGGCATAGGTCAGTTATTCTCTCAGACCCATGTATTTCAGATCTAACTGAAGACTTGCATGGAAAATTCAGTTTATCGTATGTCTGTTGCCATTTTTGTTGTTGTTTGTTTTTGAGCTCGTATTATCTATGTGGACTGCTAAGTGTTGGACTAGGCAATAGAGCCCTTTGTGCAGAGATGTTTTTAAGGATAGCTGTCCTCTGAATTCAGTCTCAGAACACAGTAGCCCAATTGCCTGTTAGAACAGCTCTGATGTTCACAAGCAAGCCAATAAAATCTCCTGGCGAATTATATCCAAGAACATTGACTTGTATAAAAGAATCAGCATGGAAACATTGTTTGTCACTGATAGATGTCAGCTAATGTGACTAGTCTGAACAGCCCAAACTGCCAGCTCATTGTTCTGCTTTTGTATCAATCACTCTTCAATATTGGAGATGTCACCATTAAATACTGGATTTACGCATTACAGTATGCATGACAAGCATAAAGCTTTATGTGGAGTGGAGTTCCCACAACAAATTCAGCCAACCATGCACCAGCTTTTCTCACGGGAAGCTGTAGTTTTGCCTCGGTTATTGAGTTCTGTGAGGAAGGTGTGAACTTCTTTTGTTTTATCTCTGCAAGGGTAAAATGAAGGGAAAAGTGTGAGAAGAAGCCTCTAAGGAATCCTCAGTGTAAGTCATAACTGTTTCTTGTTGACTGAGACCTTACTGGTCACCAAGTTTCCATTGTTTCTAGTTGCAAATGCATATTAAGGAAACAAAAAATATAGAAATTGACCTGAATGAGCTTGCTGTCACTTAAAAAGCATTCTATGTTGTAAAATTATACATACACTAATGAAGCTTTAAGGAGTAACAACAGAGTGAAGTTTGTGATATTACAAGTGAAGTAATAGCTTACCTCTGCACTTCTGAACATTTTTACTATAATGGAAACAAATTTTCTGTAATGCAGATTTGCATGCAGCTAAAGCATACATTTTTAATGTCTATGTGCTGCATTTTGAAACGTTGAAAATGTTCTGATGGCATGGGCAGCAGGAAGTCCTTGGTGTTGTGAAGCTGTTTATACTTCCTTTTAAGCCAATAAATTAGATGAGGCTCCAAAAAATAAAGGGAAGCTTTGTTAGCCACAGAAAATAGATCTCAAGCCTAAAAGATTTAGAACATTAAGAGTCTGAATTGTTGAGAAAAGTAGCAAGTCTTCAGATCAATTGCACATCCTGCAGAGGCTTTGAAGGATGACAGATGTAGTATCTGACTCTTGTGAAGGGTATAATCAGTGGTCTGAAGTGTTTCAGACTTGTTATGACTATTTCCTTGCAATAAACCTTATAATTTGATTGACTCGGAAAAGAATCATCAAACACGGCAGAGGGTCAAGTAGCAGATTTTGCCTAACATTATTCTTGCACTGTGTCAGTGTTTACAGTGACATTATAGTAGTGAAATGTAACTCAAGGAATCACATCTTTAGATGCCCATCTGTGATTTTTTTTCCCCAAAACTAAGGAAAGACTGGTTAATTTAAAAGAAAAAACACATGTCAAGAATGAGTTAGTGTCATAACATTTTCAGTTTTCTCTGCCAGTTGACTACATAGCCCTAAAGGAAGGCATGGAGTAAAATAGGAGTGATAGCTCTCTCCTACTTTTCTCTTGTCTTTTAGTACAGAGAAGGAATAAAGTAAAAAGTCTGACAAGCAGCAATTTAAAATGGATACATAGAATCACAAGATAACTTAGGTTGGTAAGGTCGTTTGTCTTCAAGAATGGAGACACTACAATTTCACTTGTATACCTCTTACAGTGTTTGACCACCCTTATATTCATAAAAGCCTTTTATACCTTGTCCGTTATTCCTTATCCTATCACCAGACACTTCTGGGGTCAGTCTGTCCCTCTTGTCTCCATCCTTGCCCACTAGGTGGTTATAGCCAGCAGTAAGCTCTGCCACTAGCCTTCTCTTCTTGAGGGAGAACAAACCTGCTTCCTTCAACCTCTACTGTCATGATCCAGTATGTCAGTGTTTTTCTTGTACTGGGAGGCCAAAACAGCCCTTTTGGCTGTAGAATTCATTTTGTCAACCATCTCTGAGTGTGCTCCATTTATCACGTTTGCATGCTTCTAATAGAGAAACATTCTGATTATTTCTGGCATTACTTTTATGACCTGATGTGGTTCTGGCAAAGGACTGGAAGTTTCTTACCATAGTGAAATATATATTCAGGCAACTTGAAAGCTTAAGGGATTATAATTATCAGAGAAAAAAAAAATATGCTTAAATAGTATAAATCGTGGAGCTGTGTTTTGAAACACGGTCAGGCCTTCCTTGTTCCATAGTGTTTGTATGTGTCATTTCCAGATTAATTATGCACCCCCAGGTTCTTCATATGAGAGCCCTGGCTTTATCAGATTTTTGAAGTGATTATCTTGTATGCTTAGGTGAATTATCTTAGTTGTGGTTTTGGAAATGAATTCTAGGGGACTCCATCGAATGTCCTAGACACTATCTTCAAGGATGATCTGCAGGTTAGCTGTGGTTTGGTCATCTTGCCTTGGGTGCTAATAAAAAGTATGCCTTATTTCAGAGCTTGCTTGTGCTTGGTCTCTCAGCAGTCCTTGTGCAGTTGTAGAGTAAGAAAACCACTCTGTGCCTTTTCTGTATTGCACTATTATCTAGGACTGTCAATTATTTAACAGGTCAGGGTCCTGTGATTTTTCTTAGACAAGGAGAAGATTCATTGACTGCATTGAACCATGAACTTTGTAACCACAGTAAAAATAAAAGTTGTCAGATAGTCATCTTTAACTGTTATTGTATTAAATGCTAGTTGACTAAAAGATGTTCATGAACCGAAAATCAGTGTTTCATTGTTTTTCTCTTGTGTTTCTGGCAATGTAGTGTTTGATGGTCCTTTATATATAAAGTGCAATAGCCTCTCCATCATGCTTCAGTCCTATAAACTAGGATGTTATTATTATTATTATTATTATTTTTGGAATCTCTTTATGCTTAATGCCAGAAAACTTCCACAGGGATATGAAATCCGTGAATTATGGGAATACCTATTTGGAATTTGGAAAATGGAGGGGAATTTGTATTTCTTTACTTGCTGCATCCCACTCCTTCAGTGTGATGGTGTTACAAGAGTTGATATTGATTTGATTTTTGCTGTTAAAATTGGAGAAACACCTGCCACTTAAACATCAGTAGACTCCTGTAAGAAAATTACTGTTGCTTACAGATGGATGTGCAAGGCAGTACTGAATCATCTGAATTTAAATTTGGAGAGGGTGCCACCAACAGTCAGCCAAAGGAAGTGAAATTAAGTAAAGAGTAGTTGTGGATAGCTTTGAAATACCTCAAAAGTAAAAGTTAAGAATACTCCAGTGTCTTTTTTCTTAGTATGAAATGGTAACTGTTTATATTTTTCCTTATAGGTGAAACAATTGCGCAACTTACAGATGTAGCAAGCTTGGATCATCCAGAATCTGATAGCCACATAACAATCTTTACAGACAAAACAGGAGTGGTAAAAGCTGCAAGGCTGTTGCTTTCTTCAGTCACAAAGGTGCTGGTGTTAGCAGACAGAATTGTTATTAAGCAAATAATAACTTCCAGAAACAAGGTATTTGGAGCTTCTTTTTTGATTTATTTAACTGATATCTGCAGTCAATGCAAAAGAGTGGTGCTACATGAAGTGGTATTTTCATTGTATCTCTAGGGGAAGTGCAAAATGAAGAGATAAAAATGAATGTCTTACATTATGTCCACCTACCAAATATCTGAAATGGGATGACTATAAAGTCAAGAGGAATAAAATTTTCAATGACTTGTTAGATTTTATATGATCCATATTGCGCTCTTGACTTAGCATGCTGGAGAAGAAATGTGTAAGTTTTCTGTGAGGTGGGAAGTGTCTGTCAATAAAAAGGCCAATAAAAGCTACTAAAAGACAGGATCTTTCTACTGTGAGGAACAAGACAAGGAGACCATTCAGCATGTATTTAAGGCAAAAAGCTGTGAGGAATGCTGATGAAAGTATGTGCTAGTGCAGTGAGCCTTACAGATTAAAAGGTTTTAGTGCAGTTTAGCTTATGGCTTGAAACTTAGTTGATTTAAATAGTGCATGAAGGCCATTTAACTTCAAGTGTAATCTATTTCAAGTACTGCACTGTCTTGACTGCAGAAAATCTCCCTCCCCCTCAAAATGTACTAAGATAAAAATAGAAAAAAAAAAGTTTGAAAAATGAGAGCCTCAGAAGGTGTCTTTTTTTTTTTCCATTAATTTTCAACTCATAACCTAGAGTCTGTCTTTCTTCTTTTGATTCCTCATGCTTCATATCTCTCTTATTTTCTCACAGTTTGCTTTCCAGATAGGCTGTTCTTTATTAAGCAGCTTTTAGATTCAAGGCACTTAACTGAGTCCCGAGATTTAGGAACCATGTTTCATGTATTACCTGCTTCAATATGACTCAGAGGTGTAGCAACACTGATTTGCTGTCTTAGTGCTATTTTCTTCTCCCAGTGGCTGGGGAAGGTGGCATCAGTTTCATCATATTGATTTCCTGTTGTTACTTGCAGCTTGGTCTTTTCTTCCATCAGAAAGCAGAGTGGCGCATTTGATAACTTCTGCTGCCTTTCTTGAGCCTTTTGTCTTTGCCTGCAGCTGTTCAGACAACTCACGTCTGAGTGTTAGGGTGGTATGAGTACAATAACCATAGGTACAGAAATGGGTTTGAATTTGGAAAGTATTACAATATATAAAATGAAGCCTTATATTCCAAAGTAAGCGTGTCTCACTGTGATTGCTATAGTCGCCTAGTCTTTGTGGTCTTTTGGGTTTCACTGCATTCTCCTTTCTACACATGATTACATGTGTTTGAGAATGTCTGCTTCTTCTTTATGTAACCAGTAGAGCAATTCACGTATCTAGGACCAAGTCATAAAAGTGATGGTGTCTTATACAGGCACACACTGCGAGAGTACACTCTGAAAAGTGTGTCAGGTATGATGGATGGCAAAGCAGTTCTTCCTTTAAGAAATTTTGTGATAGAGGGATGATGTAGGCAGGGACTTCAGCAGTATGTACAAATGCTCAGGGACAGTGTAGTATAATATAGCATAGAGGATGGAAAAGCAGAAGTGAGATCATCATTTATGTCAACTGTAACAGATGCTGACTTTATGGATCGTGTTACTTTTCCAGAATATCTCACCTGTATTTTCATCTTAGATACTAAATGCCCAATATTAAACTTTTAGTGCCACTTTTCTTGCAGCCTCTTTACGAATGATTTCATTTTCGTTGTCATGATCATCTTCCACATATGAATAAGAGTAGTTAAGTCAACTGAGGATGAAGGACAGAAAAATGCCATAATGGTAGGACATTCCATTTCATAGACTGATGAAGTGACTGAGATCTTCTGGATTGGTGATCTACTACAGAAAAGCAATCTCTGTTTGATGATCCTAATGTTTCTGTTCCTGCCTCTGCATCCGCAGCACCATGTATAGCACCCCTATGTTTTTAGATTTAGTGCATTTCTCAAATCTATTTCTCAAGCCCATATCTTTCCTACCTTTCAAAATTTGTGTCATTCTCCATCATACTTAGTATGTTTACATCTTGTTCCACTTAATGTCATCAATCAGGTTAGGAGCACCAGAACAATGAACAGAAAAGTGACAGTGGGGGTGTTGCTATCCTGTGCAGATTGAATTAAAATATGGATGTGCCCTGAAGTGATGTCAGCCCAAGACTGCAGTCTGAAAAGTGACATTCATACTGCAGCAGTAGCTGTGTAATACTAAGTTCTAAATTAGGTATTAATAGAAATTTAGTCTTTTCTTTAGCCTTTGAATTTTCTTTAACCTTGAATTTTAAAAATGCACATTTTAATTAGTGTTTCATGTTGAAAGCTTAAAATTAAAAAAAAAATTAAGACACCACAGATACTTTGCATTTTATAATCTTGTTGAATAAGCTTTAGATGATTTAGGGTTGGCTATACTGTTTCTGTAAGTAGTTGCTTAGAATATCAGTTATGCTGGAATGTCTACAATCATTAGCTGTAATAGAAATGTGTGTGCTCTCACTGAAATTTTTACTTGATGAGATTTGTCATGATAGAAACACTTGCTCTAGGGTAACTGTAACAGGTTTCTTGCAATCAAGACCATACTCATGCAGTACTCTACTTGCTTAAACCAAAAATGATTAAGCATAGTTACTCTTTTTTTCCCCATTCTTGTAAAAGAAAGTTGGATCTTAACTTGCATGTTTTCTCCTTTCCCCACATTGTTTTCTACATTCTCACTTTCCCAGTCCTGTGGTTCTTTTCTTCTTATACTCATACACTGCTGTTTTCCAGTCTTTATTGTTGAACAGTTTCCTTCCAAGCCCTTTACTCCTCAGCCCTGCTCTCACGGATTAAACACCTGAATCACTGAAGTTGTTGTTTCTGCAGCACTGGTAGAGCTGGCTACATAACAAAACAGGTTGATACTGTGGTCTAGTATTGCATGGTAAGGCATTTAGTTTCACATTGCTCAGGATTTAGTGGAAAGATTGCTGTAGAATCATAGAATCATTCAGGATGGAAAAGATCTCTGAGATAATCTAGTCCAACCTTTAAGATTGCAACCATGAGACTGAAGATTATGAGACTGAAAAGTTACAAAGAATGGCTGCTTCTAAGAGTGTTTTCGTAGGTTGAAGGGAGGGGGGAATTATCATAGTCAGTTATGTAGGTTGCTTTTTCACTTGAGAGAAGATCCTTTTGGAAATTTCCTTTTTGAAAACAGGAAAGAAAAACTGAGTTGAAGTTTCTCTCTTTTAAGTACAGGTTGTTAGTTCTCCAGTCTGAAACACATCAAAGAACTGCTTTGACTGTCTTCCCTTCTGAAAGTGGATTTGAAAAATCACTTTGATGATACTGTACATCTAATCTGAAAAACCCTAATGTTAACCTCTGGTGGAAACCATACTTCACTGTACTCATCAGTACAGCTTCAGTAATTTATAACCCATGTGACAGTTTTTACTGAATTTTTACAAAATGCTAATTTCACATGTTCTTA
The DNA here is from genome assembly GCA_011075105.1 of Heteronetta atricapilla. NCBI lineage: Eukaryota > Metazoa > Chordata > Aves > Anseriformes > Anatidae > Heteronetta > Heteronetta atricapilla. The sequence goes on from CM021732.1 coordinate 94,700,524, forward strand.
TATATCTTGACTAAGAGCTTGATACAGTCTGGGTCCATTTAGTACTTTGCTTCGTACAGAAATAATAAAAAAAATACTTCAAATCCATTTTTATCTTCAGAGTTAGAATGAGTTGTTATGGGAAGCATAAAATTGTATTAACTCATTTCTAACATTTTAAAATATTCTTTTGTGAATTATTTTTTTGTTCACACTGCCAGTCACCAAACACCTGTTGGACTGACTGTACAGCTACAGTTTTAGACTTTGAAAATAATGCATCTGAAGTTGAACTTTGAGAATTCCACACATTATATTATCAGTATACTATTTTTAAGTACTTGTGTTTATAAATATAACATGACAATAACATTTTTCCTAAATATGGAAACTGAATCCTATAATAATATTTCTCTTGATATTGGGAAGAGTGAAGAAAATGTTTTTGCGGGTTCAGAATAAGTGACTCATTTGACTGAGGCCTGATTATTAATTTAGGCTTTGATTTCCAGCTTTTGGGTTATTAATACTTCAGTTGTAACAAAATATGTACGTATTAAGTAACATGATTTAGAAATAAATAATAAAATTCCTAATTTAGTACTAATGTTTTTTACTTAGTATCTTGATAATACACAGTATTTTTCCCTTGTCTTTCAGGTTCTTGCAACAATGGAACAGCTAGAAAAAGTCAGTAGCTTCCAAGAATTTGTACAAATATTCAGCCAGTTTGGAAATGAAATGGTTGAGTTTGCCCATTTAACTGGAGACCGGCAAAATGTAAGTATTAATAAAAATCTGTGAGATATAAGTATCACTTTTCACCTGATTCACTAGAAGATTTGTGTTCTTCTGTGATTATTAACTATGAAAAAGCAAAACAATGCTGGTGTTCTGTCTCTGAAACTTAAAATTCTCTCCTTGCTCCACCCAAAGTACCTCCTTTGGTTTTAAAGCTTAGCCTGGGGTGTTTGCTGTTTGTATCTTCCAGAAGCCTAGATGCATGTCATCCGAGATGCGCTTCAGCTTCATTTGTTGTCCTTGGCTCTAGCATTTCTGGCTTGTTACTGTGGTAGAGAAATTGTTTGCTGTTACTTGACAGAAACAATTGATGTTTGCACATAATGAAAGACTTTGAAAACAGAAGAATTATTTTAGGAAACTCAAAACTTGAAATCTTTACATCTTATTAAAGCATCTGTTTGTATTTTTTTTCATTATTCTGAAATACCTTTCTAGGTTTAGGTCAAAGCTTTTTTTCATCATTTACAGAGGGATTCTACTCATCTTTGTTGTTCAGTTCATCATGGAAACGGTCCTTTCTGTTTACTGATACTTTCCATGTAAATAAAATTTGCTGATGCTTTAGACCTCTGCTCGGAGCTCTAGTTGTTTCCCCTTGGCAATCAAATCCCCCGTTCAGAACTGGATCAGGGTCTGATATAGATGTTCAGATTTCCTAATACCCAGAAAAATTCAAATTTGATTTGTAAGAACAAATTGGCCATCCTCATGTATATGGAAGTATTTTTTTTGTGACATGGCACAGCGTCCTTCATATAAACATTGGCATAGTTTGCTAAAATCATATCACACTCCTGTTGTGTCCTGAATCTGCAAAGAACATGCTCACTCAGTAACATGTAATTATAGGAAATCCCTGCTTGGGAATGTGCTGGTTTTAATTTTTGTTCAAATATTCATAGTAGTTATTCCTTGGAAAGAGAAGAATGCATTGCTAGTAATGATACTGTTTTCATCTATTTTTGTTTTTCAATAGGATCTGGCTCTCCCTTCCTTGTCTACTTGACTCTTTTGGAAAGAGTATTTCATTAGTGTTTTTTTTTTTGTTTGTTTGTTTGTTTTAAATGCTGTTGAACATGCTTGATATGCTCACTTTACAGTGTGTAGGCTGCTGTGTGGTGCTGTTAGTTTTACTGGTAGGAAACATCCCTCAAGGTATTTTTCTTTAATATAATTATAGTAAGTATGCCAGAAATTCTTGAGTCTGGTCAGATTTACCAGCATGTAATGCAAGAATTACTGAAATTAGCTTTGAAAAACAAACAAACAAAAATGTTGATTTAGAATAAATCTAGGATTAATTCCATCCTGTAGACTGTTCCCTTTTTAGCTAGTAAAAACTTTGTCCATTCTACATTATGTATTTTGAGATGATTAACAAGAATCTTGATGCAAAATACACGTCGCTATTTTTATAGAAACAGAATTATAGACAGCCAATGAATGCACTTAGGTTAGGAATTAAGTTTTCTAAACTTTGGTGTGATGAGGAGCTTAAACTTCCTAGTAGCAATGAGATCTAAAAAGTTGCTAGTTCTAAGAAAAAATGTAATCAGCTTATAAAAAGTATTATATGACACATGGGTAGCTGGCATAGGAAAGAACTATGCATGGTTTCATTGGAAATCACATTCAGATGCCCATTTATTAACACTCAAAAAGCAGTTGGTTATCTTTGCTGTTGGAAAGGTCCTGAGCTTTACAACAAAGAACAAGTCCTTCCTCTTGTTAGGCCCTCTTACATGCTGAGGGACTAAATTCTTGTCCTCTTGTCCTTCTTGTCCTCCCTCCCATCCCCAAATCAGTTCAGAGTCTAAACTCTTCCCTTTTCTGAACTTTTCTGGAGGTAAATTTTAGTTTTGCTGCTATATCCCTCTCCCTGAAGAGTTCTTGGGAAGTTCCTTTACTCAGTACTTTCTATACAGGAATTGTTTTTTAAGCCTGTCAAAACATTTTTTATTAATTGGTTTATGGTAAATATAATATTTAAGCAGGTAAGACACATTTTCTATTTCCTTCTCTCATTATAACAAAAATCTGGTGTTTTCTGTCTCTGTCTTTCCCTCTCTGCCATTTCAGACAATATTTTTAACCTTTTTTTTATTGCTTTCTTTCCTTTTTTTTATAAATAATGCTCTGTGATAAGGATAGAGAAATTAGTGACAGTTTATGTAGTATGCTCTGTATCTCTGTGATCTTCCTTCTTTGAAATCTTCATTGAAAAGAGCCAAGAATAAACTCATAAATTAAAATCCATCTAAAAGGCAAGTTCTAGATTGTGAGCTAGGCTCAAAATAGCTGTTGTTAGATGTCATAAAGAAGCTTCTTCACAACCCGTCCATCTTCAAGAGAGTCTCTTTTTCCAGTCTCATAAGCAGTAAACAAAATATGCAATATTCAAATATTTTTTCTTTTGGTGTTTAGGATTTGAAGGATGAGAAGAAAAAGGCTAGAATGGCAGCCTCCAGGGCTGTTCTTGAGAAGTGCACCATGATGCTCCTAACTGCTTCAAAGGTGAGTGAGTATTTACACTCTTACACAGCATATATAAATCACTGAGTATGGTGTCTGGCAGGAGAACTGACTGTTCTTTCTCAGGCGTGCTTTAAATTTCATAGTCAAAGGTGTAAGAGTAAAAAACATGTAGAAGAATATATTCTGAATAATTCTATGAATTCTGCTTAACACAATAGCACTTTAACAGAAAGAATTTGTTGTATTCTAACATACTGTTGCTTTAGCAGGAAGGATTAATTTTGCTACTCTTTCATATAACTTAGCTTTCTTTAAAAGACTTGTCTTAGGCATCCAGACTGTGAATCTGCTCGCATAAACAAAGATGGTGTTTTTCATCGGATGAGACTAGCTTTGGAACAGGTAATAGAAATTGTAACTGACTCTAGACCAAATGGAGAAAATGAAATGGCACCCATCAGTATATATTCTGGCATCAAAGAATTCAAGGTAAGAACAGAAAGAGTATTGTTCTCTGCAGCTTAAAAATAAACCCAAAACTAGAATCTTGATTTTTTAATTTTATTTTCTTTAGTTACAAATGGGGGAGTTGCATCTTTTTAGTGATGTAACTTAAATAAGTGTCTCAAAATGTAAGAAAACCTGACAAAAGGTGATGATAAGTTCACTGATGTGGCCAAAACTTACCTTTTGATATTTGCCATTTCCTCCTGGGAATTCATTCAGAATTCTATTTTTTTTTTTTTGTTTTGTTTTGTTTTGAGGTGATGCTTTTAATGTTGAATAAACCTAAGTATCAGGATATCAGAATTTTATTAAAATTGTTGTTGAAGAATCTTTTCTTCATAATTGGTAACATTTTGAAAACTATGCCCACAGATACTCATCCAAATATTCAGAAGAGCATACTGTCTTTCAAAGGAAATGTTATGAATTGAAATTGTATCTTATAGCTCTGTGTATTTTTCTGATAAAGGCTCATCTAAATTTCATATTCAGTTAAGAAGACTGTGTCTTATTTCTTCAGGGTCTATAAAGCACTTTGATTATTTTTCCCCTCCCCTCTTTAGAATTTGGTTGGAATTTTTGAGAAGTACCCTCAAAATATTCAATATGTAAATATTTAGAAAAATACTCAAAATTGATGATATGGGTGTGGAAAATCTTATAAAGATCAAACAAACTGAATACACAACTAGTTTCTTAAACTTACTGAACTGAAAAAGCATCTTCTTGGCTGCAGGACAATGCTGTTAGATCTGATGAGTGGTCAGGAAATTTGTTTTAAACAAACAAACAAAATACCCACCCTGAACTGGAGGTCTGATACAAGAAAGTTATTGGATTATTTTGAAAATATGTGAATACTAAAAAGCACTGAGGAGAAAAATGAAAATTGATGCATCTGCTTTCCATTACAGCAGTATAACCGCATAAATTCTCAAGGATTTATTTATTTATTTATTTATTTTCAGAATAAGGTGGAGGGTCTTCGCGAGAATCTTTATTTTCTCTCAAAAGAGAACCTTTCAACAATGCTGGAGGTTATCCTAGAACATACGGAGGACTTCACGGATTCTGCCTATACCAGTCATGAGCACAGAGAACACATTTTGGAGCTGTCTAAGCAGGCTAAAATGGAACTAGAGCAGCTGGTTTCAGTATGGATGCAAGCTGTAAGAGCTTTTTAGCAAAGTAAATCTTTTCACCTCTACTTTTGAAAGAACTTTTTAATGCCGTGCTTCCTCTGGTTTAGGAAGAGAGAATTGATTGCATCCCTCAGAGTAAGTTAGCTAATGAAGGAAGCCAGAGTTTGCTCTATGCTTCTGCAAGTTCAATACTGTCTTCCCTCTGCCCCAGTGATATTGCTTTACTGATTCATTAACACTAAATTAGGCTACCCTGAGGATAGCCTAATTTTAATGAAGCTGTAAGTGGAAACAAGAAGGCTAATAGAAATGTCAATGCACAGTCTTAAACAACCATGTCTTTTGATGAGTTTCTTCAGAGACTTCAATTGTCTTAATCCCACGGCAGTGACCACTGTTTGTAGTTTTGTTCTTCAACAGAATATTGGAAATACTTAAACTATTGAAAAGTGAAATATTCTAAAACTTGACTTTTTATCTTTTTTTTGCCTTGTGGAGAGAAGGGGTGATGAGAGAGAAAAGATGCTATGACTACACGTTATTTTTGTTCATCCTTTTCAAAAAGTTTCAATGATGGTAATTTTGCTTTTTAGGGAAGCAGCACATTAGGCTTCTCTCTGTCGTCTGTCATATGTTGTTTCTTGAAGATAGTAGAATATACGTGCAAAAGGGTGAGGAAAAGCAGAGATGGAAAATGCAGTTTCTGTTCCTGGTACTGACTTCCTTTCAATCTTGTTCCTAAGGAAATGTATAGCACAAAATCTTAACAGTCTGAAATATGGCAGATGTATACTAGTATAAGATACATTTAATACTGAGTGTATTAAATTCTTCTACTCCTGAGAAGGCATTTTTCTTCCTTTTCTTCTCTTTGAATCAGATGTAGCCATCAGCTGTTCTGTGCAGTAGTACAGTTTGAAGAGCATATAAATCTTTTTGATAGTACAGAGTGTTGTTATTAAAAAGAAGACACATCCAGGACAGCATAGAATACACTAACTATAAGAGACTAAAACTATTTAGCTTGGGTAGTTCTAAGCTGTGTTACTGGTGGAAACTCATCACCAATCATGTAGCATGATTTACATGCTACGTTTCAGGTGATAGAAATGAGAGCCTAGTACAAAACTATGCATATATATGATCCATGCAAATATTTGAGTGTGCACATGTGTGCTTATGCATTAAATATTTACATTAATAAATAATCCAGTCTAGCTATGAATGAGGACTCCACCGTTAAAGCAGTATCAGCTCACTGAAGCGACTTTTCATTTTTAGCTCAGCATCTTTGTCAGAGGGTGAATATTTTCTGAGAGGCTTAATGGAATTCACATGAAATTGTTGATAACCAAAATACTTCCATGCTTTGGGATACATAAACTGAGGGATATGTAGAGCTCTTAGAGTGCCCAATTATCTCCATTTTCACTCATCGTACTTTCAGCAGGCAGCGTAACTGTGAGTCTTCAGTGAAGAGTGGATTTTAAAGCAGAAGTGTCTTGTAATGTAGATCAATTTTAAATTATAGACTGGCATCACTGGCATGCTTGTTTGTATTTTTCTGTGTGAATGCAAACTAGCTGGAACGCACCAGAGAATCTAATGCTATTGATTGAACGTTAAATGTTTCTGAAATCCTTGGTGTATGTTTGAGCTTGTAAAATTGGAAGGTGGTGTCCTGGTTTAGGTTTTTCTGTAAGCTTATTTGGACTGGAAAATTCTTTCAGTTGTGTTTATTGAAAAAAAAAAAAAAAAAGTTGCACATAAAAGGAACTAAAGTGTGTACATTAAATAAATACATAAAAGAGTAAAAAAGGACACTTGTGAATATAAAATATTATGATCCTTGCTTGTTTTTTTTTTTTTTTTTCCTTTAAAATAATTGAGACATTTTGTGTTTGTGTTTATGTAAATTATACTATGGGGGGCTAGTGGTTGTGCAGTTGTGGCCTTGTTAAAGATCCCACCTTGGATGATTGTTTCCAATATCCTATGGATGTGGATGCAAACTCACTGCTACTAGACTCTTTTCCCACTGTATGTGTTTTGACATTTGTTTTGTCAATACAGATGGGTATTTTTTTTGCAGAAGTTGGAGCTCTGTCTTGAAGCTAACTCGACAAAATGTAGCTACCATAGTTGTTTAAATTAGACAATGAGCTAAAGTCTTACAAGGATGCTGCCTTTTTGTAATTCAATATAAAACATTTAATATAACTTTTTAGCTCATACTTTATTTGAAAAAGGTGTTTGTTGATATTAAATAGGAAAAAAAAATTACTTTTCTATCGAAACATCTTAAAGTAGATTTTTGGAAGCTCTAAATCTTAATGAAATGCTTTGCTGAAAAGAGGTCAGTGAGAATCAGAAATAAATTTCTGTTGAACCAAAACAGTCAATTAGCTTTCATCACTATTAATTTTAGATTTGATTTAGTGATAAATACCTCTATAAAGGAATTTTTCAAGTAAAATCTACACAGGATATGCAAATGAAAACATTACATCTAGAAATAAATAGCTGTCTTCTAAAGAAACTTGAAGTAATGTGTGAGGTTGGGATTTGCTGTGTGGGTTTTTTTTGTGTGTGTGGGTGCGTAATTTATTGTCTGCTTGCTTTCTTTGGCTTGTAGCAAAACCAGAAGACCAAGGATCTCATGGAAGACTTGGAAGTAGCCATTTTAAAAACATGCCAGTGCATGAATGAACTTAAAAGAGAAGTAAGTCCAGTTTAAACAAACTGAAGAAAGCCTTGCATTTCTTACTTTTCAGATATGAAATTGTAAAATAGGATCCTGGACCTGAAGACACTAGTATTTGTTTATAGATAAGAGTAGCCAAATCAGAATTACATATGCAAGCTAGTATGCATTCACCTTCTGTTTCATTTCTTATAACTGATTAAAAATCTGTTGAATACACAGGCCCTTTGCTGACTCTGACAAGAATCAAATAAAAATGTGTTTGGTAGTAAGTACCACGTATATAATAGTTACTTTGAATGTAACAGCTAAGTGTTGCTTGTGTATGCCTGCAAAGTATGCATATATAGTTTATGCTTAAATGACTAACTTATATTAGTTGTATATGACCTCCTCTATTGACTTCTAAAGCAGAAGCGCGTTATGACTATGCATTATACAGAGGTATTTTTCTGGATAGTTGGCAGCTGTGTATGTGCTCGTTATAATCATTCATTTCCTAAATGCAAGCATGCCAAATGTCACCAATCCTTACATACAAGACAAGATAGCTGCCTCATTTGGCACATGGGATGGATTACACTAATGATCAGGGCCCTACCTTCCCCCCCACTCCCTTTCTCTTTATGGATAGCATTGGTGCCTTGCCTGCTCCACAGATTTGAGCCAAATAAAGAATTACCTGCTGCTGGCAGTTTCTGAAATATTTGAAAAGCATTCAAATATCTTTTAAAGTCCTTCCTATTATTATTCCATTAAACAGATGGCAAAATGAACATTAAGGACTGTGAGGGTTTCTAAACAAGCCTACAGAGCAGTACAAAAATGTTAGAGAGACTCAGTGAACTTGCTCAGTGTTCCGAGCTGCTTTAAATGCAAATACTTGGCTAACAAACCACTGTCAGCTGGTTTTGTTACCTGTCACTTACTAACTTTACGTGCTCAAAAATCATGCTGTATATTTTTACTAGAGGCAAAATGAGAAATTTGAAGCTGTGGATTATAATAATTCCTGCAGCTGCCCTGAAGATTTGAACTGTGTTTCAAATCTATTTCAGGTATTGTTAAGCTCTTTGCAATTCTGCTGCTAGGCAGTATGTAGGGCCCCCAGGAAATGGAGTATACATAATCTGTGCTCTTTGATTAATAAGTTTTGCTTTGGTCATTGTTATGCAGTAAATCAGTAGCAGAGCTTTTCCAGAGTGACATTCCCCTGTAAGACCGTCCTTTTTCTATGACATCATTCCTGTGTACTGAATGAAAAGGAAGAATTCCCAGTCAAAATAGTATGAAACTATGTAATTGCAGAGATCGTAAAGCTAAAGGAGTTGGCATATAGTATGTAGAAAAAAATACAAATACCATGGATTTTTTTAGCTCCATAAATGTAGATCTTACCATACTGTCCTGCCCAGACTTCTAAAACGTCATGCAACAAATACTACATACTCATTACACTTATGTTAAAGAACTTTTTCAGATGACAATAAAAGAAAGTTACCTTCTGTAAACTAGCTAACAGAGGTGGCATAAAATAGTGGGTTACCTGTGCCTTGTGATTTAGTCCCATATTATGCAAGCGAAAATGTATGACGCTATTCTAGAAATTGTGGAACAATCTGAGTGGGTTTGAATTTTTAAACTAACAACCCTTAGTTTTGTATGCCTTGATTTTGTGACCTGTAAAGTACTAAAGCTTTCTTAGTGAGAGCTTTTATAATGTGCAAAATTAATGCTAATCAGTAGAAACAAATTTAGAGAATTATGTCATTTATCTTGTTCTGTATGCAGTGACTGGATTTGTATCTGATCCCAGAGTGGCCAGAGTGTTTGGTTGAGGTCTGTCCTGCCAGTCTTTGACTTCTGATGCCACAGTGTATCAGTCAGTACACATTATTGATGAAATTAAATACTGTGACACTAATTAAAATGTTCTAATAGCCTGGGTTGCTGAGAACAATACAAACTTGTTATAATAGCATTTTCCCATCTCTTGTCACTTTATGAAAGAAACTAGAGGTACATTCCTTCCCTAAGATCATTTTGCTGCTTAATGTTCTAAGGCAGCATTAATATAAGTAAATTTCTTTTTTAGATCGTGATGAAAAGAATCTCTAATGAAAAGGTAATCACAGTGTAGTCTATATATAAATGAGAATTACCAGCTCCTACTTCAATGTTATAAGTTGCAGATATCCTTTCTTCAGAGCTGACTTCATTTCTGAGATTAGTTGTTTGTGCTAATTTTTAATGGCATGGAAGCAACACCATATAAAAAGTTCATAATACGTTGTCATAGCATTATTTCTTTCTGTTAAAAAGTAGTAGAACGCTTTAAGGAAACAAGTCAGGTTTCTTGCATTAATTTATTTTCTTAAAAAAGAGGAGAGTCAAACATAACCTCTTAATTTTGGACTGCATAGGAAGTACTCAGGAGTCCTTGTTCCATTCAACGATTACCTTAAAGGAGGCTATAGTGGGATTGGTCTCTTCTCTCAAGCACCAAGTGGTAAGACAAGAGGAAATGGCCTTTAGTTGTGCCAAGGGAGCTTTAAGTTGGATATTAGGAGAAATTCCTTCATTGAAAGGGTTGTGAAGTATTGGAACAGACTGCCCAGAGCAGTAATTGAGTCACCATCCCTGTGGAGGTCTTCAGAACCTTGTAGGTGTAGAGCTTAGGGACAGGGTTTAATGGTGGACTTGGCAGTGCTATGTTATGTGTTGGACTAGATGATCTTAGAGGTCTTTTCCAACCTAAATGATTCTATGATGTATTCTATGATAGTACTACGTAGGGGAAGGGAGGAAAACAGGTAGAGTCTAAAGGGAAAAAACTACATATAATTCTAGAAAATGTTTTATTCTATCCACATCCAAGGCTCACCAGTATCACATTATCAAGGCCTTTGTATTCATAAGAACTTGAAAAATAACCTTCTGGAACAGCCAAGTGTGCTCAATCCAGTAAAGCGAATATTATAAGACTCAGCAGTCAAAAGAATGCTCTGCTATTTCTAAAACAGGATGCTGTGTTTGTTTTACTCATGTTTTTAAAATAGGGCTGATTACAAGTCATAGGTAAAGCTAGTATGATTAGTCACTAGAACTAGCAGCAGCTGTTGCTGATAGCTCTTGTCAAGCAGAGTCCTTAACAACACAATTTGAGCAGATCCATGGGTCTGAAAGTGTCTGGATTTAGGGATGCATTTCAAGGGGGAGCTTCTCCTTGTTGGAAATGTAGGGTGAGAGTTTTTGAGACTGCCTGAAGACCCAGCTCTGGCTTTAAGCTCCTTGCAGAAAAGGAGCTTTTTACTTTTCTAAAGCTGTGTCACAAACCAGTGGATTATTTTCAAGCTTTTTTTTTTTTTTTTTTTCTTTCATCACTGGCAATTTATTGATAGAAACTTAATTTCTAATGCATTATAGATTCAAATGCTGTAGATTTGTTCTGGTTCTGTTAATGTGTGTTCTTCATGAGAAGTAGAGTGGTCACTGTGCCATGCTCATGCTGAACTTGGTGCCCCACAAATTCAGGCACCTGTTTTTTTCCAGCTGTAACATCATCAGAAAGCAGCTGTGTGATAATCTCATGTCCTGATTCTACCCAGCTGCTCTTTTGTTTCTCTTCATGTTTGGTTGGGTTATTTTTGAGTGCAGTGGTTTATATATCTTTGTTCTTTGAATAATAATTGAAGAATTAAAGCCTCAGGCTGTCTATGAGCCTTCACAGCAGTAATTTTTTTGCTTCTTGAAAAAAATCTCTCGATCTTTAAGTTGATTCTGTTGTATCTGTTTGTTACTGGGTGCATCTGTTTGATACTGGGTGCATTTCTTTCCTTCCAAGGTTTATCTCTTCTTTTTTTAATGCTATTCAAGGTCCACGGCGCAGCAACATCTTTGGCAGCAGATCTTCTAAAATACCATACAGATCATATGGTTCTCAAAGCATTAAAAATCACAGGAGTAGAAGGAAATCTAGAAGCTGTAGCAGAATATACTTGCAAGCTATCAGAGCAGAAAGAACAACTTGTCGAGGTGAGTTAATGGTTGCTTTGATTTTATAAGACACATAGCAAATGAGTGGCTGGATTTGTCTTAATCTATTTTTTAGGAAGGCCATGGTCTTTTTTGTTTATTATTATTATTTTCTTAGCATACTGTTGAATTTTGTGGTGTTCTTGATATGGTCTGAGCCAGGTGTATAATTGTGGAATATGGCTGTTTAGAAGGGGGGTGTACCTTTTACAGTCTTGCCAATTCTCCTCCTTGGTTGGGTCTGCGCTTAAATTCATTATTTGACTTGTTCTTATCTGTATGTATGTTTTGGGGCTAAAGTATTCATGAAAAAGTAGGCTTCTAGATCCAAGTAGAGATTATAACCTTTTCTTCAAGCAATGGGTATCCAAGAACAGCTGAACCCAAAGACTTATTTTAAGAATGCTGAGAACCTAAGGTTTCTCAGTCGAACAAACTTCACAGTTTTGAAGATTTTTTTTGTCAGACAGAGGACCACAGAAAATCTTCTTTGTGAAAAGCAATGTTTACATACTGCAGATACTATTGCATCCACAGTTTTGTTTGTCAGTATTCATACATGTGAACAACAGAGTAAGGCCTTTTTTTTGGTTCCAATGTTGAGCATTTATGGTAATGGACAAGGTGTAGTTAGTTTAGTACGTGTTCTCTCTGTCTTATAAATTCTACTTCCAATCTGAAATCTTCAGTGTTCATCTTCAGGCCGAAGTTTACTCTTAATCTTACTACAAAACGGTGGGTGGCTACCTTTTGCTTTGGAAGTAAACAATATTTCTTCCCTATGTGAATATGACACTGTTTTGCTCAAAGATAATTCAGTCCTCTGGATGATGAAAGCCTAAATTTTCCACATGGCTGATGATTGCTGAATAAGCCTGTTCTGATGATGTCATTTATGCTACACAATTTATCCAGGTTCTGTAGATGCCTGATTACTTTCAGATTTATTAAGTCATAGGTATATTTATGTGTGAAATTGTTTTTGTTGGAATGACTTTTTAAAATAATTTTCTTTCTCCTGGTGATTCTTCTACACCTTTCAAGCCAGGATTTTTTTTTTTTTTTTTTTTTAATTGTAAATATTCCCTGAGAAACATCAAGCTGTGCAGTCCCCAGTAAGTTTCTGACAGGACTGTCAGTGATTTTGTGTGTGTGTGTGTGCCTTTTCTCATTACTAATGAAACCATATTTTTTCCATTCTTTTCTCTTTAAAATATATATGTATTTAGATGTGTCGCTTGTTGAGGCATGTTTCTGGAACAGAGCCCCTTGAGATTACATGCATACATGCAGAAGATACCTTTCAGGTCACTGGCCCACAGGTATGCTTAGCTTTTATCTAGCCAACTGGACATAAACAAAAATTACTTGCATGAATTCTTTGGAGATGTCACGTGGAACTGTTCAAAGCAGCTCTGAGAAAGAGTTATAGTTCAGTGTTGGGCGTTGACTAAAATAATGCACAAGGAAGATCATCAAACCTGCAAGTGTCAGATTAATACACTATAAACATAAAATAGTAACGGTTTAAATTTTGTGGTTTGCCTGTGGAGGCATTTGTGAATTCATGTACAACACTATTTACCAGGATGTCTTCCAATAGCAAATATTTTGTTCTCTGTCCAGATAATTTCTGCTGTAGAAACATTGGCATTGCATCCATCTAGCAAGATTGCAAAAGAAAATCTGGAGGTGTTCTGTGAGGCCTGGGAGTCTCAGCTGAGTGACATGTCTATGCTGTTGAGAGAAATCAATGATGTGTTTGAAGGAAGAAGAGGTAAGGATGCTATGTACAAATAGAAAAAAATATGTTTCCAAAACAAATGTAGTTTAAGAATTTTAGCTGTGATTTAAGAAATATTGCTTTCTGAAGACAACAGCACAATAAGCTGTCCCATATCCCATACAGTAATGTGAAATCTAGATAGTAATATACAAAAATCTTCTTCACTTTGTTAAGATGTCAAATTAGGGTAGATGTTGAATTAGGGTATGTTTTTCAAAGAATAAAATTAATAATGTTTAACTTCCTGCAGTGATTACTTTCATCAAAGCCAAATGGAACTTTTCAAAGTACTCAAAAGTATTCAACACCCCTCTTTGCCAGTTGTACCCAAATGTTAGTGATGTAAGGCTTTCATCCTACCCTTTGATTTGAATAGGACATGTTAATTCACGACAATTAACATATAACTTAATTGTGTGTCATGTTTAATTCATTTCCTATATTTCTGGATAATATATATATATACAAATATAATCTGTATTGTCAGCTTGCATTCTTGCATTGTACTTGCATTCTTGCATTGTACTTACTTTATAATGTAGTGAATGTAGTTATTTGATTTTTAAACTGCTGTCCTTTCTGCTGGATGGAATCTCTGATGACTCTGCACAATCTTGGGATATTTTCATTGGTTGGTAAGTTTATTGGTATTTGTACAACATGTAGAAGAGAACATTGGAATCTTACCAGACAGATCTATGTTTACTTTCAGTAAAGGCTATCTTAAAAAAAAAAAAAAAAAAATTTTTTTTCATTTTTATTCAACGTAGGTTTTTTTTTCAGATTATGTGTTTATTGCAGCCTGGCGTACTTCCTGCAGCTGTGTTTGTTTGTCTTTAAAGTATAATTACATACAGATAGAATGTAATATATAATAATGCTGAATGTCATGTATTTCTAAGAATATCACTCAGGTTGAAAAGTTCAGATTTAGTTAAATACAGGGACTTCAATTTTTTGTACCTAAGATACAGAAAAAAGTAACTCCTTATTCAGGTTAGATGACACTTTATCAATGATATAGTACTTCATCTTGCTATTATCATGAGACTATTTTTTTCATTATTAGAGTTTATTTTGGGAGTTTAATTTTCCTTACTTGAGTTTTTATGCTAGTACTTCTTTCCTGCCAGTTTTGTTGTGAGAACAGTAAACAAGCAACCACAGGACAGTGATAGCTTAAATTGTTGCTGCTGGTTGCTAGATGAATGTGTGTCTTTGCCTGAAGATTTGTAAAAGGAAAACATAGAGTGAAATTCTGAGTGGGTTTACAGTAATTGTGGGTAGCACACGTTATTAGGAATGTGAGAAATATGTGATTGTTATCTTACTTGTTCTTCCACCTTAGTCTGGAATGCTATATAAAGATGTGTAGCAATCTATTAGATCAGATTTGTGGGCCTTTTAACTTTCATTGTCTTTTTTCTTTTGTTTTGAGAGCCAAGGACCTACTAACTTTCTCTAAACATAGCATTAAATTTTATATATTGCAATTAAAAACCCAGTATTACTCAATTAAAGTTTTGCAATAAATTTGAAATTTGCAGGACTGATTATGTAGTTGATTTTTTTCATATTTATGCAATGGTCTAGCAGAGTTGAATGATAACCTTTCTATATCTATATGTTTAAATATTAATGTAATTAAAAATAGTAGTACAAGAACCATGCAGCAACAGCAAAACTTGGCTCTCAAAACAAATAGTTCTTGAAGTGTTACAGCATATTCCCAGCATCTCCTTTAGTTAGTAACTTTCTCTTCTCTTGTGGATGTTGTCAGCAGGTAACAGACATTTTCCATAAATGGATGTTTTCCAATTTTGTTAAAGCATCATTTCACAAAGCGTCCCTAACACTGTTGCTTGTAGGAGACAGAAGAGGATGGGTAGGTGTTGCTGAGCATGGCAAAGTGTGTAGGGTATGTGGGCCTGAGTGCAGTGAAGACTCTGTTTTTCCTGGTTGGCATAGGCGGATGAGTCTGTGTCAGTTAGTGTTTCTTGCTTCCCCAGCCTTTCCTTCAGCATAAAGTGTTCTGATACCACTTTTGGTAAGATAATGAGCATACCTTGTATACTTTGTATTTCCTTAGGTGCATTGGGTCCTGTATTGCCAAAAAGATACTTAAGAAATCTTGTCTCTGTTTTGCTTGTTGCATGGCCCAGACTAGTAAGGGATTTCTCTCTAGTAAGGGATTTATCTCCGTGAATCTCTGGATGGTTTCATATTAGCTGTCAGTTCTCTCCTTGGAATTAATTTTGGTCTCCTATATCCACTGGTTTTCTACAGTTTTGCTCTGTGTTATGCACAATTTTTTTTCTTTGCTTGTTTTCTGTTGTTGGACTTCAGGGTAAGCCTTGAAAGAATAAAAGTCCCACCCAAATTACCCTCACCTCTTTGCTTTCAAAAAATACCCTAAAGTTACCTCACCACTTTCAACATTTTTTTTCTTCTAGAAAACACTACAGATAACCCAATTAATAAATTAGACTAAAATATTTGTTTGCTAAGAGATTATAAAAGTTTTGTGAATGCCATTTTTGCTCCAAACACAATGGAGTTTCACAATATTTTATAAGATTTTACTTACTCTTCTTGTAACTCATGCTACTTGTCTTAATGTTGAGGTTGGTAAAAAGTACCTTTATTTTACACTACAATGTAACAAGTGCTTTATTCCTAGTAGAATTGTGATTGTGTGTTAACAAAAGATAGAATTACAGTAAGAAGGTGTATATATATATTTTTTTCTCCTTCGTTTAAAAACTTGTATTTTTGTACCACTAATGTAAATGTTTGGCTTTGTAAGAGAGTACAGAATACAGCATAAGAGGCAAGAAACTGAATGGTGACTAAATGTGCTGGACACATCTAATAAAATAAGCATTTTTATGATTACAGGAGATTCTCATTGTTTAAACTTTTGTTTTTTAACTAGCAATTGCATAACTCCTTATCCAGGGTTTCTTTCATACCAGCAGACTAGGTATTTCTGATAACGAGGTTCAAAATTCATATGGATAGAGAGCAAAGTTTGGTTGGAAATGAAGCCATGTTTTTATTCAGTTGAAATGGAATTGCACCAAAAATGCTAAAATAGAAGTGGGCACGTTTTGGGGGTAGGGAGGGGGAAGCACTTCACTTTCAAGTACATTTTGAAAATCTCTCTATGCTGTGCAGAACTGTCGAGTAAGGTAGAGCTGGGCCTCCTTTGCTAATCCTAGAACCTCGTATAATATAACGGTGAGGAGACCCGTTCTGCATAGTGTTAGCCTTACATAGTCTGAGCCAAGGGCAGCTTGAGTGATTGGCACCTCTACAGGGAGGATCACAAAAAATGGGTGATTTGGCTCAGCCAGTGGACGTGACTGTTTTCTCTCCAACGACTATGCAGAAAGCTGGTAATACCTAGTTCAAGCTAGATACTTAAATTTCAGGATTTTGCTCTTTGAGGTTAATCAAAGAAAGAAAGCATCCAATCTGTTGGGTGTCAGCCAGTGTTCCAGTCAGTGTTTACCTCTTTTAAATGTTGGTTTCAACGTGCTGAAGAAGAATACAAACAATCCTCTGATTGTTTCCTTGAAACCTGGCTGTAAGTGTGAGAATGATATATGTGATAACTTACTCTTCTGCCCTCCTTTTGTTTTGCTCACTTGATTTGAGAGGAGATAAATGACCAGTAGGATTTGGGAAGGCCATAGTTGATGAATAAGGAATACAGATCCTAATTTTAGAATTTAGAAATTAGATTTCTAAGAATAGACAGGTGAAGTAAGGATGTAGCTATCCTATTCACAAGTAAGACATGAGGTCAAAAGAAAGATGTAGAAGTCAAAATTTCAAAAATTTGGAAGGACAAACATGGCTAGAACTACTAGAAACACAAGAACACTAGAAAGTGGAAGATTGCAAGGTAAAGAGGTTGAAATATTTTTTTTTTTTTTTTTTTTTTAAAAAAAGGAAAACCACATCACAGAAAGCCTGTTAGGGAAAACAAAGGCAGACAAAGGAATAAGTGAAAGGAAGACCATAATATAGTAGAAAGCCATTTAGTATTTTAGCCTAGATCTGACTTCCAAATTATGAAAATTAAATACCTAAAAAAGCATGTATTCTGTTAATGAAATCAAATATAAATTTTGTGCTTATACTGTTGTAGATGTATTTTCTGATGAAGGAGGATTATCTCTGGCTTGAGTTGATCTGTGCTTCTGAAAGGAATAATATCTGTGGGTCCACTCAGAGTGGGGGTGGGTTTTAATTAACATTCTAAGAAATAGGCAGATCCTTCTTCTTTCTGAATACGGTAAGTAATTCAACCTTCCAAAGCCAAATAATGGGAATTGGTAGATTAGCAAATGAATTTTTTCAATTATTACTATATCTGTTTACCACTTCTTCCAGTTCAGTTGGCATAATTCTGAACGCTCACTTCTTTTGCGTTTATGTCTTCTCAGCATGTTTTTCTTTTCCATCCATGTCAAAATTTTCTGGGCTTTTGAACTCTTTCAACAAGGTGCAGCATGTTTTTACATAGTGTTAAGGAGATTTTTTTTTATGCTATAGCATTTAGTTTTTGTTCTTGGTACTTCTTATATGATTTCTTGCATCCTGTTTAGCTGATGTTTTGACAGGGGATGTGGTAAACTGGTTTGCATATTTTTTGTCAGTCTTTATTTAGAAATCTGGTGTGCTTGGATGCATGTGTAGGCAACTAATATCTAAATAACTCTGCATTCTTCGAAAAATAGTTAGGCAACTTATGCCCTGATAGTTTACTGTTTTGTGAAACTGGATAGCAAAGAGAGAGGTGATCGCAGAAGAGAAGAATTCATTTTCCCATACTTATCAAGTGGGTTGTGGGATACTTGTCAATTTACTGCAATTTATTTTTTAAAAGTCCATTGCCTAAGCATGGAGCTCTTGATCTTTCTGTGATGTCAGGAGATAAAGAGCATCCTGTCAAAAAAAATCATAAATGCATAACAGAGTTGTTCTCTGAGCACTCAGAGTGGAATTTTTTTAGAAGTGGATACAAGAGGAGGAAATAATGATAGTTTTTTGTTGTTGTTGCTTGCCCATTGATTGTCTGGGTGCGTAATCTCCATGCTAACATGTTACCGACATCCATCATCTCAGTCCTCTGTTTCTTCAGGACGCTCTTCAGGACACATCTATTTTTCACTAACTCTGAGGATTTTATTTATTTAATCACTTTTATTTAGCAGACTTTCATCTCCTGAATCTGTTGTAATAAATGTAAGTCTTTATTGATATTTACATTGTCTGGTAACTGGAGCTCTAATAGTAGGCTACTAGCCCTGGCTTTATTTCTACCTGCCAATAAATTATTCTTGTCCACTTTCAGTTAATACCTGATTTTTATTTTTTTTCCCCAATTTGTTTTGCTTGGACTTGGAATAACTGAGAGTCTTGGGGATATAAGTAATAATTTAGTAAGTGTGTAAAATGGTACAGAACTTTTTTTTTTCATAAAATACAGAGCACACAGGATACATATAATACAGTACAACATGGGGGTTTTATTGTTGTTACTTTAAAAAAAAAAAAAAGAGCAAAAACTCTACAGCTTTCTTATATCTCTCACTCTTGGCTTTGCCTACTCCAAATTTTATACCATCCAAAGCCAAGAAAAGCCTTACATGTAACTATCACGGTATGTTCTGTATTTGGCAACAACCTGAGTGCATGTAGTGGATAGCTGCTAATCACAAGAGAGAGTTTCTTACTTGGGATTGCACGCTGGGGACTAGAAATCTTAAGGAATAAAGCTGTTCAGATACTTAGGTGCCAATTACTGAGAGCTAAAATCTAAACAGAAGTTCTTAGCTTGTCTCTCTCTGAAAGCACAAGATAGAGTGGTATTCTTCTGCAATATTCAGATTACAGGTAAGTAATTTGCTTTCATATGTAGTACTGCAACTTGAGGAAGGACGAAGTAAGGCATGTAGTATGACGATTAAAATCTGCATACAAATTTTGGTATAAATATGTGTTCTTCCTAGGAGAGAAGCGTGTCTACCTGTCACTGCCCAGACCAGGGGTAAGTTGCTCTTGGGACTGTTTTATATACATTATACACTCTCTTAACTAATTGACTTCTTTCTGTATTGCATTTAATGAGGATATGGCAATATCTTGGAAACATGCATCTTGACTGGATGACTGTCAGTAAAATATCAAACTTTGTACGTTTACTAACTGAGTAACAAACATACTCAAAACTAGGGTAACTAGTCAATATGTTTTGATCATTAAATTTGTAGGTGACCTTTAATTCCTGTTTTTTAATGTGACGTTTTGTATGACATACTTGACTCCTGTGCTGTGTAATAATAAATGCCTGGTCACTATTAAAATAGTAAAAATACATTCAACATACTGTAAAATAAGTCTTGGTACTCTGACTTTGTTTTGGTATTGTTCTCTGAATTAACCTATTTTGAAGACATGGACGTGGTTAAACATATTATAGGTTCTTCAAGTAATGTGTTCTTGTTTCCCTATTTTATCTTGATCTTAAAGATCTATAATGCAGAAAAAAAAAGCAATACCAAATATCCAGGTTTGGTTGTGATGTAATTAATACCCTTACCTGAATAATTGATATTACCTTTTCTGAGAGCGTTTCTATGTTAGGAAACCACCTAAACCTTGTAATCAGTCATTTAACTTCCTTCTTACATATTGAATCTTTTCACTGGGAGAAGGAAGGGGAAGAATGATCTCGGAAGGTACAGTAAGCTCTGGGTTGTTCCTTTCTCTCCTTAACCTGTAGTGTTGAAGAATTTGGGTGTGAAATAATCACCTGTCTCCATGTCTTCTGTTGTGCAATTCTTTGACTTGAAATACAGTGTTATACTTCTGACCCTTAATGAAAAAGGGGTAAGACAAAGGGTCATACATTATAAATCCAATCTGCAGATTTAAATAGAATATAAGTGTAGGCTGGGTGAGCATGGGTGATGTTGTGGAATTAGATTTAGGCAACTGTAATGTAGCAACAGTTAAGATTTGTTATATACCTTTAGAGTAGATTAAGTTAGGTTATGTGATTTTTATTAGTACTTAGATACTGATCAAGTATTAGTCAATTAACAACGATCTAAAGAAATTTGCTACAA
Source organism: Heteronetta atricapilla (assembly GCA_011075105.1). NCBI lineage: Eukaryota > Metazoa > Chordata > Aves > Anseriformes > Anatidae > Heteronetta > Heteronetta atricapilla. The sequence continues at coordinate 94,721,098 of CM021732.1, forward strand.
TAGGAACAGTGGCTTAGTTAAAGATTTGTGAATGGCAAGGTTCACTGGAGACTTACTTTCAGGGTCCTAAGGGGGATCAGTGTTTCTAAATCCAGTTGTATGCTTTCAAAATAACCTCCCTAGAGTGAATGACTCACCCTTCTCCCCTCCTCAGCATTTGTCTGCAGATGAGTTTGTTCCTTGAGGTGTCAGCCCTTCTCCTCAGGGTACCCTGAGAGGCATCCCAGCACTGAGAGAGACTGAGGGTGCAGCCTGCTGTGGTCCCTGGAGAGCTCAAAGAGTTCTTGTTTGGGATTGCTGTTTGTAGGATTGCGAGGCCCTTGTCATTTGGTCAGTAACTTTCCAGAATTCACGTCTTTGCCAATTTGTGTAGGCATCAGGTTGTGAACTCCCCCTCCCTTAACACTTAATTGTGTCCCTGTTAGTTAGTCACACCACAGGGCCCCGGTGCGATCAGAGGGAGCCCTGACCATCTGAGGCCTCTATCATATAAACAACAGGCATTAAAGGAGTGAAGCAAGAAGTCAGGCTTCACCACACTCCATAGATAAGAGGAACTGCGTCAAGATGACTTCCCCTTTGGTTATGGAGAAGAAAGAGATGAGGCTCAGTATTTGTTAAATAAAGTGATAGATTTGTAGTCAAGCTCAGTTTCCTTCATTACTGCCCACAAGAGCTTTCATGGGAACGAGCTCTGCCTGGGGCCCCGTTGCTAACAAGCTGTCCAGTTCAAGGAGTGGTAGCATTGAGGCCTGCTGTGGCTTGCAAGACAGAGCAAGACTTACACCACGCACAGGAGCAGAGCCCACCTGCCACAGGTGAATTTCACAGCTGTGGCACTAAATACAGACACTGGAAAACAAACTGGTTTGGTGACCTGGTAGGGTTTTTGTCCCTGTCAGTTTGTTCCGGTTTGACTAAGCTACATAGCTTCTGAGCTTCAGCCAACATCTGAAGAAATGTTTTAAGTGATATTCCCAAATATTGGTTCATATGCCTTTTAAAAATACTTAAGAAAAAATCTTCCCAAGATTAAAACAGTTCTAATTTGCTCTCTTCTGAAACTTTGTCTTTTGAATTTTGCAAGGTGCATAGGTTTGGGGGAGCTGGTCTGCTGTCCATGGCTAATGCCAAAGCTGTCCCTCCACAAAGCCACACTGTTCCTGTAGGTCTAATTAGCTTACCTTTTTGTTCCACCTTTAATTGCAACAGTGCTGCCTGTTGGCGTGAATGGTATCCTAGACCATGGTGTCCTAGCTGAGGACAGAGTAATGGTGATGATTCACATGTGCGCTTAATGCACAGCTCTGTAGTATTAGATGTCAAATCATGTTTTAAAAGCTGAGTGGTAACTGTTCATCTGGTTTTTATTTATTTACTTATTTTTACCATTTTTCCTATTCAAATAGTGTGAGTGAACACTAGAATGGAGAAAACTACAAAGTTGGCAAATGCTTTGAGGTTTCTTCAGTTATTTGTGGATAAAGAAATATGTGCTGGTTTTCTTGAATACCCTTCACTCAGCAGCTTAAATTTTTGCCCTATCTTGTAGCCCAAAGCTTGTACGTAAACAGGAATCTAGTTTGGCTTTGTATTTGTTTCTTCTTTTAACACTCTGCCTTAAAACTAGTATTTCTCGAACAGCAATATACACAGTGTAGTCAAACTTAAATGACAATTAAGAGCATCAATTGAAACTTTTTTTTTTTTCTAAATCTTTTGCTGTGAGATCAGCTTGTCCTATCTCTAATACCTAGGCAGAATTACAGTGTGTAGTCTGGGTAGACATTGATAAGATCCAGAATGTTTAAAAATTTGGGGAAGGGAAAGAGAAATAACATGACAGCTAAACTCTGAACAGCAAATTGCAGGAGGAAGTTAATAGTACTGTTTTATTTTTGCTCAGGTTTCTCAAGTCAGAGATGAAGACCACACCTGGAGCTTATTTATGATGCTATTCATAATGAGTAGTGCTCCCCCTCTTCACCCTCTGGCAGGGATTCCTTAGCTTAATTTGCCTGAGTATTCCTGCTAATTAATAGCAGGTCTTTTTAGATCCTCACGCAAGGTTCTCAATCCTGCACTCTTTGTCATCCAACCTCCTCTAGTGGCTGACACTTACCTCTCCAAGCTACATCAACTTTGTTCTTTTCATTTCCCTGCACTCCAGTGCAGTTTTTCAGTGTGGACTCTTGCTCCCTTATTTTTTAGTTTCTGCTGTCTTTGCACAGTGACAGATGATATTAGCACGTGAAGTTAAAGCCTGAAACTACTGCTCTTCTACATGCAAATTGATTTGCAACAAATCATGTATTACTGTGTACATCTGTACAGTATTGCAAGTTTGCAAGCTGTTTTATCAAGTATTCCATTCACATCAGTACCACTAATTATTGTTTAATCTGAGCCAATATTTGGCTTGCAGTCAAACATATTTTAGATGGTTTGTGGCTTAAATAGGAGAAGGGAAGAAAAAAAAGTTCAGAATTTCAATATTTGTTTCCATCTACTCAGCAAACTGACACAATGTCAGAATGATCAGCTACGTTGTCATGCCAGCATTTACGTGGGTGGTATCCTAGATCAGCTTGGAAGTTGGTTCAAGTCACTGTCACAGCAGTGTCATATTTGTAGGGAAAATCAGCACAGTTGTACTTGATTATGACTATTTAGCAGTACCTACAACTCAGGATTTTGAGGATAAGGGGAAAAGATGGTACGGTGTAAGGAAGTGGAGAAGAGACATGAGTCTGAGAACTGTGGAAAAGGTCTTCTCCTTGAAACTTTACTGTGTCTGCAGGCACAGACCCTGTCTGCACTTGCCATTTCAGAAGAACAGTCAAATCAGAACAGATTCTCAGCTTCTATTGAGAAGCTTCTCTGAACTGCTGGAACTTTCCTGCACAGTCTGAGTATACAGCCATCTCTTTTTGATTTGTTTGTAAAAAATATTACCAGTTATTTTATTTAATAAATGTTATTTTTTGTTTGAAACAGAAGCATAATGCAAATCTGAAAGCACTAAAGCCAGTCAAACTAGATACTGAGGTAAGACACCATCATTTAAAAAATATATTTAAAAAATCCTCAACTCCTCGTGTCTGAATAATGTATTTTCATGTGCTATGAATATTGTCACCACTTATAGGAACAGGCAAAAATTGCAAAACTTGGATTAGAACTGCACCTACTCACATCTGATGTGGACTCTGAGACAGAGAAATGGGAAGATCAGGAGAATGAGATTGTGCAACATGGGCAAGGCATGTCAAGTATGGCTTATTCCATGTATTTATTTACCAGGTAATTATGCTGTATGCAGTATATTTCAATGGGGAGAAGAGAATTATAAGCGTTTATAAGAAATAAGACAAATTTATTTTCAGAGTATAATTATCAGGGGACAGTCAGAAAGGAGCTTTAATTTCTATCCTTATATTTTATAAATTATTCTAACTAGTGTTGTGTTTGTTTTTTTTTAAGTGCTAAGCATCTGTTTTGTTGCATAACAACTAATTAAAGATCTGGTTTTTAGGGAAATATTTTAAGCTGGATGACCCTAAATATTTTCAAAACTAAGGGAAATAATGCACAGGTATTTTACAGCAGATCAGAGTTACTGATCTTTGCTGTACTGAAGGGAATTTTTAAATTTGCCTGCACAATGTCAGCCTCTTTGAATAATTTAGGATTTTTTTCTGAAAAATTAGAGATTAATCTCACCTAGTAGTCAAATAATATTGAATACGACAGAGACACAGATTTCTGTCCTTGCTCAGATGTTGAGGACTGCACAACTTCTGTCTAATTTCCCAACAGTCCTCTAGTCACTGAAGTATTTATATAATACTGTAAAATGGGGCTCCTGTAATAAGTTCTGTGAAGCATCTTCCAAAAGAGTGGAATTTTACAGTTCAGTGGTGTTAATGCTTGCATAAGTAGAAGACCTAAGACTTTCTGGGATAGATGGCTTGTGCTTTAATAGATAGGTAAAACATTTTAAGGAGTAACTGTTTTTTCTTTTTTTTTTCTTTTTTTTTTTTTTTTTTTTTTTTGCAAAAGCTCTTTGGGTGTTACCTAGCTTTATGGCTTAATTGCCTCTGGTCTGCTATTCATTCTGCGCCCTCGTGTGTTCGTTTTTAAGCATCATGCTGTCACCATGCAAATACCGCTTAGGCCCTTTCCTTAGCTATGAGACACTGAGTATTAGTACTTCACAGTCTTTACTGGTAGATTTTCTACTTTCAACAGTTAAATATATTCTGTGTTTGATAAGATTTTAGCATGCCCTTTTTCATTCTTGCAATTTTCAGGTCCTTCTGTGTTTTGCAGAAATATGTCACTCTAGACAAGAACAGAGGCTTAGTTACTGGCACAGGGAGCACACAACCCCTTTTCTAGCCCATAAATGAAATAAGACTCCTTTCTAGAGTCTATGCGTCAAAGAGTGTATCAGCGTACAATTCTTTCCAAATAGAATGGAAGGAAAATGTTAGAGCACTAGCTACTGAAAACATATTGCTACTGCAGAATGCAGGTTTGTATTAATGAAAGAGCTTTGACTATTGCTTTTTAAATACCTTGGCAGAGGTGCTCTGTTCATTTATGATGCCAAGTATTTATTTATAGTTACATGAAGCATGTTAAGAGAGTAGGCATTAAGAGATGCATCAAGAGGACAGGTACAAACCATCTGACAAAGATTTAGGGATCACATCCTGCCTTTTGGTATTACAGACATGTCCCTGTTCTCCCCACATCTGGTGTGTGTGAGAGAGACAGAGTATAAAATGTACAGGCAGCCAGCAAAATATTCTGCAGTCTATACATGGCATATATTCTGTTTTCATTGTTTCCACAGAGGAGAAGGACTTCTGAAAACTACTCAAGATTTATTTCATCAAGCAGAGGTAATACATTCATAATGAACTGGGAGTTAGGGATTTTGAATGAAGAAAAAAATGCAATTTTAACTCTTTGACTCCTTATACATGAGTACAGAGTATCAGAAGTTGGCAACTGCCATTCTTAAACAGCATAACTCTGGCACTTCCTGAAAGCTAACATTCCAGTGTTCTGGTGGGACTTTATTTAAGACATTACTTAAACTGAGATTCCAGTTAGGAATGGGAAACAGTGGCATTCAGTGCAATAGTATTCTTCAGTGTGTCAGTTTAGTCCCTGATGGTGATAACAGATACTTCAGCCTAATCTGAGTAGCAGTATTGTATTGGGAAAGGAAGAAGATGCAAAATTAGGAATAATATAAACAAAAGACAAGGAACCAAATGAGGGTGTGCAGTGTGATGTTTCTAAGGTATGGATGTTTAACGGGAGTCTGGTTACCTGTGTTAGGGCAGTAAGCAAACGTGGCAGGGTGTCATCTATCCACAAAATTTTTGTGAGCTATTTATTAAAACAAAAGGGATAAAGGGTGGCGGTTCATTTGCTTCACTGTTTTTTTACATGCTTTTTCCACTTTCAGATTTTTGCAACAGAGGGCATGAAGCTTGCTTCAGCTTTTCAAGCCTTTTCTGATCAGGTGATGTATGACAGCTGAAAAGCCATTCAGCTTATGACTTCAGTGACACAACTTAAATGCTGGTTGTTTTGTCTTCTCCATTAACTTAATATTGGAGTCTCTAACAGAGTGGTTTTGTCTTCCTAAAACATATTTCAGGTACACGATGATGACAAAACTTTGCTTCTTCTGGAAGCTGAAAAACTTGTCCCTATGTGCAAGCAGCTCCAAATAACAGCAAAAGCTTCTGTTCAGGGTAAAAGTGCCATATTTACAAAGGTAAAGTAAAAATTATATGCGTTCCTGAAAATAAAACCTAACTTGTTTTGAAATACAGTATCTTACTAATTTGTGCTCCCGATAAAACATGAAACAGCTAATGACAGCTGAATTTATTCGACAGACAGAGGTCCATAAAAATTAAGTACAAAATCTTATGTTTCAGAAGAATTTTTTTGCTGTGCAATATATCATTGTTGCTGTTCCTTACAGAAGAGGAATTTACTTCAACATGAAGTGAACTATTTTGCACTTAACATGGTTTGAGAAGCTGATGTGCAAAGTATAGAGGAAGAACAGTAAGAACTGTTCCTCTTGATTAAAATGTTTTGTCTCCTGTCTCACTGGTCGCTGTAACCGAAGCCATTTACTGCAGTACCTTGTATTAGGAAAATATGTTCTTTACCACAGGTGCAACTGTTTTCTGGACTTTTTTCTTCCCCTGAGTAGCAGAACAGGGCTTCAGTGAAGTTTATCCTGACCCCTTCATTCATGCTGAGAGTTTGAAAGGAGGCAAAATATGATACACTGGCACCCAGCATATATGGAAGCCTGCAGGTGGATAGTTCGAACAGTATTACTCCCAGGCTTATATGACTATTTTCTTAAGGGAAAACGGATATCCAAATTTTGTCTAACTGGCCCAGATTTGTCATTAATATTAATGTTTTAAGGAACGGTTTCCCTGCCAGTAACTTTTCAACTTATAGAGTATAATAATCAGTACAATAAATAAGACTTTTTGTTTTTTCTTTTTTGTTGTTAAAAATAGTGAAACTACCATTTGGGTTTTGGATTTCACTGTTAGTAAAGAGTTTACAGATTCCTAAGACAATGATGTTGTCAAAAAAAAAAAAGGGGGGGGGGAAGTTGTCCACATCTCCCTCAACTTTTACCCAGTACATAAATAGAGGTACTGGAATTTTATCATGGTGAAACTGGGAATTCTCAGCTGAATAATATGAGATGGTATTTATCTTACTGTAAGCCACAGAACTTTATTTATATGAACTGCAGTTATGTGTAGCTCGCTAAGAAGTGCTCAAAGCATTAACAAAGGCAATTTGTATTACCACCATAATAATTATTGTTATTCTCGTTATTGATGCTTTACATAAACATAAATTCCAAACCCCAAAGACTCTGTTCATGAAGTACATGCTTGCTTCTCAGAAGGCAGAGAGGCTACCCTATACTGCCTACTTTATTCTGCTATTACTCATTTTGTTATGTGTAAACTTATACATAGCTGCCATAAAAGTTTCTGCATTGTTACCATAAGTAGATCTACAAACCTAAGTGGTGAACGGAGGTCAGGCTTGTTAAACAGCAGTAGTAGGATCTGTTTTTCTGTGTACCTCAGTGTTTGTTTCCAATTAGCTATGTAAGAGATGTTTCAATTTCGTGGGAGGGACAGATGAGTTCTGAAAGGGGTTAAACTATCCAAAGTCAGCACCTGAGGGCTACTGCTTAGTTTGTTTTATACACTCTAGCTAAACTAAATGGGAACTCCAGTCTCTTTATAGCTATGTAGTGCTGAAGGCTATCAAATCAATGTTTCTGAACAGCCCCAACTTGTGACCTGTACTGAGCATAAATCTTAAATTCAAATGCTTCAAGATTTAGTTAACCTTTAGTGTAACTCGTATCAAGGTAAGGCTTACATGACACACTACTTTCTAAATCTTGCTGACAGGACGTTGACCAAAAAAAAAAAAAATAAAAATAGTGAAACACATACTGCTCTAATACTATATTATTTTTAGTTCCTTCTCCCAAGCTGTGTATTGTTCTTGTTCTCTTCTGTTTCCCAGCCCAAGTCTTCCTTTAACAGAAGGGATGCTGTTGCTTCATCAACACTAGAGAAATTCAAAACAGCTAGGCAAAACTTTCTGATTAGATGAGATATTTATGAAGGACAAATATTATCCATTCAAGCTCAAAATAGTTGATTATCTCATGTACTAAATAGTTGCCTGACAAAAGTAATCAGTGGTTTTATTCTACTGTACTTATCTTGTTTAGGTTGATGCATGCATTCAGAAAACAAGGAACGTGATGACTCTGTTATGTCAACTTCTTCCACTTTGCAGCAAATTAACGAGAAAGGTACTTGATTCATTTGCAGTATTTTAGTTTTTTCTTGTTTGCTTTTTGTTCATTTGCTTTTCTTTAATAAATCTTCATTTTATACAGAATAAAGCAGGAAACGGCTATCTTAAACCTGCTCCACCATGGAGAGAAGACAGAATACGAACCAGCACAAATGCACACGCTCCAGAAAGGAGAGCTGAGACATTTGGCATCAAGTCTTTGGAAAATCATGTAACAAACATGACATTTTTAGAGAGCAAGTAACTATAGCACTTAGAAATGCAGGAACTCCACCAGAGAATAACACTTTGCTGAAGTTTCAATTTTGCTTTCATTTGTGGAAAGTCAAACCAGGTTAATTTGAATTAAAACCGTTGACCTTTGTCACATCTAATAGATGTCCCATTACCTAACAATTAGAGCACCAACTAGTGTTATCGTTATATATTTTTATAATGTGAATGAATTTCCTGCACTCGCTATCAATACTGGTTTTGTAGTTAATGCTTCTGAATGTCTTAATGGATGTTCCAACCCAAAGATGCTGCTAATAGACATTTCACGTAAAGAATCTTGTGCTCAGTATGCTATATGTAACACTACTGCTGAAGTCTGTAAACTCATCGCTGGCCTGCTTCAGTCTATGAATTTGTAAAGCCCAATCAGGAATATAGTCTGAAAGGCTGTGGCCTAAAGCACTGAAATGTTACCTTAGTTTTGAATTATACCTGCAATGAAGTATAGTCCTAGGAAAAAACACTCCTGCAATAGCTCAACAATGAATCTTAATTTTGTTGGCATGATTCACTTTTTCCAAATTATACTTCTAACTCATTAGTACTCCTGTCTCAATACCTTTTTCTTTTACTATCTTTATTTGTAGAAAACTGTTGTTGCTTCCTTTCTGATTAAAATTTATTGAGCAGAATTTGAATTGCATGTGGAACCACTGAAGTATTATGTAGACTTTATAGCATTTAAAATTGAAGTAAATAGATACTGATTATGACAAAATTCAGTAGAAAGGGCATTATTTGACTTCAGGACGCTAGGAAAATATAACCGGGTGTGAAATACTTGTTTTCAAGTTTACCTGCTCTTTGTATGCAGGCTCCTGTTGCATTTTATTTTCAGTTCACCTCTGTCAAACTCCGTGTTGTATTATTAGTCCAGCTAAATTACATGACAACTAAATTATGTGATTCTTTTGTCTTATGCTTGCACTAAGCAGAAGCAGAGAAGCCTGTGGAACACAAATATTCTCCAAAATATCAATCTGTGCTTATTTAAAAGCTTGTAGTAGCACTAGAATTGAGGAAAAAAAGAAAGCAGATTTTCTTATACAAAATGGATTCTTTTATTCTTGTGTGAAACTAGTGTTTTAAGTTCCACGTTTAAAAACAGATGCACAGGCCTTTCAATCCTATGAAAGTTACAGTGTACAAGAAACTTATTAAATATCAAATACAGATGATGCTTATATAATTAACTTCATGCAGAATTATTATGACGTTTCAACAAAACGTCCTCATATTCCTCCTGCGTCAGAAGTCCCTGAGTTATACTCTTGCTCTCTTCAAATTTGGGTAGAACTACTGCAATGTATCCCTCAGTTGATGGCTAAAAATAGAAGATTGAAGTTAGTAGTAAAATAAAGGTTAGAAAATAAAAAGCAATAAAGTTTCTTACCTTTTCTTGCAAAATAGCTGGATTGCTAAGAATGTTTTCATTCACTTCTATCAGTCGCCCTCGTATACAACTGTAAAAGTAGTTAGACTCAGTAAGCGTGCATGGTATGTCGGGCTGGGTGGGGGGAAGAGGAAAACCTCCTTACCTATAAATAGTGTACTCTTCTCCATCTGTTGAGGATATCCTGCACAGTGGGGCAAGTTCTGTTAAAAACTGAGCTCCCTGCATTTGAAAAGAAAACAACAACATATACATATATATATATATATATATACACCCACTTTTAATTGCACAGGTCTTCTAAGGTATTATCAGCAACATAATAAGTTTGTAAGCTTCAGAACAAAGCAAAGAAGTGGGATAGTTACGGGTTATTGCAAGTTACGTATTTATGCTTTCCTACCAAAGAGATGAAAACTGTGTGCACAAATGGAACAGAAGCCTGCAAAAGCTTAAAAATTTACTCATAACTGGTTCTTGTGGAATAACAGAGGTGCAGTTTAGTTTAATGAGATTAGAATAAGCAAAAAGAGGAGAAAAAAATAGCTTAGTTAACTTTAGCATAAGCATTTGAAAACCCACCAGGAAAAACTGAACTAGACCATCTGCTGTCTAGGTCTACTTGACAAAAACAGTAGTTCCCAAATCCTTAGCATTTTGGTGAAAAGTTATTATTTTTTTTTTTTTAATCTGTTAAGGGATGTTTAAGTCCCTCTATATATTACAACAAAATGATTTAAAAGAAACTATTAGCATTCGTTTGAGCAACACACTGGAAACCATCAGAGCTGTGGGATCACCATAATACCCTGGCTGGGACACTCTCTCTTGAGTCTGAATTATTTAACTAGGGAGGGGCTTAAAATAAAATACAAAAGGTAACTTGCTAAGTTTCACTTCTACAAAGAACAGAAAGTTTCAGGCAGTTTGAGAGACTAAAATGAAAGCTAACCAAATTAAAAAGACATACCCTTTTTGACTTCCCAGAGACCTTATTCTGAAGTCTGCTACAGTTGGGACTGATTTGGTAATTAATACTTTTAATTGTTTTTCCAGTTTGAAGAAGAGGGTGAGCTTCTGCCAAGGTGATGACGCAGATTCTGCAACAAGAGTTGTAATTATTATGCTGAAGTTGTGAAAAGCCATGCCCTTCTGTACTCTAAGCAAGCTCCACCACCTTCTCTGCCAGTACTAGTGGGATTTAAAACTGAGACTGGGACTTCACTTGGGCTTCTAGTCTGAAATACTAGCAAGACATTGTTGGATACTTGATCTTCCACAGTGTACAGTGAAAGTTTAGTTCTTGTTGTAGTTCAGGAGGAAAGTTCAGGTGATAGTTCAGCTTACTGCAGTTGGGTCACTAAACAGGGGCTCAGTGGGCTCAATGGCAGCATGGGGGTTGAGCACGGTAACCTAGAAAGCTATTTACCTGAGTTAATGATGAAGAAATTACAGTAATTATTGCTTGTGGATAAGACAGAAATTTAGTTTCCTACTTAGAAAAATGTCAGCTACTGGACCAAATTGAACACGCTTTCTTCAGGGCATCTTACTTGAAGTAAGCTGTACTGAACTGAATGAAAATTGAACTCTGACCTAAAGCAACCCGCAGAGAAGATGCATCATTTTGAGACACTAGGCTGTCATCAAAAAAAACCAGTGAACTTGCTAATTACAGAGAACCAGAGCTTTTATCCAGTGTTGCACTCCACATGAGCATATTTAATTTACTTGTGTTGGGACTGCTGAAGCCGCTGCTTCAAGATGAAGTAAAGCACGGTTTGCTTTTGAAGGACGATGTAGCAGAAGGCAACAGTTCTCAGACTAGCCAAAGGTGAAGCTAGGGGCTGTCAGTGGTCCACCCTGGGAGCTGGGCTTTAGCTCACCTGCTGCTCGCATCCCATCTTTTTCTAAAGGCGGAGAAATTCTTGGCACAAAACTGGGGGCACTTAGAGAAACCCAGCTGTAGAGCTGAGACCCAGCTTCACCCTTATTTTAGACCCGCACTTAATGCGCAAAGCCCACGGCTGGCACTCCGATGCCGCTGCAGCGCCGAAGCTCCGCGGGGTCTGGGCGAGCAGCTCCCACAAGAGGGAGCCGGATCCCGGTGAACACGGGCAGTGGCCCCGGCGGTACCGGGAAGCTTTTTACAGCGCTCAGAGGAACCAGAAAAGCCGCTTCCTCTTGACCCCGGCTTCCTGCGAAGAGGAGGAGGATCTGGGAGTTGGCACCTAGCCATTAGCGCTGAGACCTCGCAGTGCAATTCGAAAAGGATTTTTGTGATGCTAAGAAGCACCAAACCGAGCCACGGCCCCACACATTGTAAGGGCAAAGTGGATATTTTACCGAGCACCCAGCCAGAGGTACTGTAGAAAAGGTCAGCATCCCCCCTTGTTGCTGCTGCTGCCATACCTGTCATTTATTCCCAGGAATTCAGGTTTCAGTTACCAAAGAAGCAGAAGGTGACCTAAAGGCAGCAGAGAAGTCCTTACAGCTCCACCGAAGGGCTGGTTTAGCTGGTGTCAAGCTCTTTCTGCTACTTTGAGCTTGTAACAGCAGCATCATGCGCTGGGCACAACAGACACACCTCCCCTGCCCCCAAAAGATGTGAAATCTGAACACGGCGGCCGGAGCAGGGCGCCCACACCCGGTGCTCCTGGGGGAGCAGAGACCGAAGAGCGGCGCAGGGACGGGACGCGGGGTGCCCCCGGGAAAGCCGGGCCCCCACGGCCGCCTGCCTGCTGCTGCTTACGCGGAGCCCGGGGTCCGCCGCCACTCGCCTGTTGGAGTGCTGCAGCACGCAGAAGTCCTCGCACGGCCGCCCCTTCACGTCTGTAAAAGGCCAGAAACAGGGGTGAGGCCGCGGGCACGCTGCCCCAGCCCCTTCCCTGCGTCCCTCCCTCCCCGGCCGCCCCGCACCTGGCTTGTACCAGCGGGTGAAGTACCGCGCCGCCCCGCCGCCGCCCTCCCGCCCCGCCGCCATCTCGCCGCCCGCCGAGCGCAGGCGTGGAGGCGGCCCCGCCCCGCAAGCAGGGCAGGGCAGGGCGGGAGCGCAGCCCGGGAGAGCCCGCACCGAGAGGGGGCGAGGCGCGGGCTGCACGGAGAGGCTGGGGGTGCCACAGCCCTGAAGGTGCTCAAGGCCAGGCTGGACGGGGGGTTGCGCAGCCTGGTCTGGTGGGAGGTGTCCCTGCCCATGGCAGGGGGCTGGAACTACACGATCTTTAAGGTCCCTTCCAACCCACGCCATTCCCTATGAAAACACCGAGAAAACAGCATTTTGTTCAGTGGTTTATTCTTTTCAGCACACAGCAATACAACAGAGTCTGTAACAATCATCATATACATTAAAACCATGATTTAAGTAGAAACACACATCATGAAAACAGCTTTTCAGCCCCTCTGTGGCAAGCAGCGCAACCCAGCTTTTCACAGAAGTTTTAACTACACATGACCCTATGTTCAGGCACAGCAGAAGAGCCACTCCTGCATTTTAGCCTTGAATAAATTTTAAATCCAGTCCTGTGCCCTTTGCAAGACCTGCTCTGGGCAGCAGAGACATGGCCCGGCTTTGAGCCCCACAGGCCTCACACTCAACGAGCACTGCCACAGGCTGATTTTAACTCTCCCTGTGCACAGGAACTTCACATGACAATTTTTATATACAAACCCAGGCCAAAACCATGAGACAAATAAATACATTACAAAGAATATCACTTGGAGCCCACCCTTATTTGCCTGTTCTGTATATGCCAGCCTAGCACAGTCACAAGAGCTGCACATAAAATTAAGGTCCGTACCATAGGTAGCACACAAGGGACAGGCAGAAAGGTGCTACCGTTGATCAGTCACATTTGTCATGCACATCACCCTAAGCTGCTGCAGAAATGTACATGTGTAACAACAAAATGCTCTTAGAGGCTCAGCCCCATTCATTTGCCAAACTGTGAGAAATTTCAGCACAAGAACAGTTAAGACAAAGCAGGTGTGCTTCCACTACAGGCTGATTACAGAAATCTAAGCCGCTTTTGTCATCTCACTGGCACAAACCTGCAGCAAGTTTCAGCCCTTGGTTTGCTCAATGTCCCACCGAAGACTGAAGTACTGGAGCAGTGAGCCAGTCTGAAATGCCCGTGGGCAGGTTACCTAGCTCTTCTTCCCCCACGCTCCACAGGGGGATTTACTTTTCATGCTGCTACATTAGCAGCGCATTTGTTATGCGGGTATTTTAATGTCAATTTATGACATTGCAAGCCAGCCAAGAACTCCCGGGAAGCAGCTTCAAGGAGGACACATCCAACTGCAATAAAAGGTCAGAAAGACTTCCAGAGGAGAAAGAGCTGCCATGTTCTGAGATCTCTGTCCCATGACTGGGACCATGCAGATGGAAGGGCATCAGAGGAGAAAACACTAGTCAAGGTACGAAAAGCTTCAGTTTAGGTATGGGGAGGTGCATAGGGGTGTTGTTTTAGACTCATGTACTTGTTTTTCTGAGGAAGAAAGCAGCGATGTGCACATGCCAGAAACTGACCAGCTTTCCATGAGCCAGAGCTGACGGCACTGAAGCAGGAGGGGTAGTGAAGGAAATAAAAAGACGATCAGCAGCTGGCCTTTATTGTTCAGCTATGGCAAAGTCTTGAATTCAGATTGTTTGAAAAAAAAAGTTACTTTCTCCTCAGAGCAAGTTCAAAGGATTAGTTGATGAGCAAGGAAAGAAAGGGAAGCAATGGGTGGGATGTACCATTTCTTCCATACAGCTACTCCTAATTCGATCCTGGAAACACTGGAATAGGACTGCTGTAAAAGACAGATGGAGGTAGCACAGAATAGCCAACCAAGGAGATGCTACAATGACATAGCAGATGGCTATTGTACTGTGGTGTGACTCCTCTGCACCACGAGCTGCAGCGTTCCTTCTGGCAGAATACATCTACTGTTTCTTTAGAGGTGTGCTTCTGAGGAAAGTACAGAGGCCTAACCAGAACACAGAAGTGTAGAACAGAAGACAGTAGAAAAGAAAAACAAAATGCGGAGTGCTTGATGAAAGGAAAGAATGTTTGTTAGTATTCTTGTCAGAGATGGAACGGAGAGCTCTAAAACACAAGTCTATCCTCTCCAAACAACTGCTGACCAAACAAACAAACAAACAAACAAACAAAAAAAAACAAGAAAACAGGTTCATATCCATGAAAATTTGAGGGAACTGGGAAGACCCCACCACACCTGAGCACTCCCCTCAGGATGCCTCGGCCTGAAGAAAAGCTGCAGAAAGGCTGCCTTTCACTACCTCCTGACTCAAAAGAAAACAAGACAAATCCTGTCTCAAATGCATTGGCCAAGTACTGAATACAGGAGGATGCAAGGAGTGAGTTTCCTTTGAGGCTGAGGTCCCCCGATGTGGATCAGGCAGTCTAAAGAATGACAGGGAGCTCTGCTGGCTCCTGCTCCACTCACTGCTTCCCAAGAGAAATACTTAAAAGGGAATTGCCAGCAGACATCTGCCTGCCTTAAGACAGTCTCTTGCTGGACAGAAGAGAGCTTTATTTGCTCGTTTTTCTTTTGCCCACAGTTTAGATGCCATAGATGTTTTACTGGAGCACACTATTTTTTCTTCCTTCCATAATTTTCTACTATTATGGAGAGATTGATATTATTTGACCTTTAAAGAAAGCACAGAAATGAAGTTCAAGACATTGCTTATTCTACATAAAAAAATTGGTAATAATTCACCAGAGAGAACTTAGAAAAAATCTATTCTTATGTAAATTCTTAATATGAGCTCTGACACTGGCATTAAAACCTTAACAGATTTATGCTGATTATTTCAGCTTGCTCAGAGAACACTGCTAAAACAGTATTTCACCACTGTGGAAAGAAGTTTAAATGAATTTGTCTTGTTAACCTGAGCAAAGTCTTAAGGAGGAAGAAAAGCTAATAGTCCACTGCCTGCAGAAACTCCTGTGGGCCCCACTTCTCAACTAGTTAAAATAAAAATCTTTCAATTCCTTCCAAGCATTTATTTCTGATGTGGTAAAATGAAAGCCAACGCTACTCTGTGACAGAGCAACATATGCCAGACTATTTGGACTTGTCTGACATGGTATGATCAAATAGGTCCTCTTTGTTCAAGTTTCCTATTCAACTGGTGATTTGAAGCAGTGGTAAAATTGAATCAGAAAAAAAGTTCTAATGTTTATAGGGCTTTTCTTTCCCCGTCCGTTAAGCTAGCTAGTTAAGACAGCCTATCTTCTTATTCTTGCACAAAAGTAGAGACACACGACAATTTGATGTTCACAGTTCCTGCAAATGCAGGATTCTGGTTGTTGGGGTGTGTCATGTTCTTTTTTTGTGACAGTTGTCTTTTTCATCTTTCCTTCCTGGTTACTTTCAGGGTGGTTAAAATACTAAGACCACAAGACAGCAAGCTCAAACTACATACTTATAAATATACTGGTTATTATTCTTAATATGCTGCTTCCCTGTACGTGCTATCAAAGAATTTTTGCTTTTTGGATGTTTCAGGTTTAGCTGTCGCAAAGAATGTAACTGTTGAGCAAGCACAGGTTTATTGCACGTTACCAAACAGAACTAGAGCTGAGTGGGAGAGCTGACTAGTTCATTTCCCAAAATAAACCCAGACTTAGGAAAGCTGTTGTGATAAATGTTTGTCCCAGGCTGTAACACTACTCCCCTTGATATCAAACACTGTAATACAACTTTGCCGCTCCAGGCAGCATAAATGTGATAAAGCACTGCTTTAAGTCTTTTTAATGGAATTCAGGCGTATTATAGACGCAGCTATGCTTTTACAACATAATAGCTGTACTGTTGTTGCTGAGCTGAGTAGTCAGTGAAGAGTAACACACATGAGAAGGGATGAAGCAGGTAAAACATAGTTGTTGCAAACAACTGAAATGGGATTTCACAGGAAACCATTTGGAGTAGAAAGCAGCTGGAATAGGAAACAGAATCCACAAGCAGAACCACTGCCAAAAGGGTGGAGCGGGCTCATCTGCCACCCCGTGTAAACCAGGTGGATGCAGAAGAGACTCGTCTCTACCAATATAAGCACATGCTACCCACTGCCAGCCTTTGTTTTACACTGCTCACGGTGCTTTCTGCTCACTGGTTTTGATTGTGCTAAAATAAGAACCACTGACATTTGTTTTATTGGTATAAAGAAATAAGTGTGGTAAAAAATACCAAAGTAAAAAAAAAATCACCAACGTTACACATAATTACTTACAGTAAGTAAATTCACAAAAAAAAGACTAGATCCCCACCACCACGGGTGATAATGCGTTCATAGATTTGGCACTTTCACGCTGACTTCCTAAACATGCCTTCCCATAGTACCATATGCAGAACTAAATTCTGAGTGAAAAACACTTAATTACATTTCTACAAGAGGGAAAAAGATCTGCATGGGGGGGAAAAGTGACGCAATATGTACACCAATAAAAATATTTAGCTTCTATCATGCGTACCCTTCCGTTACGGAATAGAAAAACAGCTACCTGTTGTTTTTCCAACGTAACGCCAAGCTCTGTTCCCAGCAGCAAAGGTTACAGGTTTATGCTGAATACAATTTTATGTTCAAACACAGAGATAAGCAACATGATCCCAAAACCAAGCAGAATCCCAGCATTCTGTAAGAGGAAGTATCCCCAGCGGCTACATCCATGGTCGCTAGCATCGTTGTGAAGCATTTCGGGCACCTAAACAAACAAGAAAGGGTTAAATGCCTTCAAAACAAACAGTTACTTAGAACCCAGTGCTTCAGCCACGAAGCATGCAGTGGTTGGGTCTCACTCCGAGACTCTCCTGCTGATGCATTCACACTGCTTCTTTGAGTTAGGTGTCACTCAACATGAATAATATTATCAGTCTACTTTCACGTAAGCTAGAGACGGTGTCTGTAATAGTGTAATTACTGTTTTCATAATAATTATGCTGATGTCTTAATTAGACTCTGAGTAATTGGCTGGCTTATTTACCAATTGATTTAATCAAGCCACACCAAGAATTTTATTCAAAGACGATGGTTAAACTTCCACAAACACCCATTACTTTGTTGTACCTCTGAGGTACAGTGTGGATTTTAACACAATTCAGGCTTCATCACAAGAAGCACTAACAACTCGCTGCAAGAGCCGAAGCACATTTGGTGCTGCAGAGAGCCCCTAAGACTGCAAGTTGTGCACTACCTGCTACAGTAGCCACTGTCAGAAGAATATTTTTTTTTTACTGTTTCTGCCTTGGTTTTTATAACTTCTTCTGTTAAGCATCTGATAAGAAGTTACTGCACCAACAGTAACTTAAAAGTAATCTTGCACCTGGACATTTAACTGAACACTCTTCCATACCTTCAGGTACCAAAACAGGTCCAGGGAGAAAAGGTGGAAGAATTTATGATCAAAATACATTTGACATTAATTTTGAAACTACGTTACATAAAACATAGTCACTTACCATATCCACAAGAGCCACGTACATGAACAAACCAGCAGTAAGTGCAAATATCCACATGGAAACGTTGTCAGCGTAATGACCAATAAGGATGCCAGTTGCCATTCCAAGATAAGCCAACATCGCTGACAGCGCATTGTAAAGCACGGCTTGCTTGACAGTCATACCAGCCTTCAGAAGCACGGCAAAATCTCCTACAGCAGGGAGAAACAAAGCAGGTGTTTACACCCTCAGGGAACTCCTGCAGTATTTATGATCTCCGTTCTTACAAGCAGATCTGTGCAAGTTTTTATGCTGTTATCTGCCTTACATTTTTCTTCATAAAATTAGAAAACAGTGAGACAAAAAATAAAAAGCACACACGAAGAACAACACTACTGTGGTAACTTTACAGCCTTAAAGTTTCCTGATTTTTAGAAGCAGCAGCTTCTAGTGTAGCTCGTATTTAAACGAACACACTGCAGTCCTTGACATGTATGAACACTCCAAGTCAGTTTCTAAAACCAAGTATTCCCACTTAATTGCATAAAACAATGGTACCAAGATGAATTCATTTATTAACCTGTAACTCTTCTTTGTACTTTAAGTCTAGTTTGCTTAGATTTAGGAAGTCACCACTAATTTCTATAAGCAATCATAATGTCTTAATAAAGAATGGTAGATTACCAGACTTTTTTTCCAGAGTAGAAATCTGTTTTAAGATCAGTATAAAATATTTAAACAAAGAGTAATACAAGCTTATTAATTGGAAATGAAATTGATACTACGTACAAAATGTAACTTCTCTCCAGTTTAAATAAATGCAGTCTTCAAGGTTGAGTTGAGAAATTTGTTACAACAGCTTATCCCACAAGAGGTTACCGTTAAGATGAACTGGTACAATTTTATCAATGTTGCTTAGCACTAACAACAGAACAATCCAATTTCTTCCCTAGTTAGCTTTAACTAGTCCAATTTGTCTTAGCATTCCTATGCCATTTCACCTTCTCTGTTAAAGAAGGCATTTGCATCAAGGTCAAAAAAGTAAGCATGATTTAAATTTCAGATTTTTCTTGCTTGAAAGTAAACAGGATATTTGAATCCAAAATGTCGGACTTGTAACATGAATTTATTTTGTATACTTGTATTAACTACATGTACTAATGACATTTAGTACAAGTTCCATGACTTCCACGGAATTTATGTTAAGATGAACAAGGCTCAATTCCCCTTGTGTTGTAAAACCAGGTACGTTCTCCAGAGAAAGTAATTTATTTCTGTACAACATGATTGTACAGACAGCCAAGTACATCTAATTATTTAATAAATGGTTTGATATACACACACACTGGTTTACAAGCTCTGTTAAATGAAATTGAACAGTGCACTTCCTAGAGGATTAAACCTTAAAAAGTGTAAGCAAACTGTTCTTTCCTCATCCTGTATATCAGATGGGACCACGGCTGTTAACACATACCAGTTACATGTTCAAAATGCTTCAACAACTGGAAAGAAAATCATTCTGAGTTCAACCAAACAGCCACGTCCTGTTCTCATGAGCTTCACTGTGAAAGGGCATAATACTGAACTTACAACACATGCATTCCTTTAAAAAATTACCATCATGAACTTAAGTCACTTGAGCTTCAAAGAGACAAAGTCTTTCCAGGAAAGATTTCTAAATAGTGCCAAGCTTAATTTAGAGCTACTGCAATTCTTTGTAAGACTTAACAGGAAAAGTAGCACATGCTATGCACAAAGGAGTCTGACTAATTGTGATCTTCATTTCAACAGCACAAACACAATAAAATTAGGCAGAGATGTGACTAAACAAATACTGACATGCATTCTCCTGAATCTGTGTTAGGAAGAATAAGAACTAGAGATGAACCGCATTGAACAAGTCATAAATAACTGCAAAAGACAAGTTTTAAAGTTAATAGCAGAGTTGTTTGGAGTTCTAAAAGGAAAATTAGTTCATAAATAAAACGTTCTTTTAAATATGTTAAGGGTATTATTGAATATACAGTATGATATGGCTGAAGCTTTCTAATCAAGAGTTTTTAACTGTGCTACATAATAAAATAACCTTTAATTCTCCAGAGTGCGCTTTTAAGTACCTAGGTAGCTGCAGCCTATCAAATTAGTTGTGTCTTACCTAGTTCGTGAGGTAATTCATGGCAAAATACAGCCACAGAAGTGCTTAAACCACTTGATAACCCTTCAGTAAAGGCTGCTCCTATGAAAAGGAAAAAATAAAAGGCATTACTTCATATTCAGTCATCAAGTGCAGAAGCATTGGTGCATATGCTCGTATTAGATCAGGACATGCGATTAGTCTCACTCAAATTTTGTTATGCTTCCGCAAGCATTTAAAGTGTCACTGAACAGTTTTTGTTTAAGATTCAGAAATGTCAATCCAAAGCAAGATAAAATCCTCTAATCCTTTACAGTAAACCAAGTTTCACCATCCAATTTCTGAACTAAGCCCAATACTGTTCAATGACGCAACTTACAAAAAAAAAAAAAAAGGCAACATATGCAGATACCATTAGAAAGGACACTGGTTTTCAAAAGATATAAAGGGAAGATTGCATCTCAACTGCCTCTCTGAGTCAGGCACTAGAAAAAGGCAAGTTCAATGACACGTGAGGCCATGCAGCCATGTGCAGGCATCTCTGGATCTCACTGAATGAGGAAGAGATGGAAAAGGTCTTCAGAAGAGATTCTACAGAGGCAAGGGCCCGAGCCTCCTCAGGGTGAAGAGGAAGGTAGCACCAAATGAGCATGGGACCAGGAAGCCAACATGAACTCCCAGATGAATAAAATTTGAAAGCAGCAGTGCCTTGCAAGAGGAGGAACTCTCCCACCTCCATATGCAGCAGCTGATCTGAAGAACATGGTCATGACCTGGGCAGCAGTTAGAGAAGAAATGAGTTCTGCCCAGCCCAGAATATTCACCCAGTACTTCATTATGATCTGATTAGTGCTAGCACTATAAAAAGAAATAATTTTAGTGTTAGGCAACTCCCTCACATACAAGGCAGATGACAGAGGCAGAACTCTGATGAGAGCTATTGCCCAGGGAAGTCCACCGCACAGAGCCCAACTCAGTGATGGTGTGGAGATCCACCAAAGTTCATCTGCCCTGCCACAAACAGGTACAGGCTGCTTGAGGACAGAATACAATCACTAGCCCTCTTTTTATTTTTTTATTTTTGCCTGAAAGGGTTTACATGAAAGGGTTTTCTTGGCTGTAGAGAGCTCCAGTACAAAATTAAGTACAAATGCAGTTCCTTGTGCCTATTGACAGTCTCTTGATCGAGATCAGAATAACACCAGGAACATGAGAACCGATGGAAAATAGAGCAAAAACAGTCAGTTTGTGCTCCAGTGAGCACAAGATAACTGAGCTGAGGATACAGAAGAAAGCTGGGAAGGGAAGCAGTAAAATTAGGACGATCTATCAGCAGGTACCAGCACCATTCCAGAAAGAAAGGGACAGTCCACAGCAAAGCAGCAATAATTTAGAGGTTATTTAGAAAAAAGCAGACGTACTCAGATGCATGGGATGAGATTCATCCAAGGGTGTTGATGTAAAGTCACAGCTATCGAAATTCCCAGGGTGTGGGAAAAAGCTCACGTAACACTCCTCACACTAGGGAGGCTGTTCCCAGGATAATAGAACCCAGTTTGGAGTGCAGAAGGTTTGTCCAGATGACCTCTAGGAAACATCCATTTTTACAGTTCTAGTTATGAAGCCCAATTCAGGGAGGTGCAGTGTGCAAGACTAAAGTTATTTTGATTTAAGACCTCAACTAGAGTATTTCACACTGCACTCCAGAACACTTTGTCATAGCAGTCCACGCAGTAATTAATATGTGACGAGTTAATACTACTTCACTAGCAAGAGCAGTTATTAGTGAGCACTATCAATCTTTCCTAGGCAGTCTGTTTTCTTCCAAACATCGCTTTAGAGTTTTTGAGTCAGATTTCTGAGAGACAGAACAGCTGCAGTTAGCTCCTAAGACAGGAGAACTCAACAGCATTAATTTGGGCTTCAGTTCCTGAAGAGACTAGATAAGGAAAGGAAGACAGAAGGTAATTACCTTCTCCCATGCCTGCATCCTCAATAATCTACCAGTTCTTCTAAATTACTGCCTTTATACAATGTTTTCCCAGTCTTAGTGCTTATTAGAATAAAATTGAAAATACAAGAATCCAGCTAAATCAGAGAAAATAAGTCTGATTTAGGGACCACCAAGGCAAGCCAAACAAAATCTGACAATGTTACAAGGTTCCTAGGTGGCTGATATGGCTGACTACTACCCAGATTCTCTAAAGGAGGACCTTAAATATAAACAGGAGTATCTATTGTTGTTTTTCACTACCAAAAATAGCTCTTAAAATGTTAATACTCAAACTGAAGTCAACATTAACGTACCCAACTGACAGCATCCCCTCTCAAGAAGTTGATTTAATAGTGCTACGGTACTTTAAAATATGCTTAAGACATCACTTCTCCCCCCAAAAAACGAAAAAATATAGGTAAGATTAGTATGGAAATAAAGTTTTCTGCACTTTAGTTATTTAGTTGAAGCTACACAGAGTTCAGATTGCAGATCTTTTTATACAGGTTAGTCAGATGCAATTGTTGAATGCTTTAACAAAAATGCAAGCACTTAAATCTAATTCCCACATACCACAACAGCTTTGAGGGGAACAACTGATGGAAGTTATCAATAGCAATCGCAAGAAATAAAACTTAAGCGAAGGGTTATTCTGGCTACGCCTATCTTCACAGAAACATTCACGCCTTCATTTAAATATGTATAAATATTATACAAGTAGTATTGGCATTTCCACAACACCAATGTTTTCCATAATATTTTCAAGCATATCCAGAACTGAAGGAAAGCCACATTTCCATTAGCCTGAACAAGCCACACAGCAGGACTTCTAAAAGCTATTACTCTCACTTGTTCAATAAGCTTTTATTAACCTCTCATATTTTTCCTTTCATAACTATCAAATCACAGCTCCTTCCCAAATCTCCCTAACAGATAATTGATTCAGCATGTAATTTGTATGCAAATCCTCCTTCCACCACATTTTCAGTACTGATCTGCTAGGAAATTTACATTCCACGCTTCTACTTTCATAAAAAAGAGATTAAATCAGGTCTCTTTTCACATTATTCTTTGAATTGACTGAACCTGAACAACTGCAAATACTGCTGTGAGAAAATAGTTACTATAGGGCACTTCCTTCTCAAACAAGAATGAACTTGTTTATACAAGCAAATTTACAGAGACCGTTACTGCTGAACTGTCCCCAGTATGCTATACAAGAGGGAAATGAAGCCAATAGCAATAAAACCAGAGATTAGTCTTAATTACTGAAGTCAAGATCATAAAAGACTAGCAGAACTAAGGATTACTGATTTAACTTCACTTTATAACTTATTTTCACCATCTAGCTTTCCTTCTAGAAAGAAGGTGACCCCCAGATCTGACCTCAAATCCAGAAGTCCAGAACACAAACCTTCAATCTGTTCCTTTTTGTCCTACTTTTATCCTAAAAGTAGGAATTAGAGCAAAATTTACACATTTCCTAAAGAAATGCATCTGCAAGCACAAAATTTCTGCTTTACTCGTCACTGGTCTGCAGGTTGTTAAACTGGAGATTTTTTATCATTAATTCAGAGCTGCTATAAGATAAGTTTAAGCAGTGTGGGTTTTCGGAAAACTAATGAATTATATTCCTAACGAAGAGATAAGGGACAGCAAGACCTTGCTATAATCACACATGACAAAGTTGCAGTACTCACACCAATACTTACCAATTGCTAGGCCGTCACTGAAGTTGTGCAGCCCGTCTCCCATGATCACCATCCAGGCCAGAGTTGCTATTCCAGCGTCTTTCAGCTCCTCACGCGAGTAGCGCTGGCTGTGACTGTGTGGGTGATGGTTCTGATGATGATGATGATGCAGGATGTGGTGGTAATCGTGGTGGTGGTGGCTGAGATGATCTGTCTGTCCCAGAGTATCGTGTAAGTGAGAATGACATTTGTTTCTACAGCCCCTGGACACATATTCATTGTCAACCTCCTCTTGATGAGAATGAGCTATCATGACTTCTTCTTCTTCTTGCATGGCTGGCTGCTGAGAAATGAAGGGCGATGGATCTTGTGAGTCTGTCCCTAGATAGCCCTCAGACCCTGTTACAAAAACCCAGAGTATAATATTACACATTTTTAGAGTCACTCAGGAAATAAAGATACAATAAACAAGTTCAATAAATGATACAGTAAAGAAACAACTAGCAAGTCTGAAAGTTGAGGTTGATAACCCAGCTTCTTGTACCAAGTGCCTCCACAAGCTATTTTTCTTCAATCAGATTTCTGGGAAAATTCCTGGTATTCCAAAACAATAAAAATGTTTTATTTTGTCCCCTAACACTAAAGCATACAATCTGGCCACAAATTCCTTCTTAAAAAAAAAGAAAAAAAAGAAAGCTTTTCATCTAAGACCCAGTACAATATAAGTACAAGAGCATAAGGCTCTGCATCTCAATTTCACAGCACAAAGGCTGTTAGTTCAACTGCTTCAGAAGGGAAAAGTCTGACATGCATATGCCATTTATTCATCTCAGGGCTACAGAGTAGGAATGCAAAAAAGCAGGACTACATTACAGAATCTTGGCAAGCTTCCTGTATTTCATATGGAAGTAATTGATTATACACAAGTTCTTAAGCTTGAACACCTGAAAAATACACTCAAAAATATCAACACAGACTGGAGTGTCCTCAAAGAAACATTAAGAGCACAATAATGTTAGTGATTTTAACTGATAAACCCCAAACTTCTTAAGGTCTTTCCCTTCTGTTGAATGAACAAAGGCATGTTTTTTTCCTGCATGGATGACAACTACTTTCTGAAAAAAATGGAAGCCTTTCTTAGCTATAAGAGCTAACAAGTGTCTAGTTAGGTGTGGCTTTGCTCACAACACAGTATTGAGGACACCTGATTATTTGCAGTCCAAATACTAAAGCACCTTGGATTTCAGATTATCGACCTTAAAAATAACTATTCAAGTCTGGATTTAAGATACGCATGGTCTATTATTTAGATTTCTGTAAATGGCATCTAGCAGTCTAATATAAGAAGCGTAGAAGCCATTAGGTATGGCTACATATGCAATAGGCATAGCCAGAAAAGCTTCTCAAAATTACTTCAACTTCTACTGGTCAATCCAGAATTAACACATTTGTTTCTAAACTGAATCCACTACTTCCAACCTATCAATCCTTTTTAAAGGTAAGTAATAAACAAAGCTAGTACTCTACAGATCAGTGCACATTCAGGTTTGTTTCAGAGACAGATTAAGTAGGCAGTGATCCAACCTAGTGTAAGAATCAAATCTATGAGCTGCCATCAATCAGTTGTTTTTTTTTTTTTTTTTTTTGAAGTGTGCTGCTGTGCTTTTGCACAACAACTGTTCAATAATATTACTGAGACTTACGATCATCTGTATCTAACTTTTCTTCATTCGCTGAAAACTTCTTACTTTCTCCATCATCTTCATTTTTTTTCTTATTCCAAAAGAAAATACTGTAGTTATGAATATTTTACTTATTTTTCAGGATATACACGAGCAACATAATATTCACAACATTTATGCAGCCTGCACAGAAAGAGGACAAGATGGAAGCCATATAAAGAATGCGGAAGAGGAACATTAGAAACCTCTAAGTGCAATAAAGAGACATAAGTTCCTCAGGCTCCAAAGGGGGGAAAAATGAACTTGCATAAATACCATGTACTTCTGTGAAAGGACTAAACAGAGAGGTTCATTTGAGAAGTAAAATGCAGCAAATGCTGACCAAGAGCTACTCCACTAGTTCTTTTCCAGTATAATGTCAGTGTGATGCTTTTTCCTAATGTATTGAAAGAAAGCCAAATAAAATCATTGCTCACTAGTGTTGGCATCACAAAAATTTATGATCAGTGACTCAGTATCTAGAAAGGCACAATTAGCCTAACAGAAAATCCATTCTCAGTGGCTAAGAGATAAGGACACAGAAAATACTTGCTTTGCTTGGAACTCAAGTCACCTCTTGATGAATACATATAGTAATAGATTGGGAAAGTGATCCTGTCACTCACAGTTAATTTAGCTTACTCCAGCATCAACCACACCAACACAACCTGCTGTGACCCAATTCAAAGAGCACACAGCACCAAGTCTGCTGAACCAACGTTTACAACCCACCCAAATCAATTATTTACACCTTCCACATAAAACACAGCATCATAACACAACGGCTGTATTGCTCTCCTCTTTGCAGAAAGAGGAGGGAAAGAAGAGGAACTTGGGAGCTGATATTTTCAAACTGAATACTATCTAACAAGGTCACCTTCTGCAGCACAGTCAGATGCTTACTTGTCTAAGGAATGACTGCCACCCTCACCCATTTTGGGGAAGTGCCCCCTCAGCAGTAGTGCAATAACTGCAAGAGGTCATCTTACTTCAGCCAGCATGAGATTTAAAACAACAATAAAAGAAATTAGTTGCATAATCTTCTTGAGAAGTCAGAAAGAAGCCACTAATAAGCAATGACCTTCAATACATTAAAACAAAGGCTGTAACCAGGTGTTTGCCTATTAAAAAAATCACCATGTTAACCCTGTGCTACCTGTCTGGTTAGGAAATAGATCAGAGGTCTTCCTGAAGACGACCACAAAAAAGTAACAAACTAGGCGGTAAGTGTAGATGTTACTAATAAAATTGAAGCACTAACCAAGTCAGCAATTGCTAGCAAATCCTATCAGCAGAATATACATGATACTTATGTTTTCATAGAAGTGTATTCAAAAATCCTCATGCAATACAACACAACTTCAAAGTAGTAGTTATACCTTTTTCTTCTTGTCTTTGAACTGCTTTATTAAAGTGATCAAATGTTCCACTAGAAACATGAAATACAAGCCTCCAAGTGCTGTAAGTCCCTTCCACGTAGAATCCAGGTAAGCACTCTCCTCTGTGCTTTGAAAAACAAGATGTTTGAACAGAGAACCTTTGTTTTGTTCCAGGGGAGGCTTTTCGTGGTGATGGTGGTGGTTTCC
Organism: Heteronetta atricapilla; assembly: GCA_011075105.1. Taxonomy (NCBI): domain Eukaryota; kingdom Metazoa; phylum Chordata; class Aves; order Anseriformes; family Anatidae; genus Heteronetta; species Heteronetta atricapilla. The sequence continues at coordinate 94,748,254 of CM021732.1, forward strand.
GTGAGACTAAGGGGCGAAACAAACAGGCAGAGTCATTATATTCAGAAGAACTGATAAGAGAAACACAAAGATTTCTTCACATTCTTTTCCTCAGACTTAATGCTTGTGATCGGATAAATGCTCTGGATATAAACTCAAACAATTACAAGGACAAATTGTTGATAGAAAAACACTGAGAGCAGGACTGGTATTCATTCCTTTGCTGAAGTTAATTGCATATTGCTGAATACAAAATGCACAACTGCCCCTACAAATACCCTTGATGCTAGCAAGGAAACTGCATTTTAAGTAGTAATCAAAGACAGAACAGTTATTTCCCACCTAAGACAGCTACCTGACATCAAACACTTTTTCTATAAAGCACTTAATAGTAATTTCCTGCTTTCAAAAAAATCTGGCATTCTCGAAAAAAGTTTGGGTATAATCCACAGATGCACATACGTTCACACACAGGTTTAGATTTGCAGTGACCTCACATGACAAGTTCAAGATTAACTGAAAAGGAAAGGAAGAACCCTAAGGACAAGGCTTTGAAACCAGCACAGGATCTGTGGTTTAGTGCATCTTACCTGAATGCTGGATCCGTAAATATTTTTAAGAGTTTCAAGAACTGCAGAAATTTTTCAATCATATTCCAATTTCTTCATCCAGATTACATAATACAAATAGTTCATTTCAAAGCCTATCGAGTAATATTTTCCTAGGACTTCAGAAATGCTTGATTCTGACAAAAATGTTATAATGGATAAGCAATTGACACAAGTGACTGGTAATAGAAAATAGAAGATTTTCTACTCCACATTTGTCGTGCTTTTGGCTGGGATAGTTAATCTTCTTCCTGGTATGATGCTGTTTTTGGCTTTAGGATGAGACGTGGCACTGCAATAAGAGACTAAAAAAACATTTACCCAAAGTTCTTGGTGCAAGGAACTAGGAGTGATTTGGCAGCACGCATGACTGAAAACAGGAAATAGATTGAGGGAACATGGCGTGAAGTTCTTACACAGTAGAGATTGAGAGGAATAGTACAAACAGCTCCAGACAGGTGCTTATTAGTAGGAGCAAAATTATTTCTATCATATAATCTACCCTACAAGAAATTATCCACCACGTAGGTATTAATACATATCAAAACTACCACTAATAGGTACTGGCAGCTGTCAGTGTTTCTGTTTTGGGATAATTAACGAAATGATAATTAATACTTACATGTGGAAGGAGATGTAAGAAGGCATCTCCGCTTAAAGTCCCCACAGCCAATGCCACAAGGAAACTTAGAAGAAATTTGAAAAATACACGATTCATCAGAGGTACCAATATAACACCCAATAAGGAAAGAAAACTGATGACGGAGATGGATATGAAGCCACCAATCCAAGCTGGTAAACAAAATAAACGGGAAAAAGCGGTAAGAATAAACTGCTGCATGAGATTTTGTTTGCTTAACATTCCTGTTGTCAAATATTCCCAGTCATCTGATTAATTAGATGCTAACAAATGGTAGGCCATAAACATTCCTCTCTACACATAGTAAGGAGAAGTGCCAGAAGAAAATCATAGGCTTCTTTCAACCCTGAAATATGTTTCTGAAGTGTATAACTAATATAAATGAGTTTCCAATATGCTTTTATTCAATATTAAAGAAGGGAACCTACCTATTTGCAAAGAGTAACCTTTTGGAGGAGTTTCATTTTTTTCACTACTTGCATGGACGATGCAGCATTTGCCATCAATCTGATTAATAAGAGCTGGACAAAGATAGCTAAATTCCGTAGCAGTCAACAGAGCTTGAGTGCCTATTCCATGGGACTGCATCAGCTTGGATGCACTGGAGCACTGTGGAAAGACACATTTGTTAAAGGTGAAGCAGAGCCAAAATACCATATATTGAAATGACAGCACATCCCATTTTAATTGGGATTAATACAGTGATGCTGCACGAAAACCAGTGTAACAACAGTAATTAAGAACTGGGAATGAGCCAATTCTGGATAAACTGTACCTTCATCCCCTCTTCAGGCCCAGAGGGTAGCACTGATAGATGACATGCAATCAGTACACATTCTCAGCTCAAAGGTGGGTGCCAGATGCTTTGTTTTGAGGTTAGAAAAAAGCCTAGCACTTTTGAGTCTGTTTTTGAGGCCATACAAGGAAGCAGCAACAAAGTTAAAGACCTTTCTGTATGGGCCATTACTACAAGTCTCAGGCAGATCATGTTCTACCTCACGCTACCTCCACTACATGACCTACAGTCAGTCACACAGGGTTCAGTAGCCACCCCCTCACTCCCCTCATAGCAGTCCTGGTCTAATTGTGCAGAAAGCAGAGTAACTCATAACCAGCACCCACAAATCACATGCTGCAGATACCCACCCGGAATTATCTAGGACGACTGCATCCATTAAGACTCCAGAGAGACACTTGGTTTTTAAAACCTTTCATGGAGAAAGATATGATTGTGTAACAGAACTGTCTACAGCACAATTATAGGCTTTATCAGCACTCATTTTTACTATCTTAAAGTAATAGGTATCATTTTACAGCAATATTTTTTCTTATTATGATTTTACAGTTCATCCTTATGCACAATCTTAAAGAAAAATGTGAAGATACAAGTGGGAAAAAAAAAGAATGCATGTACCTATTGATTCCCTACAATTCTGCCCTGCCTACAACGAGATTATCTAACACTTGTGAGACAGCTCTCATAAGAACGACTCTATTTTCGCCATATTTTCTTTTCCTCTTTCACCATATTACTTGGAAAACAATAAAGATTCTGACTTTACAGCAGAAAAAAGCTGAACCAAAAGTAAGTCAGTAAAATTTAACTGAATTTACCATTCCATTGCATACATTTTACTAAGAATTTAATGTTGATTTACATGTATCTGAAATGAGAAGCAGATAGGTAATATAGTCTAAAATTCCATCAGCCCTCACTTATTTCTAACTCTGGGGAGTGTATTACTCATTTCCTGCACACAAGCAGAAAAATACAAGCTCTAAAAACAAGCTCAACAACTGCCATATACTTGCATGACTGTTTGGCTGCACTTACAAAGCAAGAAATCCATTTTGGAAAAAAAAAAGCAACGTACCATTCATTTCAAAGTACCTTGAATACCTGATCTTTCCTTGCTGTTTTTACATGAGGAAAGTGGAGTTTTTCTGTGGAGTATCACAAACTTTTTATATATTTACCTGAGTTTTGCGTTCTTCATTTTTAGTATATATTTAAAAACATATCAATATCTAAAAACAAGTGTATTGTTAATATAAATATACATTGCCATTTAAGAAAAAAAATATTAACTAGAATGCATAGATATTTTCCAGAGTGTATGACCATAACATTCCTTCAAAGCAAAGGGTTAAGATTCAAGGAAAACCGCTTGCATGCATTTTGCTACAAACACTGTTAAACTACAAAGCTTGGACCAAGCTAAACATAAAGCACCTAGCAAATAAAATCGTAACAATACTGCCAGTGGACCTGGATTCCCAGAACACAAAAGAGTCAGTCTCACCTCTTGGGTATTTTGGTTTTTAAGTTTAGAATACAGGTAACTTCCTCTTTCTGATTCCTTCGGAGAAGCAAGGGATTCATTTGCTTTGCTGTTAGCAAGCCAACTGGTATTGCTGCCATCTGTGATGTTAATGGCGTTAGAGCTAGTCAGACCTAACCGAGCAACCGACTTGCCTTCTCCAGGATCCAGACTCTGCAGCTCAGGATTGCCATCTGTGGGGGTAGTGTTGATAGACGCCACTATTTCATTAACAGCGTTCTTGCTGCGTACCAAGTTCTGCTGATGATCTACGTTCTCTGCTTTATGAGGTTCTTTCGAATGACTGTTCCGGGGGTCTTTGCTAGCATCAGATTCATGGTTTGGACAAACAGTCTTCTCCGAGTTTTTACTCGGTGAAACATGGTTATGATGAAGATGATGATCATGGTCGTGATCATGGTCTATTTTAACCCTCTTCATCTTATCTATACCTATGTTCTGGAGCAGTTTTCTAAATCCTTCAATCGTCAGAGAGTTGTTTTCCCCATAACGACGAAAAAGTTCTTGAAGGTGAAGTTTCTGTATTAGTCCTGCCAAGTCAATGTTAACGCCGGCTGCCTTTTCCGGAAAAGTTCTCTCCAATGTCTGCACAACTGTGCCTGTCTCCACTCCATGATGATAACTTTCACACAATAGTATGGAAAACAACACAAGGAATGTGACCGATACTGTACTCTCCATTCCAGTTTCCTAATAGGAGTTAAAGACTCTGGGAAAAAGAAAGAAAAAAGAAAAGTTTTACTATTTTTATACACTGCAAATGGTGATCGTGTCTTCCTCTGCAATGTATTTCCACAATTAGCTGAAATGCCCTGCTCAAGCTATCTACACAGTATGAGAAAAGCCAATTAGATTTCTTACACACGCAGCGTTTTTCCCAGATGTGCAGCCTCAGGCAACACAGGATGAAGCTAAAGCTACATACCACAGCACAGTCACCAGCCTGAAGCTCTTGCCCAGGCGTAGCCTTACCTTTGTTTTGCTTGGCCTGACTCAGTTTTTTAACACAAGATAACATGATGATAGCATCCTCACAGCTGCACCACTTGAGTTCTACGTTAGGCTCTTTTCGTACTTGAAACAACCCTTATAATTTCAGTCTTCAACCATGTATAACCAAGGAATAACGGTTATAAATTCAGCGGGGCCCCCAAACCCTCCATAAAGAGCACACACCCCGGCGGCACAGACCCAGCCACGCCACGCCTCGCCACGCCACGCCTCGCCTCGCCCCCCCGCCAGCACCCCAGCCGCCCCGCTGCAAGGCTAGCACACGCCTACCCGGCAGCCCGGCCGCCGCCGGAGGAAGAGGAGGAGAAGAAGGCTGCGGCCGTCGTTAGAGCCGTTAAAACCGCTGGAACCGTTCCGACCGTTGGAGAGGTTACGGCCGTTGGGCCGCCGCCGAAGCCCGGCCGCCTGTCTCTCCTCAGCGCACGCACGCGCTCCAAGCGCTCCCCCCCCACCCCTTCCTTCCGGTGCGCGGCGGCCAATGGGGAAGCGCGGCGGCGCGGAAGGTGAGGCGTGAGAAAAGTCTCGGCGCCTCAGCGGCGTGGCCCTGGGGCGAGATTTCGCGCAGGGGCAGGCGGCCCGGTGCTGGAAGCGGGGCTGTGGGCGGCGCTGCAAGGGCGCGGCCTGGGCGCGGCCTAGGCGGGGGACTGATGCTCGGCTGGGCTGAGAGAAAGCCGGGGGGGGGGGGCAGAGATGGCCTAGAATAGGCTTAGAGCTTGCTGAAAACTAAATAAATATGGTGGTTTTTAAACTTTGTAGTGTTTTTCATTCTTTCACTGACCCCAGCCCTGTGTGTTTCTACATCCCTAGCACAGGCTCAGCTGTATTCCCTATTTCTCCTTTCACCACTCCCAGCATTTTGCCTGCTGCTGCCGTGTCACTTCGTGCTGCCGCCACCCCACACTGCTCACACCCTTGCTGGCTCTGGAATTCGGCCTCTCCCCAGTGACCCATGGAGCATGAAGGCGCCACAGGATCCTGCCCTAGAATATGGCTTTCCCCATGGCTACTCATTAGTTGCCAGGAGCTCAAACCTAACACCTGCTCTGTGCTCAGCCCTTGATCTCATTCTGTTGCCTGCTGCTACAGGCACAGCCACCTTGCTTCCAGGAGATCACAGAATCACAGAATCGTCTAGGTTTGAAGACACCTCAAAGATCACCTAGTCCAACCTCTGACCTAATGCTAACAAGTCCTCCACTAAACCATATCCCTAAGCTCTACATCTAAACGGCTTTTAAAGACCTCCAGGGATGGTGACTCAACCACTTCCCTGGGCAGCCTATTCCAGTGCCTAACAACCCTTTTGGTAAAGTTCTTCCTAATATCCAACCTAAACCTCCCCTGGCGCAACTTTAGCCTGTTCCCCCTCGTCCTGTCACCGGGTACTTGGGAGAATAGACCAACCCCCACCTCGCTACAGCCTCCTTTAAGGTACCTGTAGAGAGACGATGCAGAGGTCACAGAGCTTCTTCATACACAACACTGCCAAGTCCCCGGCTGAATTAAACCTGTTTGTTCACAGGGTCGGGTGACTGGAGGACAGGACAGAGGCAGGGGGTTTGAACAGTTCTGGAAGCAGAGAGCAACAGATAGCTGCTTATGGATTTATTCCACATACTAGCTTTTAAAGTATTGAGAAAATGCTGTGTCCTTCAACCTTATTCATTTCTTTTCCCCTAGAGGGTGAGCATGAGGATGTAAAATGCAGGAGGGCTGTGCATTTTTTTTCTTAAATGCTAATTCATTTTGCATGAATACTGTTGACCAGATGTCTTTATTATGTTTCAGTAACACAACATTTATGCCTAAGCTGCTAATGTTAAGCATTTGATTATTATATATATACATATATATAATTTTATTACTTCCAAATACATAGGCCAAATGGCGGAGCCTGCTTTTCTAGCCTCTTGCATGTATCTGCTGTCTCCTGCTGTTTCATTGTGTCAAATCTGCCCTCTCCTCTCACATCCTGTCAAGGTCATTTACAGATTTAAGTGTCAGAGCTTAGGTTACAGAGAACTGATCTTCAATGCTAAAATGCTATCTTTTTCTTTTTTTATTATTCCTTTCATCCTTTCATTTGAGTAGTGAATACACATTGGCTAGGCCATAAATAAATAAATAAATAAGCTAGTAAATACAATCCTTTAAAAAAAAAAAAAAAAAAAAAAAAAAAAAAAAAACAAACTTATTTGCAGTAAAACTTGAGGTCAAACCTGTTTTACCATACCTGAACTAATCTCAGTAAGTTTGCCTCATGATAAAGTGCTTCACTTGTCTTTGCTTTTTGTGCTACCCAGTGCCTGGCTCTGAATACCTGCCCAGCCATGAGCTCTGGACCACACATAGCTATACAAATCAGAGCTGTGACCACATAAAACAAGGGTCCTGGTGTCCGTAGTGGATGGTTCAGTGACTATACAAAGCTTGGGCAAACAGGCAGCTTAACGTAGAGAGGAGAGAGCAAGGCGGCTCAGCTGCTCTCTGGATCCATCTTGTGACTGCGCCTTAACTGCAGCCTGCAGCTCCAGGTCTCTTTCAAGGACGGTGTAATGGCACTTACAGGGCCCATCCTCACTGTGATTTTTGTTTGTTGCTCTGTTCAGTAAGGCTTTCAGGAGGTGATGGCCTTTTCAGCTTGGAAAAGAGGCGAATGAGGAGGGATGTGATGGACATGTACAGTAATTGCTGTGGAGCACCTGAAAGGAGCAATGATTTGCTCTCGCAAGTACTAGGACTGCTACCTGGCAGTACAGCAGGCTTAAATCAAACTTACATTCCATTAATAATTATGTCCTTTATAATTAAGCTGTAGTAGTCACAGACCTAAAATGTTGTTCTGGACAAAGTCGGGACAGTCATTCACTGCCTATAATTGAGATAGAGTATGGTGGTTTTATACAACAGGCCTTGAGTTACACAAACCACACTGCCCATATTAGACCTTGGGACTTGTCAGGCCTCACCTGGTCTTCAGTCTCTTAACTTAGGTTTAACTTCACACAGTTGGGAATTTCAGAAGTCAGTATGAGCAAAAATGTTTATCGACTCAGAGACAGTGTAACAAACTAATTAGTTGTAGTGAGAGGTACTAACAGTGTGTATTAAGTGGGGGCAGGAATGTGTGAGATGGATCCGAGGAAGTGCTAATGAGTGCTCCATGGACCTGTAGTGAATCAAGGGACCCAAGTCCTCAGCCAGCTCCACTGCCCCCCCAAGTTTTGTTCCCATCCAGTCTAGCAAATATTGCAACTGGTTTCCCAGCCAGTCTGAGTGGAACGGTTTATGAAATAATAGGAACGGTTATGAAATAATATCACCTGTGGCACCATTGGCACTAATGTCACCCCCAAATTTCTTAATTGCTCTGCTGAGTGTGTGTCAGGGCAAATGCTTTAAAACTTGGCAGTTTTAAATTTGCCAGGAGGTAAACTTACTGAAATTAGTTCAGATATGGTAAAACAGATCTGATCTCAAGTTTTACTGCAAATAAGATTTTTAAAAGGATTGTTTTTACTGGCCTTTTTTTCCCTAGCTGATGTATTTTTAATAATAAAATAATAAAAAGATAGCATTTTAGTACTGAAGACCAGTTTCAGCTTCTATCTCTGAAAGTTTCTTAAAACTTGGAAAGTTTGATATTTCCTTGCCTCTTAATTTTTCAATGAGAACAGCTATGCAAATAGAAATATTAAATGTATATAAAAAATGAAAACTCTGAAAGTTACAAAACATATTTGTTTTAAACTACAGACCTGCTATCACACAACTTCTGGGTAGGTTTGACCCCAGACAAAACTCCATTTGATTTCTTAAAAATCTCCAATAATCTTTCTATTTTGTTAATAGAATTTCACAATTGTAAAGAAATTCCCCAAACAATTCATTCTGTTATTGTTGCAAAAGGTTCATCTGTCCAAAAAAAAACTAGTTAGCAATTGCATATTTGGTGGTACTATATTTTAAGTCCCAAAGATACATTTTATTGTAGCAATATCCTTAGTTTTATTCATGTGCGTTCTGTATTGGTTCTCAAAATACTTAGAATTATATCTGGAAAAAAAAAAATGGTATTACTAGTTATGGCTGCCATATGGCTGCAAATGTTCAGCAACCTGCAAGTTGAGTTTTGGTGTTTTTTATTAACATATGTGCACAGCAATAATAAAACATAAATAAGCATACGTCCTTCAATAGAGATGGAAACAAGCAGCATGCAAGTGGTTTCCGTATGTAAGAATTGCAAGAACCTTCTGCTGTGCTCCTGTCTCTGTAATGGCTCATTCTCATTTCAACAAATTCTTTTCCTTTTTCCTCTCATAAAAAGAGGGATTTTAACAAAAGAAACAATTATTTGGAAGTTGCACAGCAAGAGCATTAAATCATTTTGTGTTGTGCGTAGATGCACAAAAGTCTGGGGAAGAACTAACTGCCAGGGTAGGGCTTTAACTTGTATCATTTTCTTGCAAATCTTTGGTTACAGTCACTGCATTTCATTTTAGACCTGTTTACAAATCACTTTGAAAGAGTGAGCCTTGAAATTATTAAAATAATAAAGAATGGAAATAAAATGTTAAAGTTATGCTATTTTTCCCCATAGAACACCTTTTACCTTTAGCTTGATCCATCAGTTATTGAAGTCAGTGGAAAAATTCCTAGTGATCTGAGCGTGTGATCACCAGGCATTTATTGACCAAGAAATTCACAGTTTGGGTCTGGAGCAATTCTTGTTTTTAGTAGTTTTGCTTTTGTTTTCTTCAATGCTTATGGTGTATCTAGAATATCAGTACTGAATCCAGATGTAAACTCCTGGATTTCACAGCAGAAAAGCCCAATTTTTTGCATGAGACAGTCACAGAGAAAATGCAAGTGATTTGCTGTACTAAAATAACACCAGCAGGCAGAGAGAGTAAATTCTAAATTGTTAAACTTTACTTGGTAACATGACACTAACAAAAAAGTGCTGTAGTGAGATGTGTAAGTGTCAAGTTATGTGATCAGAGGCCTGGGCCTATAAAAGGGGGAGGATCAGTCCCTTGTCCAGGTGGGAAACTCAGCAGATGAGTTAGTGGGGCTTTGGGTCACCCTGACAGGAACATTCGAATCAATATGGAATGCAGGGGTAAAGGATCTTGGGATTATGCAAGGTTTATTATGAGATGTTTAGACGAATGTTTAGGGAAAGCTGGGGAAAAAAGAAGATCAAGGTGATTTAAGGAGTAACAAATGTGAAAAGATGGGGAAAAAGAAACAAAAGGAGCCAGTTGCAAGACTGCTGTTCAGTGCACTTTTCATGTCCTGTATGTGATCACTGCAGCCTGTCCTGTCTTCCTACTAAACTCCATATCTAAATATTTTACTGGGTAAGGGGCTCTCTGTTCTTTGTGCATGGGCATCTGAGTCCTGGTGGCTGAAGAGGGGACCGTGAGTCACAGGAGCCCATTCTTCTGTGATGCCAACAGCTAAATGACAGCTGAAATGACAGGGGGGTTATATATATTGTATATGTAAAGACTTGCTATATAGCATAAAACAATGTGCAATAATTTTATAAATTATTGTAAATACTATTGAGAGGAAGATGCTGAAGCAAGAGAATAAGAGCATTTATTCATGCATGCTTTTAAGTAGCATAAGTTATTATATATCTTCACAGGGGAATCTACAACATAATTACAAGGTATTCCATGATGGAGAGTCTATTCCTTTGTGCCTTAGGACTATACTAGTTAAAGTGTCTGAGTATAGTTTATCATCTGGAGCCTAGAGCTTTTATTTAGTTCTGAAAGCTGCCAAAGAAATTCTGCATCGCAGAATAGGTACGTTTTATGTGTGCCTAAAACATGCAGAGGTAGCAATTCTTTCATCAAGTAACTTCTTGTTAATTAGTTTTTTTTTTTTCTACACTTTGCTCACCCGATTGTGTAAACAGAAACCTGAATCTCAAATGGCCTGTCCCAGTTGGCATGGATGGGGGCTGCAAATCTTCCTGGGATAGTGTTGGGTTTTATGACACCCATTGCCTTCACTTCTTTACCTGAGCTAATAGCACAAGATTCACCCACAGTGAGAAAATTCATGGTGAAGAATGAAGTTTATGATAGGAATATATTCTTTCCAGTTTTAGGTGCAGGGTCCTGTGAAAGGGATGTTGCCCCAGGGTGACCTCTGTTGTGGTTCTTCCATTTGTGCTGAAGATAGTGTTAGATTTATGGCTGGCCACCTTTCCCTTTGACAAATTCTGCATCTTAAAAGGTTGTCTTTAATGAAAAAAAGTAAGCTTAAATTTTAATGAATTAGGCTCTTATGACTAATACTTGAAGCAAACTTGTTCTGACATGAGGGCTAGATCACAGAAGCAAGTGTTTACCGTGTATTCTGTGCATTAAAACAGTTGCCACATTTCTCTCTGGAGCTTTCTGGAATGAAACAGGAGTGCATGTGTAAGGTAGGTCTGGAGACATGCCTTAATTACTTGTTTGTCTTCTGAAGAATGGTCAGTGTCCAAAATGTGTTATATTAATTCTGCTTAACTAGATGAACTCTGAAGTTGTGTATACCACTTCTAACACTACAGATACACTGCACTACTGCAAATACAACATAGAACTACTTGGCATATGCAGGGTTTCTAGATGTCTATCAGCCCAGCACTACTATTCATGAACTCCTGTAACATTTCTAGTACGAAAAAAGGATATGTGGGTAGGAAACCCGTTGCTGGCTTCAAGACTTGCCTGTTTTGATAAATTGGCACTCAGAAGTCTTTACTCTTGTTAAACTATTGCTGTGTTCAGGTGCACTTGTTTCAAAGATGTGATAACCTCATACAGCATATGACAGATGCCACAATAATGTTTAGGATTATTGCCATTGTGGTTTCTTCTGCCTGGTATGTATTAAATTTGGATGGTATAATATCTCTTGTGAAATGGAACACTAGTAGATAACTTGAAAATTTGGCATTGCAATTTTTTTCCTATCAAACTAATTTCCTTTAAACCTGTCTGTTCTAGAAGCAGCATCAATCAGATCTTGTCAGCAGCACAATGAGGTATCTACTGTATATTGTCAGTGGAATACCAATTAGCCTTTAATTTTACCGCATGTCCAATCAAAATAGCTATTGCTTTCACATGATGGCAGAAGGTCATTAAAACAAATGATCTCGCTGCCAGACAATGACAACAAAACCACAGCTCAGTAGGTAGCATATCTGCTATTGGGCACTGACAGCACACTAAGTGCTGGGCTGCACCGATTTTTTCCATTCTGACTTGTTTCAGGTGATCTGATGGCCTGAGAGCTATAGCTAAAACTTGCTCTTCTAACTTAACCTTTTAAGGTGCAGTATTATTTGCCCCAGGCACATAAGTACACAGGTACTTTTAATGTCATAACTGTCAAATTCTGTCGTTCTTTCTTTGCTTTCAGCTGTCGCTTGCGGTTTTAGTTCTTAACAGTCCCTTCTAGAAGAAACAGCAATCTGTCCTTTAGTAAACTGAATGATTGTTCTCTAACCCCATGAAAATGAGTTCTGGTGAATTAGCATGTCATCATTTTCCTGGGCTTAGTCATCTGGATTCTCTTCAGTCTTTCATTTCTCATTCTGGTGTCAATCACAACAAGTTCAATGCTTTCTTCTGTTCTGGACATGAGAAAATTTTCTGATTCAATCTACATAAAAATTCTCTTATTCCCCACCTTACTCACTTTAGAACTTTCTTCTTGTATGACAATAACTTGGCTCCCTTTCCTTACCCGGAGAGCAAATTACTTTGCAAAATTCCAGAGTAACCCAGTTGCTACAGTAAAATTGGAAGTTGCTACTCAGAGTTCTGAGTCCATAAGCACAAAGTTACTAAGAACACGTTAATGCTTTTGCATCCAAAAAATAACTAATCTCTCCATACGGATAACAAATGCTATTTACCCAACCACTTATGCTGTCAAGATGCCTATACAGAAGTAAAAGAGAGAAACAGAACTGGAAGTAGAGCATGAGTGACAGCAAAAGAACTCTCCTATTATATATGTATTTCAGGTCAACATTTTTTTTCTTTTTTTTCTTTTTTTCTTTTTTTCTTTTTTTCTTTTTTTCTTTTTTTTTTTCCCTGTGCAGCATTACTCCACTTGTTTTGCTCCACAATATAAAATACAATCAACACTGAGGACTGTTGCAGAGATGCTGCGCTGATAGCAACATAAATAAATAAATAAACAAATAAATAAATAAATAAAATGTGTAATAGTCAAGTTTAGGCATCCAGTTTGTGTTTTGTTGTTGGTGGTGGTGTGTATATATATATATATATATATATATATATATATATATATATATTCAGACTTTATTTTCCTCTGCTCGCATCAACCCCAGGAACATGTCCTGACTTGAGGACAATGTGCTAACACAGTGTAGCAGAGCTCTAGTAAGTCTGGCTTTCCACTGGTGTATATCCTTAAAGTTCTACTTGAAGCCATTGACCCAGTGCCCAAGGATTAACTTTGACTCATTATTGCAAGTTGGTGAAAGGATGGAACAAAAGTGAAACCTGAAGTGAGAGAAGTCCTGTGAAAACTGAAGTGAGAGAAGTCCTGTCCCCCAGGGATAGTGTTTTAACTAAAACTATAGCTGTGGGAAAAGGATAAAGGTATTTTTTCATCATCTCGTGTCTCACACCACTAACTCAAATTTTGTGGTTTCAGAAAAGCCTTCAGGTATTCTCTGTGCTCTGTCTCCTGAGCAGTTTCAGATTAGATCATAAAGAGGAGAGTGGAGAGATGTAAGAATTTTCATGAAATGTATTTGGTAGAGGGGACTTAATAAATACCCGTTGTGTATTCATGATTCCATATTTAATTTTGCTTTCTAAAGGTTATTTTAAAGCCCTAAAGTACAGTTTATTTAATCATGTCTTTGAAAGAGAATTACAGTGTTTGTGTCTTTAAAGTACATTTCTAGCTCTTGCAGTTGCAGTGGAAAAATAAAAAAGGAAAAAAAAAAAAAAAAAGAAAATATGATCCACATGCACCTTATTATTTCGGAAATGAGCAAAGAAAAGAGAAGGCCAAGGATCACTAATTCACTAATCATAAGTATTAAAAACAATGAGTCAAATGCTGAAAACAAGACTGTATGGCTGAAAGTCTATATTCTTTTAAAAATAAAATAATAATAAAAGTTATCTTCTGATGTCAGAGATACAACCATCTCTGTTTTCAGTTTCTTTTACAACCATGGTCCCAGAAACTCAAAATAGATTTTTTCAAATAACACAAAAAGCTGAACACCAGATATTTCTGGACTGTATTTCACACTTTGTCATGTATTTCTGGGCTTGTGATAAAACCTTCACAATTGCTAGTGCTACAGTCCTAAGCCAGAAGAGGCTCCTATAGAAAGAAGCAAAGGGCAGAAAGATCTAATACTGCATTTAGGGTAATAGTTGCTGTATGATTTCCTGCAATTGCTTCTTTTTTAATTTTGTCCTATGACCTGCATATGTTGATTTCATTTTCTAACTATTTTCTGCTCTTTAAGAAAGACATTTCTTCATCTGAGTCTTTTTAATGCAGTTAACATGCCTGAACACAACAAAAATATTCCTTGCACGTGCAACTGCCATTTTTCCTTTTGGGAGGAGAAAAGGAAAGAACAGGCTTTACATACTTAAAAATACCCAACGTATTCCCTTGTAGATGCAACTGCCTTCTTTCCTTTGGGCAGGAGAGAAGGGAAGGATAAAAGAGAAGTACCAAAAGGCATGTTAGAAACACTTAATTACTTTGCAGGTAGCTTTTTGGGGGGCTGAAGTTAATTGAACTTAAGCAGTGGAACACGTAGGCACATGTCTGTGAGTATAAGCATTCATAAATACATACATAAACATACATATGTATAAAACATGTTCCTGAAAGGCTTAGAATAATTTGCTGAAGATGTAAAGGTATGACTTAAGTTGACTGTATCCTCTTGATTATAGGTCATATCTTACTGCCGGCTGCAAGAGAGGGGTTAACCACAAAGTACGTTACTGGAAGTCTGTTGCAGCACCAAACTAATGGAAGCCTCAGTGTTTTTGTGCTTTCTAGCAACTAAAATTCATCTTGTGCCTTAACCAAGAATCAAATTGAGTGGTAGGGAAGGGTTATTGTAACAATTTCACAAAACTAGCCAACAGCTTGTTGCTTGTGAAGTAGCACTAATGCCATGTTGGCAAAGTAGCCATAGAGATGAATCAGACCATTAACTCAGAACACACATAAAAGAATTAGGTGGATAAACTGATATTAACCTCACTACTGAAGTCTGACAGCATCCCTGGACACTACACAGCTTTGTACACAGGTTTGTCCAACAGGCTTTTGATCAAGCCTTTTGTAAATAGGTGTACATTTTTTTTTTCTTTTTTTTTTTTTTTTTTTTTTTTTCTCCATGGTAGTTACTCAGTTAACTCAGTTCTTTGGTTGCCTACCTGCATGCCAGCAGCTGTGGACATTAGTCTTTCTTGCACTTACTAAAGTGAAGTAACACAGAACAGTGCTACGAGCAGAACAGATGTAAAACTCCGTTGCCAACGGAATAAGGAAAACCAAATTTAGAATATAGTACTATTTAGGTAATAACTTAGCTTCCCAAATTTTACTGTAAATAACATTGCAAAACATGAAGTAACTCACACTTTAATCATCTTTTTCTATGATGATAACTTTGTGGTAGGATGCATATGCTACAAGTAAGTTCACATAGGATGTTGTCCATTTGAAGCTGAGGCACAATTCTGTGACAGATGCTCAATAATTATTGTTCTATATGTATATGTACTGTTCATTCTAATTATGGGCAGCTGAGAATGCAGCTGCAAAATTGTCATATCATTCAGTATATACTGTTAGTATTCATTACTGGCAAGGTCTTTTTATTTTTAGAATACAGTATTTTAAGCTCTCTATATTCCTTGTGTTCTATCTACACAATGTTTTGAGTGTTATTTTCAAAAACTAAATTTTAGAGTTTCTGGACATGATATTTTTATATTTAGGGGCTTTTTTGAAGAAAAAATAATAATTTTGAATTAAGTAAATGCTTACGAGAACATGGATACAAGCATTTTAACAAGGCAAAAGCTTATAATTATGAATTGGAAAGCACAGAGTTTATCAAGTCTACTATCTTCCTTGAAGACAGATAAAAAGTAATCAAAGGCAAAAGCGGAAGAGCAGCTTTAAAAAGTTGCTTTCTTTGAAAACTTCAAAAATGGTAAAAGGATAATCAATTCTTCAGACCTGAAGATATGTTTCCAAATAAGAAAAAGAGATACATATTGCCTGCCAAAGAGAAGAAAAAAAGCTGCTCTGAAACCTTAATATTTTGGATACTGTTTTCTTGCAGAAGCCTTAGTGTCTTTCCATTATTAATGTATAAAATTCCATTTTCTTTAAATCTTCCAAAAGATCTGTGGTGTCCTTAAAGAATTCTGAAATAGTTATTTTAATAGAAAGTTTCTTCTCTACTGTCATAGAAAACCAAACATATAAAAAAACAAAAACCAACAAACAATTCTTTCTCCTAAAGACATAATTTCCTTTGGTACTCATTTGAATATATAATTTTTGACATCACCATCTAGAAGGTCTGATGTTTATAACATTTCAGACTTCCTCTAAAAGGGACATGTTTTCTACCAAGACAATTTTGCAGTCATACAGAGTGTGTTGATGCAAATCTGTGATTCTCAATTATTTTGTCATTTTCTCTCCATATATTTTTATATAAATTGCAGCTTTGGTGTCTCATGGCACCATTTACTGTTTAATTTGAAACGTATCCTTTGTTGTCATTGTCAGGTTTTTGTTTTGGCTGTGAGAAATATTTCCTGTGGAAAATTTTGCTAAATTAAATGTTCTGGTAAACTGATGTAAATGGGAACTTTATGTCAGAAAAAAAAATTGGGGGGGGGAGGGAAGTGAATCAGAGGCTTGTAAATCTTTTGTACCTTTTCAAATTAAATGTAAGCACTATATTTCCACTCTTCAATATGGATAACTTTCTATAACCATATATTCAAAATTAGCAAGCATATTTCTTTTGAAAAGTGATTTTGGACATAATTGCTTCATTACTACATAGGCATTCTGATAGAAGAAACTGCTGTCTCTAACTCAGTTTTACTGCTTTCTGAAATAAAGAAAATGGTTATATCTTCAGCAGCTCTAGGTCCTTCATGACTAGCTGCACGTTTCAGAAGCTTGGCAGAAGACAGTCTTTGGGTTAGATAAATGCCTTTATTGCCATTATGAAGAAAATCTACATCATTGACAGAATTGTAAACTGTCAGGAATCATAATTTTCTCCGTGTATTTATTATATGTTGTTCAGGGTTTTTCACTTCCTGCCGAAACCCTTGATACTTGATAGCAGTGTGTACATCAAGAAGGTATCATGGTTCTTCATTTTACACAAAATTCAAAGTTTGAATGGATCATGGGCAAAATGAATCTTCCTCTTCTCCTCTTAAAAATGTCTGTGGAGAATAAGAATGGGTCAAGTAACATATTCATTCTGTACTTTATTTCTTGTCCTCAATGTGATCTCTACTCTTTACTGTCCCTATTAATAAGCAGTGCTTCTTCACAAAAGACATGCACAGGCTGGAAAGGGAAAACATCTTGGGTGGATACACAAACCACCCATGAAGTTATACTAAGAAAGCATTCTTAAAGATTCTTCATTGTTTAGCCCATTAAAACAAGGCTTGTCATGCATAAACAAGACTTTAAAAAGGAAAAACCAACAAACAAAAAAACCTAACAACAACAACGAAACTGTAGGGAAAGCTCTTTGTACCTGTGAATGTATCAACTGTGTGGTGTGGCTGACACAATGGAGGGAAGGGATGCCATTTAGAGGGACCTGGACAGGTTTGAGAGGTGGGCCCCTGTGAACTTTGTGAGGTTCAAGAAGGCCAAGTGCAAGGTCCTGCATCTGGGCTGAGGCAATCCCAAGCACAAATAAATAGCTGCCTTCCAGTACTTAAGGTGGGCCTACAGGAAAGCTGTCGAGGGTCTTGTTGTGAAAGAGGTAGTGATAGGACAAGGATTAATGGCTTTAAACTAAATAGGGCAAATTTAGATGAGATGTTAGGAGGAATTTCTTAACTCTGAGAGTGGTGAGGCACTGGCACAGGCTGCCCAGAGAAGATGTGGATGAGCACCATCCCTGGAGGTGCTCAAGGCCAGGCTGGGTGGGGCTTTGGGCAACCTGGTCTGGTGGGGGTTGGAACTGAATGGGCTTTAAGGTCCCTTCCAACCCACACCATTCTCTTATTCTCTGATTCTGTAATACCTAATTGTTGTAGAACTCTAACAGAACAAATAACAATTTCATCTCCTGTCTTAAACCAATGTCATCAAAATCCTCTTCAAATTTCCTAGTGTATGTTACAATAATATTTAGTCTTCTAACAGCAACATGCTACTGATAGGAAAGTTTCTGATAGGAAAAGTTCTGAAAAAAAGAAAAGAAAAATAAAAAGAAAAAAGGAAAAAAAAAAAAAAAGATTAAAGAGATAGCAGGCTGTTATAAATCAACCTGACATTTAGACAAATCTGAGCTATGCTAGTCAGTCCATGCATCACAATGAGCAATTTCTGTCTGATAGCATGACAAGATTTTGGTCAATAAAATCACAATAACAATAACTTAAATACAGAGTGGATTTCCTGAATGTCAGGATTTGATTTTCATAATTGTCATGAAGGTGTCAAGAAACTGTAGAGCTGCTATATATCGTATCCATATAATGGAGAGGATCACTGAGAAATAACCGAAACTCACTGGCATGAAGTAGTCAGGGGAGTTCTGTAAATGTGACTGATGTGAAGACATCAGCCCAGACTTGCAACAAGAGATGAGATGACTTGTAGGCAGACCCCACTGCCTGTTTTTGGCATGCCCGTAGACAACTGTCATGAGGATGGCACAGCATTCTTCAGGAAAACACTTTTGTACCTAACAAATCCTCTGGACATTTGTGGTGGTGTTTTACCTCACAATGGATGGCTTTACCTATATTTTATGTTAAAACAGTGACTCATGGAGCACTTGGGAAGAAAGCATTAGTACTAGGGCTGTGATAGGACAGCAAATGTCTAGCTGCTAGTTACCAATCCAACACCTGTGAAATAACATAATACAGAAATAAGCACAATAAATGCAGTAAATGTAGTTCTGTGAGATGAGTATTAAAAACATGACTAAGATAATTTGAAATGTAAGCTAAATTTGTGTAGTGTTTTGAGTCCCAGAAGTAGCAAGTACATTAAAGAACTGCAGATGATTACAAGAAGTTATCTGAAATATGAACAGATAAAAAATCTTTTGTTTCAGATTATATTGTTTATGATACATACTGCATATTTAGAATACCATTTATATCTAAATGAGCACACTATTTTCAAGCCAAAGCAGTTTTAAATTAGTCTAAAGCCTTACTTAAGTGGATTCATCGCGTTGAGGAAGACATACAAATTCTTGAAAACTAATACGAATGTGCTAAAAATAGTTTTCTGTTGACTATTATAAAAATTCTAAACTTGTGACCAAAAATTCACTCATTGTGAAATACCTTCTTTGATTAATTTCTTATTTATAGTGGCACATCTGAAAAGACATAGCTTGTGATGTTTCTTCATCTGGGTTGTTTTGTCTTCTGTACTGTTGCTTTATTGTTTGATATGTTTAACACATTTTTCTTCCCTGGAGTGTTCTCTCTGAGGTCACCAAATCAGTTTCAATTTTATTTAATTGAATATTACAATTCTCATTTGTAAGTATGTGCTCTGGCCTGCAGAATTAATAAGGGACAAATTGCCAGTTACATTTAGACACAGAAAGATTCAGAGAGGTGCACTAAACCATTTTTCAAATGTGTTCAAGCGCTATAGACACAATTTGTAGATTTCAATGTGAGTGATGCATATAACACACTGAGGTGCATCTGAAAGTCCAAATAAAAAATAAAACCTTTCCTACCTCCTTAGGTCTAGAGTTTCAAAAATATTTATGAGATTAGGTGAAACAACTACTGACATCTTTTTGCCAGTTCATAACTATTTGGGTGATAGCAGTAGGTCTTCAGGTATCCCATTCTGTGATGTGTTCATGCTTCTCCAGAAACTCAGTGCTAACTGCTTTTTTGTATAGAAGAGCAACTTCCATTGCTATTAATTCTTAATTTTTATTATCTTTCTCACGTTTATACAATAGATACTGTTAAAAGCTATATTAAAATACAAAAATCAGAAATTCCTTGGACATTTTTTAAAAGCTTGTTCTTTACCCACTACATTTTCTTGAATAATTTTGTAAGATGCTACAACAAGTTTGTTTCTAGCATTTTTACTTAAATAATCATCAGTTTATTTTTACCACTCATTTACCACCATTTATCAGAACAGACTTTGCAGTAGTTTTGATAGAGATAACAGACAGAAAAATATAAACCCATAATTGACTTCATTATTTTCCCTGACGCTTTTTCATGTACGGGTTTTACAGGCTGTATGTATTTGTATTTTAAAAATACTCTTGAAGTACCAAAATTAATTCACATAGAAGAATGAAGAAGTGACATTATCCTTATGCATCTACAGAGATCATTCTATCTACTTCAGTCAAGGTTTAATTAAAATGTTGAAACTTTTCCTTTCTGTCCAGAAGAAAATACACTTTTCAATAGATTTTTTTTTTTTTTTGAAATGTCTCTTGAAGTTCATTGTTCACTATAATGTGCTTAACTTTATCTCATTCACTACATTCAAAATCCAGTTGACATTTTCCCTGTATTTTTGTTGCCTCAGGATCCAGAACTTGAAGTACTCGGGACCTTTCATCTTTTATTTTTGCCTTTATTGTAAAACTTAAGCCGGGATTTGATTGACTGTCTCTGTTTAGCTTTGACTGAAGCTAAAAAAATAAGAGACCAAGGGAGCCCTCAGAGCACTGAAGTCTGAACTTCCCAGATGACAGAAAGAGATGTGTTATTTCTCTCTGAAACACAAGAACTAGTTGCTTCAGTGAACTGTTTTCAAAAGCTAGTTTCTGAAACATATCTCAAGGAGAAATAGAAATTATTCTCTCTTTTGCCATTCTGAAAAGGTTAAACTGGAAAGGAAACTGCACATGTATTTGAGGTTCTGGTAAATAAAGGGGGAAGGCAAGGGACGAAACAGGAATATTGCTTTTAGTCAATACAAGATAAAAGTTTGGTAGTGCTTTTCAGTACAAAAATGCTAAGTGTTTAGAAACACACTGCTTTTATTAAATCTGTATTGGGAAGGTGAAAAGATAGGCATTGAAGCAGATTACATAGTCATATTGCTTTTGTAAAGTGACAGTATAGACAGGACATAATCATACCTTAATTGTACATGAAACACTTTTAAGACAATAGTTAGAGTAATTCATTTCAGTGTTAAACGAGAAAAATTAGTATAAGTAGAAGAAGATCTGAGGAGGTGGCCCAGATTTTATAACCTACATTCTTTATAGTCCTCAATGCTCATGGGTGTTTACATACCTGCCTCTTGTTTAACACCATCATCTCCTTGGTTGTTTAGGAAATAAAGCTTCTAAATAAAAATTTGAAGCATTAGTACTCCTGTGAATCTGGTTCTGTACTTTGTTCAATATCCAAATATCTAGAAAATCAATATTGTATGCCTTCACGTTATCTCATTTCAATAAGGCAAAGGGATTATGAATCCCTGTTGAGGAATGGAGATGATCTGGTGAAGGTTTTTTTTGAAGATTAAAGAGTAGAAGTGATATCTCCAAATAACCTTAATAGTAAAAGGGAATGTAGCTTGGGAACACAGATAAATGCAGAAATAAGAGTTTACAAGCAGTGTGGGGAAAGCAAGTGATAAATGAGCTATTGTAATAGAAATACCAAGAAGAATTCAAAAAAGCCAAGTAAAAACTGGTGTTAATTTAGTAATTCTTTCATGCAGCTCAGTAATGTGCATAAGTCAGTTTCCACATTTATCACTTGAATCCATCATTGCCATTGACAGTTTGTCCACACATATATTTATTTTATTTATTTATTTATTTATTTTGGCTGGATTCTGCTCAACAATTATAATTATAGAATCCAGAAATATTACTTGAGCATGTGTCACTCACAAAAGAACAGGAACTTCATTATTTTTTTCTGCTGGTGTTTAATTAAAAATGAAGTCCACTTGATTGTTTTTGTTGCTGTTCTTGCTTTTTTTTTTTTTTTTTAGCCTATCATAGTTTTTTCCATGTTTTACCCTTTGTATCTCAGATGATATATGTCTGATATTTAAAATGAGGACAATAATCTTAAACTGAATTCATGTTCCTAGAATTTCTTTTGTTCTGGTCTTTGCCCTCACCAGATAAAATGTCTGCATATTTACTATGATTGTAGTGTCATCTGTAAGTTTTAGTGTACCCAGCTGACATTTTAGTTAGCTCCTTATTTTGTCTTTTCATCACAATTATATATAAATCATCAGCATTAAGTTTAGAGTCAAGATTTTAATTTTAGGCTACCATAATTTAGAAGAAATTGATTCATCTGGTATACTACCTCATTTATGTACACATTGTATAGTTTTAAAAGCAATTAAATTGCAGATCAGTTACTCTAGGTTTCAATTGTATTGGATTCACTGAAGCTTTAACTATTCACCCTAATTATTTAGAGACCCCTTGTGGATAGTTATGGCCTTGATTACGCACAGACACAGGCAGAATAATAAGTATAAAAAATCTTTTACAATATGTAAGATAAAACAAGGAAATATATATAAATCAAAGTATAGAAATATTGAAATGGATCAACTCTGTATGCCTGCAAAATTAATCCTTTGCCTTTTTCCTTCCCTATAGCTTTGAATACACCTAGTAAAGTTTTTTCTACTATTTATTGATGGAAATTACTGTAATACCTTAGTTTATAAATTCCATCTACATAGTATTTTTCATCTTATTGCTCATAGGATAGTGCTGTAGGCGTTAAATTAGAAACATTCAAAGCTGACAAAGTTGAATTAGCTTAAGAAATTTTTCAGTAAAATGCACATCACCAAACTGAGTTGTTTAAAGCCATTTTAGCCAGCAGTCTGCCTAGATGTGTGCAGCAGCATTTCCAAATCAGTCATAGGTAGCAGGAAAAAATCTAAATTGCTTTGTGGAGTCTCCAGAGAGGTCTCAAAGAAATTACAGAGAAAGGTAAAATCTCCTTAGGGTCTACCCTAGGTATCCAGAAGCTAGCGTTATTCAGAATGACTCTCAGAAAACACACCACACAGACTACTCTGAATGAGCTAACTGTCCAACAGTACTTGAAATCCTGACATTACCATAATCTGTTCATGTCTCACAGTTACAGATTCACAAGGGGTCAGTTAGACTGAGTATTCTGTTGAAAAATACCTAGGATGGGTTTCTCCACCCAGAGTTGTGGGGAAGGTCAACATCATTACTTGAAGAACTTTTTAAGTACTTCCATCTTATAAGGAGACTGAAACTCCACAAGGAGACGTAGAAAGTCATAGTTGTCCATATGCCTCATTGCTGGCCTCCTCCCTTTTACTGAGGAGCTCAGTCATCATGTCATCATCAGAGTTTACTCACACCTTTTGCTTCACCTTCCAGCATTATTTTTCAGAGAAGATCCTCAGAAGTGGAATCAAATTTGGAGGGAATCCTGACTCAATGGAAAGCAAACTGTCCTCATTTGCATTGACATCCTCAGTAAAATGCATCAGGTTCTTCTGGTTCCAGTAGTCAAGGTGAGAGTGTGTTCAGGTCAGCCTGTTTACTCTTAAAATTGCCAAACTCAGATAGAGAATCTGAGGTAGGCTTACTTCACAGTGCTTGTCCAAGAACATTTAAGTATTATTTCTCCACTTCTCTGCTTTTACAACTCAACCTTTGTATTTGAACTTGGCAATTAGAAGACACATAATATTCACATTAAAAACATCCAGTTTCACGTGGTACATTTAAACTCTGATAAATCTGTTGCCAGTCTTTTGCCTCTTGTGATTATTCCAATATTTCTCCTCTGAGGGGTTGTAATGGATTTTCATATGACTTGCTTGTGGCCTGTTATAGATGTCTGGGTTTCCTCTGCTGGTTAGGACAAAATGAATTTTGGGATTTGTTTTTCTTTACATATTTTTGAAATTTAGACAGATGCATCAGAATATGAAGATTTGGGGAGAGGACTTTTTCTCCCTCTCTTTTTCTTTTTTTTTTTTTTTTTTTTCTTTTCTGAACAGGTGAATTGCTAACCCATAGGCTAATTAGAACTATAGCCTATGTATAACCAAAGAAATTTATCTGCTGGAACTGGATGATAGCCTCAGCCAGATGTTTTGAAATGTGGATTGCATCATTCATGTCAATGAGTTGCCAGCACCAAAAGCCACTTCTCTGAAGTCTGTTCTTTAAGAGAATGCTGTGCAGATGGCTGGCTCAACCTAAACACCAAGGAGCTAAGGAGAAAAGAAGTCTTTCTTCTTGCAGGCAAGGGGAGAAGAGTAAACTTTTTCTCTTCAGAAGTGTAGGAATGGCAATGGGAATAGCAATGGGAATGGGAATGGGAATGCTTTCACACCTTCCTTTTTGGGCAGGAAAGAGTTGTCCCCTGCCAATGTCAAAAGCTTTCCTGTCAATATCACACTAATTATTTTCAGTTTGATTGTCTTCATCAATGCAGCAGTTTTTCTAACATGTTTAGCCAAAATCACATTGAAATTCCAAATGTCTTTCCTTTTTAATGGCTCTAAGATCTAGTAGAACATGTTTAATTTACAAGCATTACATTTTTTAGAATAGTTAAACTTTGAGCTCAGTTCTCATAATAACATATGAGGAATTTAAGCAGATAATCTATTAATACTAATGGGATTAATTCCCCAAGAGCAAGAGAAAAAAACTTCAAAAGCCTTCAAAAAATACCTTCTGCCTTTATAATGTAATTAACTTGCAGTTAAAGTTGCATTATACATTGTTAATTAAAGGGAAAAAACAGCACTAACATCTCCAATTAATTTTTAATAATATTAATTTGAAGAAAACACCTGTGCGTCAATTTTATTTAACTAAACATTTCAGGCAAGATTATCCTTGGTCAGAGAAAGGGCTGAGGCAGAATGCCCTTCACCTGCTGTGATCAGTATAGGAACCAGCAAGATACACTCATGGAGAATGCTTTAAGGGCAAAGATGAGATGCATTTCTGTCTGTTATTTAGAAAGAGTGATGTCCTACATTATTTTCACAGCAGTCTATTTGATTCAAACTTCCTTTGAGTTTATGAGGGTTATTAAAATTTCTAAAGACTAGAGTGTAAACTCTTTGAAGCAGGCATGCTTCTTTGTGTTTGCACCATATCTGCTATGAAGTAGATTCAACAAGAATACAAACAAACTTTGAAACGTGCCCCAGATGAGTAGGTTCAAGTTGAGGGATATGTATAAACTGCTACAGAGAACCCTAAAAAAGCTCTTTTGGGGGGCTCCCATTTTTTCTGTCCTGTATCCACTTACAAGAATCAACCCAATCACAGCACCTGTAGCACTGGCTTTGCAAGGATAAAAATCAGAATTTTTTTGTCACTTAGAGGCTGTACTGCCATTAAAAATGGGAGACATCTTCAGTGCAGAATCAATAGTCCTTAGTGGACTATTTATGGAACAGTTATTGCCCTGTTTCTGGATCTTGTACAACTTTGATCTTGGCTTTGTGACATGCCATAGTGGCAGAGGAGTACAGCCATTTCTGTGACTGTAATATAGCTGGGGACTGACCCATTAATTCAATTGAAAATAAAGATGAAAACATTATAAACCTTTGCATCTGATAGGGAATTAGTGAAGAAAAGCCATGCTACATTTTCAGCAATGTTTTATTATTAAAGCCAGAATGTTTCATGCAAATGTACAGGACTCTGAGAAAATTTAGTAAGGAAGATTATATTGACATTGCATGGAATTGCTAAGGACAGGGAAAAAAAAAAATCAGCACCTTTCTCTTTTCTGAGTCTGATTTTTTATTTTTATTTATTTTTTTTGCATCCCTATTTTTCCTTACCCAGGTAGGTAGACATCCTGAACAGGCAAACCCCACTGGTACTGAGGAGACAGAGGAGAGAAAAATATAGACTAATGTGGTCAGGTGTTTGTGTGGAAATCAAAGTGAAATTTCCCAGAAAACCAAAAAAAAATTTCCCCCAAAAAATTATCATCTCTGTAGAAATGATGCACTCTGGCGTGTTGGATTGCTAAGGCTTGCAGGGCACAGGTGAGATCTCAAGCTAATGACCGGGGACCACAAGCTCTCCCAAAGCCTCACACTTAAAATCATTGAAGTCATTAATCTAATGTGCTTTTTTCCTACATTTTACATTATTTGTGCTTACCACATTTCTTTCAATTTTCAGAGACTTTTAACACTTTTATCAAGTTGGCTACAAAGGATTTTCCACATGATCTTTGAATACTTAGATTTTTTTAGCATAGATTTTTCACACCTGATGCTTGGAGCATGGAATGGTGTTGTCTAGTGAAATGAGATTTTTTATTATTATTATTATTATTACAAATGCTATTATTCTTTTATTGGGATTTGATTATCTGCCCCTGTTTTGCTTTATTTTATTTCAACTTCATGAATATTCTTTCAATGCTTTTTGGTTTTATACATTTAGTCTAGTACTTCTAACAATTTCATATAATATTCTATGTTAGCAAGTACTTCTTATAACCAAAACTCTGAAGAATGACTTTACTAATCACTTCTAGGACATTCTGTGCCCTGTGCCTTCCACATAAATGTCTGCAGTTTATTGCTTGCTTTGTGCTCTTCATGCTGCTCCTCTCTAAGCTACAAGTTGCACAGAGCCCCTTGTATAAGACAAAGAGACTCTGAGCTTAAAAAAACAAACAAACAAACAAACCAACGAAACAAACAAAAAACAGAAACCATCTCTGAAAAAAATATCCTACCAATTTCATGTGTCTCAGATATTATGGTCAAACTGTTTCATCTATAGTAGGTTTCAGAGTCATAGCTTAAGAAGAATGTTTACCACGACCTGTAAAGAAAGGTCAAGAGGTCTCATGACAAAGGCCATTGAACACTTCAAAGGATTAGAGGTGCTTTATTTAGGGGACTATTTTTACTAGCTCAAAGCAAGGGAAGCAGCAGAGAGTTTGATAAGATAGCAGGAGAATCTCATCCTCCTGGAACACAGAAATCGCCTGTCAAGCTCAAAGTATGAGTCTAGATAATGCTTGAGATATGTATGGCATTGAAAATGAGCTCTACTTTCTTGTGGTTTATCTTTTAAGAACAATGGTTATTTCAAAGTCATGTTTAAGATCATGTTTGGTATATCATGTGCTAAATCTAATACTGTCTCATAATTAAATAACATATCACCTTGGGGGCTTGTATCTTGGATGAGGTTTTGGGGGTGCTGCTTGGGAATTGGCAAGTTCTAATTTAAGGATCTAAGAAAATGCTAGAAGGCTATAGAATTTACAATTAAAGCACAAGCCTAGGCACCCAAAGCCAGGAAAGAACACGTGAGCAGTGAACTCCCCAACCTGAACTCAACACAGACTTCAGGTTTTGGATACCCTTACAGAACTCTGAGAACAGCAAAAAGGGATGCATCTCCAAACCTGTGGCAATAAATCTCACGTGCTTTATCTTACAGCAGACTTGGTTTTGACAGGAGGTTCACTGTTAAAAAAAAACAACCTGAAAACATTATACTTTCTGTTATGTGGTACCATTTTGCCTGCATTTCTCAGTGAATGTTTAAGGCTGAACTCCTGATATTTTAGTCCATTGCAGACTAGCTAGTAGTACTACCATTTAGCTTTACATCAGCTAATTGGCACAAAACAACTACTTTTGGATGATGAAAACTGATCAGAATCATTCATTATTTTAAATAGCTAGTAGTTAATAAGGGAAATGCAGGGATAATTTTGTAGGGAGTGACTTCATTATAAGATCTTTATAGAAAAATACACCATGCCATGATTTAATATACTGCAGCAGGATTATATTAATAGTTATACAATCTGATGTCTGTCAGTCAAGATAGGCAAATTTAGGAAGATGATAGCTGCTGATCAAATGTGCAATGATCATGAAGAACAGACACTGCCCACATGTGGCTGAACCATGCAAATGAATGAAATATTGAATGAATTGACCAGTCAACATACCCCCTCAGTGGATGAAGGCTCAGAGGAGATGGGCCCAGATATGTTCATGAAGCTCAGGGAAGAATGTAGCAAGCGGCCACAGATGTTGTAAAGAAAATTGCACTTCTCTGAACACAAGGGGGAACAGAGGTTGGCCCTTGTTTTAGAGACATGGTTGTATCGGTTGGGTGGATCATCTGCTTGTGTAAATGGCCATCCCTGAGATGATCAAAATGGAACAAATGTCTTCCTGAGCCAGCCAGACCAGCACAGGGGTAATGTCTGCATGGCTTAGCCCAAGACAGAGGATCAAAAGCAAGCAGCCAACAAAGTGAGCTGTGAAGAGGCTTGACCTGGCTGCTGGCCATGTATTTCCTTCTCAGCATCATGACAACAGAGCACACAGAGACTGGCAATGGGCAAGCCATCTGAAATACTGTTTAACTGAGTACTGCAATTACTGTATTATGCTTGTCTTGTGATTTCAGCGTCTAGCTGTCTCACTCTTTTAAATCAAAAGCATTAAACTCTCCTTGTGTAGAATATCTAAAGGAACTTAGTCAGAGACTGTTGGACTCTGACACCATGAGAGATCTGGAAATTGTTCAAATGAGGTGATTTCTTGCATTATTTATAAATGCAATGTATCAACCTGATAGCAGATGTTGTTCAATAATAATACATTTCTGAGGTATGGATTTCTTTTTCATTACAATGTGGATCACTTTATTCTAAAACACCACATTTTTCAGGACATGAAAAAGTAATAATGGGTCATATAAACTCATCAAATACACTGGATTCTGCCAGAAGCTCAACATTTGTGATTCCATACCTTAAAAAGTTTGCTGAAATATTTGAGAAAGAAGCAAAGCATTATAAGACTATTCCTGCTTATTAATAGCCAAAATGATTATTCTTTCACAGATGAAGTGCATGACCAAATGAAATACAAAATAAATGACACATTTCATATTATTGTCCAGTTACAACCTAAACTGATGTGTCTGAAAGCTTCAAGTATTTATCTGGGCTAAGAGAGGTGTTAAATGAAAGTATAAATTGTGGTTTTGTTTGTTTGTTTCATTTTTAGTATCCTGCATCTTAGCAATACTGGTCATTTGGCTAAGTATTGGAAGTATCTATATAAAATTGTATGTAAAACACATTATAATCTCTCTTTTCCTCTTTTTCTCTGTGAACGTATATATAATATAAAACATTCACTAAATATTTTTGAGGTTCCCACTTATTTTTCATTTTTTTTTTTTTGCTGTAGAGTACCTTAACAATAACAGGTAGGACGTTGAAAAATTTAAGTCATAGTAATATTTAAAAAAACTTCTAGCACATATCATTAATAAGATGTTTGGAATGTTGCTACAAAAATAACACTTTTACTCAACCATTTGGAATATTCAGTGCCCCAATGCCCTTCTGTCTTTTATTTCAAAGAAATCTCAGACTAATCTTTGTTCCCTTTTTTGTTCTGTAGAAAACTTCCTTAGCTACACCTGGAATGCTGCCCATATAAATAGCACTGACATTTATGTATAATATATATATATGCCCTTGTAGAAACAAACAGCAGTTAAATAATCCACATTGTGCAAGTTAACAAGCCCATTATACTTCTGAGAATTGACAAGTGTCTTTTCAGATAAGAATATGGTATTTTTTTATCCTTTACTGGAAAGAAAACAAAACAAAACAAAACAAAAAACCACAAATCTGAAACAGAAATATTCCCTAGCTTTGTACATGAGCATTTTTATTTTCACTAGTTATGAGCCTAATAAACCTGTCAGTTTAAGACAGACTGACTCATGGCTATGGTTAAGCAGAAAGTTTTCCCAACACACCTGGGAGCTTGACCAGGGATCATTTGCAGCTGATCTCTATCCTCTCTGTCTCCATGGAAGAAATATGCTGTGGAACATGATGTTTCCTTCTCTGGGTGAAGTGGTTTGATTTCTTTCCATGAGCCAATGGAAGCCAAGTCTCCTTGATTTCCCTTCTGGAGTAATATATGGCTTCCTCAGGGCAGCAGTCCAGTGCTACAATTCAACTTCTTTCTTTTTCTTGACAGACTAAAGATTGGCATTGCTAAAAATGTATACATTATGTCAATCTTCATATTAATGATTGCTTAACCATTAATATTGTTAAACACAATTATCCCTGCATAAGAGAACATACTGCCTGTTAGCACCTGTCAATGGGCTGCTGTTATAATGGGTAAGCATTTGGCTTAAATACATGGCCCACAATTACTGAGAAAAAAATAGTTGCATGTTCATTATATTCTTTCAAGATATCCACATGCTCTGTTTCTAAGCAGGAAAAAATGGTGTTGCTGAAGAACAGCTGATTTTACCCCGTCTGTTCTGACAGATTATCTGAAGTGAGGAATGGCAGATGCAGGGAGGGTACAGCGAAAGTGCCAGCTAATTCCTGAGTATTCACTGAAGAGAGTTTTGCATTTCAAGTAGTTGAGCAAAAATTGAATAATCTCAGCTTCTTGTACCACAGAAAGGGAAATTTATGTATCTAATTGTACCCTCCAAACACAGCTCTGTAAAAAACACTGTGAACTGAAAAAAAAAAAAACTTGAATTAAGTCATTTTACAGAAATGAGACTACTATTCTGTAATATTTTATGCAATACAATAGCTACAATGGAATTTGAGGAATATAGTTTTTATTCACAGACTTGCTGAAATAATAGGTGGACCCTGAAAGATGAATAAACAAATGTAGCTTGAAAATATCTGAATTATAGCTGTTATTTCTGTTCTTTGAAAATACACATTTAAAAATAAATCAAAATGCATCAGAATTAAGCAAGTAAGAAAAGTAAAGTTCAAGTAAAGTAGAGCATAATATTTTTAGGGCAGAAGAAAACTGAGGTATAGTAACTGCCCCTGTATATATAACTGCTCGCTGTATACTGGGTCAGAGATAAGTTCCCGAAGAAGAAGATATATGTTCAAGATAGATATATTACAAAATGTCCAGGGGAGTTCACTGAGAGATTAATGAGGGTGATGTTTTAATAAACTTTTTAAAGAAGATATTAACAGTAGTAACTTCTAGAAATACAGTTCGATTTATTGGGAGCAGCCTCAGTGTCTGAGTACAGTCAAGGATAGTCAGTGTCTGAGCCTGTGAGTTGTGAGCGGCACCTCAGCTGTGCTGGAGCTGAAGGAAAGCTGGGACACAACATGTTCCATTCCTCACACCCTGTTTAACAGAAAAGGAAAAAGGACAGTTCCTGCTTTTGACTTGTTCTGGCATTGTTCACAGGGTTAGGAGACGGTTGTGTTGGGTATGTTGTTT
Organism: Heteronetta atricapilla; assembly: GCA_011075105.1. Classification (NCBI taxonomy): domain Eukaryota; kingdom Metazoa; phylum Chordata; class Aves; order Anseriformes; family Anatidae; genus Heteronetta; species Heteronetta atricapilla. The sequence continues at coordinate 94,779,441 of CM021732.1, forward strand.
CCTACCTCACATTTTCTGTTATCAGAAGTTGGAACACAGATGCATTTCAGATTCTGGAAGGAATTAGTGCATCATTGAGTAACTATGAATTGTATATTCATGAAGTTTTGAAACAGATGATTTCCTTTTGCAAATTAATTTCTTGTCACTTCCATGTTTCACAACCAAGCAGTCTTCCTCCACTGCTTCTGGAGCTTTTGGCAATGATTACAGGAAACAGTGGTTGTATTTTAGTCTTCTCTCTCCTTTGTCCATCTGCTTCTCTCCCATCACTCACATGCCCAGCATCCAGTCTTCTACATCTGCCCATTTTAGCCCTCTTTTCTTCAAGGATATCACACACACTGAGGAGCTGAACAGAGAGTGATGGACAAGTTCACTGCAGGAATGGACTCTTCATGGAGTCATCTGCAACTTGTTTTCAAAGAACAGAAGAGGAGAAGATGTTAAAGGTTTAAGCCAAAGACAAACTCATCTTAAACCTTACACATATTCTGTCTTCTTTCCTACCCACTTTCTCCTGCATCACTTTGCACAGACATTTCCCACTAAGAGCAGCGGCAGAGGCAACAGGAAGAGTCAACTGTATTTTTTTCTCTCTTCCACTGAGAGCAGCAGCACAGGAAAGACAGAACTTGAGGTCTTCCCAGCTGAGGTAGTGGAAGGGAAGCATCTCCTGAACAGCCTTTAGTGGAGCTGGTGAGCAAACTAAGTATCAGGATATTAGGGGTCATAGCATACCTACTTTTTCAACAGTAATCTGTGTTATCCCTTACTATGGCAGCAGCATATAGCAGTGCTCTGCCATAACCATGTGGTACATATGTAATGTCAAGCCTGATAATAAGCAGATCAAAATCCCTTTGGCATTATGGGGTAAACAGCGGGCATGACTCTACCTACAAAAATGTATGTAAAGCATGATTTGCTTTATTGCTACAGCATATCTGCAGCCTGAATCCTTGGTTCATATTTGATTATTTTTCTTGACAGGTTTGACAGCAGTGATGAAAATCAAAAGGCTATATGTGGGAGAGGAGAGAATCTATATATAATAAAAAGAGGTTTTATTTATTTATTTATAAAAAGGAAAATCGTGCAAGGTCTATATATTGAATATTGTAAAGTAAGCAGACTTGGTAAACACTAAGAAAATAACAAAAAAGAATGCAAAATGTGAAAACAGAATATTTAAAATTGATAAATGATATATTACAGCCAACACAAACACTGTTACTGATAAATGTCATTGAGTCAGAAAGTCCAGCAGGTTTTGAATGGGAATTACATTTTTGTTATTATGAAATAGAAATATTATGGAAATGAGGAAAAGCAGGATGAATCACATTCAATGCTTTTCATATATGTCATTTTGTCAGGAGGAAGGTGTAGAATAGTATCCATTACTAATTCACCATGTCTACAATACTTCATGAAGAATACTACAACATCACAAGAACGTAACATCCTTACTGTCTGCTGCAACTGAGCAATACCCAAGGTCTAATACAAAGTTCACTGAACATCAATAAAAAGATTTTCAGTGACTTCAGGATGCTTGGGATCAGTTAGTGCAGACATAAGGAAATGGCTTATGCTACTCTTGCCCCTAATAACTTCTCTAATTAATGCTTGGTTGCAAAAACCTCACAGAAGTTGTTGCAGCAGCCCAATGATAACCAAAATGCCACATGCTGTAGAAACACCAGTTTGGGTTTACCCAAACCTGGACACAACCCTGTGTTACTACTAAGAGAGTAAAAAGCAGTTAAACCTTAGCTACTACTGAAGGACCTATGAACCAAATGATACTCACAATCTATGAGCACATTCAAATGAATTCTTCTTCAGTGTCCTCACATATCTTTGTAAGGACATACTTAAACCTGAGACATAGCCAGCATTTGAGTCCTTACGTCACTGCAAACCAGATCTTAGAAAACATACTTGGGTCCAGGCTCAGGTATTGGGCAAGTGTGATGGAAAAGTGTGATGGAAAAGTTCAAGCTCCTGCATGATTTCTTGTTGCTGACATTTTCAGAGTATGAATGGACTGCAGATGAAGAGGGTCATGTGTGTTCAACCCAGGTTCCTTGCTGTATAACATGATACCTTGCAGCACCAGGCAAGTCTGACTCAGGATGACTAAACTACCAAAAGAAACATGAAAACACACAATTTTATCGTAGTCTGATCCAAGTTCTTTCACAGCAATAGAAACTCATTCAAAAAAATAGGTGAAAAGACATAAATATATGCTAATATTCAGGATTTGGAAGGACTTTCAGTAATCGCTACAGCCACATCTACACTAGTTAATGAATGCCAGAGTAGAGGCTTGAGCACTGGCCTGAGATTATCTGTACTGTTTCTTATGTGCTGCTTGCATATTTTTGGTCTCTGCCAACCAGCTCTCCCCCAGGTAATGCTTGGACACCGAGGGACAGCAGTACCAGGGCACTCCTCCTAAGGTGGTGCAGACAATGCCACTTCATTTTGGGGGCTGGGGAGGAGAGGGAAGAGTTATTTGGAGACAAAGGATGCTGTGTCATTTGAGCCAAAGATAATCTTTGGCCCCAGTTTAAAACAAGCAGCCTGCAAGAATACCAGACTTATCAAGAAAAAATCTCTAAGAACATGTTAGTTTGTGCTAAGAGATAGCTGGAATGCCAAAAAGTTTCTTCAAGAAATGAGCTTTATGCTGCAGTTGTCAACATAACACAGACCGTGTAATGATTAATAGTGTCATTAGAGAAAAAAACATTGTGTTTTCTTGCTTGCCTATGTTAGATTTATTCTACTGCTACGCTGTGCACTTAAGTTTCAGAGAAATTAGAGTTGTGTGAAACTACTGGCAAATGAGAGCTCAGCAATGCTCTCAGAATTTTCTCACCAGTGTACAGACAAGCACCATCCCGTTGCCTCCAGAAAAGATTATTACATTTATTGTCATATTAACTGAAATGAAGTGCAAGACAAGGCACTTTTAAATCTTCATATACAATATCCTTGGGGAGGAAATATACCAAGGTCTGGCCTTACTTTTAAAGATAAAAGGAAGCTCAAAGAAGGGCTACAAGTCATAAAGTCATAGAAATAAATGTGCTGTTTAATTGACATCTTATTAGAAATTAGATTCATTTCTTTTCATATCCTAAATGAGACATTTGGTGTTAGATCTCAGACTGAAGTCTACATTACTACAGAAGACCATGGATTTGCATGTAATTTAAGGTAAAAACAAACAAACGAACAAAACTGAAGCAAAATAAATAAAACAGTATTATTTTTCCTTACTAAAGAAAAGGATCTGATATTTCCTGTTTGCCATCACCATATCCATAAATCTGAAATATTGTTGTTATTTTTCATACAACTGCAGTTAAGGAGGCTGAAAGGAACACCACCTGTAGAAGAGGCAGTCCATTCTGGAAGACACCTGAGGCCAGAACTCAGTGTCTAACATAAGGACATGTCCTCATATCATGTCCACATATCATGTGTCCTCAGTTTAAGACTTAAGCATCTACCCATTGCACTAGCTGATGTTCATTACGTAATTCAGTCCCAGACAGAAAAAATACCTTAATCCCAGATATAAAAATTTGCAAGATCCTCACTTCTACATATAGTATTTTCTTTCCTTCAGGAGATATGGGTATGGGAGACCAGGACACTCAAAAATCTGCACTCTTACAGAGAGTCACTTCCTCTAGCTAATACAAAATATGGAGTTCTCCTAAATATCACCATCCTTAACATTTAGCCACCTAACTCTGGACTGTAGGGTTTTATCCATTGGCCTGAAACATTTTAAGCTTTTTAAAGTGCCTAAGCCCTTTCTATATACATAAAAACAAACAAATAAACAAAATCAATAACAACAAAACATCCCCCACACAAAGTGTAGAACACCGTTTTACTTCAAAGTGCTGTAAAAGGAAGCTGCAGTTCATTCTCTTTTATTCAAAACCTCAGAGGACACCACAAATTTTATAGTATGCAGAAGAGAGCTGGAAGGCCAGAGTGAAGTTCCCTGCTCTAGCTGACAGCATGTAAGTCATTTCTCCACAAAGAGAACACTCTCTTAGGCCCAGTAGACATCTGACTATTCTATGCAAAGTTAAACAGAAAGGACAGATACATGGGAGCAAGAAAGTCCCATATTAGAGCAGATCACAGCAGGGCGGCACAGCTACACTGCATAGGATAGCAAGCCCAGCTACCGTGACAGATCCGCCTCGCTCCATTTTTGTCTGGAGTTGTGGGATCTGTTTTCTGAAAGCAATGTGTGTGTAGATCACTAGACTAATTTTGAGTTACTGTTATGTCCAGCTGTTTAGTCCCCTACGCAGGTGTTTGACAACACCATCTGCTCTGATCCCAATTCTGATGCTCTCATATCTCTTTCCAATCCCTCTGGCTGTTGGAAATCAGTCCAGTTTTCACCCCTCAGCTGTCCAACCTCCATAACCTGTTTTCCAACTGTATGCAAGCACTTCAACATTTCCAATCCTCAAGTACACTTTATTCCTCTCTACTGAATACGCCTGCCTTCTTAGCCTCCTCTTCCATTTTCCACACCCTCTGTCCTACCCCACCAACCCCAAACTCCTATTTCTTTATCCCTTCCACCTTCTTGCCATGTACCACCAACCCTGTCTTCTTCACCACTCAAGCCTTCTGCCCCACTGACTCATGTAGAAGTGCTGGAGGCAGGATGGATGCAATTGCTACACAGGTTACAACACTTAGGAAGGGAGATTACAAACTCAGCAATGACTTACTGAAGGACAAGAAATTATCAGACAACAGTAAGAAATTATCAGGCAACAATAAGAAATTATCAGGCAACAACTGCTCCGTGACACTTGTTCACGCTATTACCTCATAGAAAACAGGAGGTGGTTTATCTCTTACTGAAAGTGTATCACATTTACTGTGGGGTAGGAATGTATCCCTGGGCAGTTACCAGGATAAGATTTCTTTATGTGTGCACACAGCTTGCTTTGTTGTCAAACCAAATTATCACGCATCACATGAGTGGTAAAATCAGGTACCACACTTGTCTTAGCACCCCACTTCCTTTCTTTTGACAGTTACCAGGGATGGGGTTGAAAGGAGAAACAAGAGCAATTCACAGAAATGAAAACAATTTTCTGGTCCAACAGCCAGAAGAATGATGTGGATTACCACTAGGGAGTGGCATGGAAAAGAAATAGCTTAACAGCGTGTGAAACATTTGCAGGATCGATCCAAATTACCAGTGTAGCTGTACACTAAATGTAACTCTGGTACTAATTACCATCTGAGCTTCGAGAAACTAGATTTTTGACATATGCAGCTGAAATGGCAGACAGTAACAACTTGTGCACCTATGTGATAAAATTTCCTGCATTTAAATTCTGAATTTCATAACTAAAAAAAAAAAATAAATCAAAAATGTTTATGAAAGTTCTCTTAAGAGTGAAATGCACTAAAGAACAATTCTTGCTACTATTATATTCTGGCACCAACTATCGATGCTGATCACTTATATTTCAACAATAGAAATTGGAGATTTTTCATATTCTTCATTAGTTCTTGCCTGCTTAACAGGATTTCATTTAGGAAGCATGTGAAATGGCCCCTGCTATTGTTTAGCAACTGGCTACAAACAAAATTTAGCCTCAGATAGCAATAATTGTTTCATACCTTTTGCAGGTTTTGGACTGCATTCTTGTTTAGTAAGATGGACGGCATCTTAGTCTGTAAGCAGTAGCTGCACAATAATGTACTGGTTGTGTGTGGCTATGACTACTTTATTATCTTCCTGAATATGGAATACTTTTGCAGTGTTATGTCTGAGTTCACAGAAAGTACTATATATATCCATACTTTCTGAATAAATGGCTTGTTTTAGACAAGACAAGAAAGAGATTGTTTGTACAATGTCTTATGTGTCAGACCACAGAAAAATTCATAACTGTTTACCTGCACTGAAAGCAGAGATGATTGACATTCCATATATAGTGAAAAAGACATACCAATCTAAGTAGAATTATACATAAATATCAATTTCTGAAAGATGAGGATGGAAATAGCTATAGAAAATCTTACCTTATATGACCTAAAGCCCTCAGAAGACTATATAACTTTCTTAAAGTATATGCATGAACTGACTGCAGATTTATTATAATTTTGAAAGTCACATAAGACACAAAATCCAGATGGTTTTGCTTTCTTTGATCTAAAGTGGTAAAACTGATGATGACTCATGCATAAGCACTGTAATTTTTCACACTCAGCATTGAAGATTCAGAAGTATCCAACCAACATAAAAGTTGGATTTCCAGCATAGCTGCAACACTGTCAAGTACAGAGTAAGCAAACAAATGCAAACACATTTTGTGCACGTGGTAAACAAAATCAGAGTCTGAGTTTTATGAAGCATTGGAACCAGGGCAGCAACTGAAGGCTGAATGCTGCTTACCTGGGGAACTGTGAGATGTGGAAGAGCCACATGTAGTTCACAAAGAGAAAACAACCAGTGGCTTCCCTAGGGTCCTACTGATCGGTTGAGAAATAGTGGTGGGATGGGTTTGCAGCTGGATGTTGGAGGTGCCTGGTGCTTGCCAGCTTCCTCATGCTGTTGAGTATTTACCGAGCAACCCCTGCTCCATCTCAGCCAGCTGCCAGTCACGTCCGAGCAGCCCTAGCATAAGAATTGCTCTTGAATTTTTCACAAAGTCACAAACAGCTTGTCAACCACAATTGAGCTCTCGTATCATAGATGAATGGAAATAGCCTGCCTAAAGTTCATTTTGTCTGGAAAGTGACTGATCCCACCAAAACCTTAGGCAAGTTTTTCTTCCCCTAGGTTTTCTAAGATTTTTTAAAATGTTTATTTAGCCTTTGTTAATACTGTCATCAATAGCAAACACTAAAACATTTGATTGAGCCTCAGTTGGTAAAAGACAAAAAATATTTTTTTATTTCACAATGAAATACATCAGGTGCTCTGCAGCTATCAGATCTTGGATTATAGAGTGCCTGTATTTCCAATCAATGGTCAAGGCATCAAGTTGGATGCTCAAGGCAGCATCCAACTTCAACTCATTGAAGTCATCAGATTGCAAGATAGTATGTGATTCAGTTCAAATTTTCTGGTTACCCTCTTCTAGTAATACAGGGATGCCCTCTGGCTGTGGAGCCCACAGCTGCCAGACACCCAAACAGCAGCTCTGTCCTGAGAAAACAGGTTGAAAATAGTTTACGCATAGAGACAAAGACAAGGAGATCATGTACCAATTACTGTCATGGGAAACTCAGGGGAGATTAATTTATTGACAATTAAAATAAATTTGGATGGTGAGAAACAAAGACAAAAGATGAAACACCTTCCCCTTACTGCTCCCTTCATTCCAGACTCAGCTTCTGTCCTTCTTTGCCAGCTCCCCACCCTCCCTCCCACCCTGGGAATGAGGGCTGTGGTCAGCCCATAATTGGTCTTCTTTGCTTCTCCTTGCTCCTCATACTTTTCCCTCACTACAGTGTGAGCCAGGACCACAGTCCATCAGGATATACCTGATCCAGTATGAGCTCTCCACGGGCTCCAGTCCCTTGGGGAAACAACCACCTGCACTGTCATGGGGTCCTCCATAGGCTGCAGTGTGGATATCTGCTCCACCATAGTGTCCTAAAGCAGCTGCAGAGGAATATCTGCCCTGGTGTCTGCAGCACCTCTTCCCTTTGTTCTTCTCTCAGCTTGGTGTCTTGTAGGGCTGTTTCTCACCCTTTTTCATGGCTGCCAGGCAGCGCTTTGCTTTTTTCCCCCCCACTCTTCCCATGTGACACCGCCATCTTGGCTGTGCAGCCTAGCCATGCCCAGTGGTGGGGCCACACCGGCTGGTTGGAACCAGGTGGGGCCGGCATGGGGCAGGCTCGACCTCACCTCATAGAGCAGCCACACAGCCCCTGGGCACCTGCATCCACACACCCAAGTTTCAAAATCTTTGGTCATGCGGTATTTTTACTTGGCAATTATAGCTCAGGCATCCAACGATTGATAAGCAAACTTCAAAGTTAACTAAAGCTGATAAGCAAAATTCAAGATAAGTTATCTTTAAATAGGTGTTCAATAACATATACAATACCTACATACAATTCTAGTTCAATTTAGAACTGCCCAGAAAAGTCAAACCTCGAAAGCCTTGAGAAAAGCTGGTAGAAGAAAAATGTTTGCATTTATGTAATAGTTTTACACAGGTTTGCAAAAACAGTCAATATGTGGGGAAAAAGATGGATCACTCCATACATCAGCAGGGGTTTGTCATCCTATAGGTATTTTGTCAAAACTGAGAATAGATTTTGTGTGTCTGTGTGGCAACAAATAGGCAGAGAAAAACCTAGCTCAAATATGATACTGCCACCATGAAGGGAGAACTGCTATACTATAATGGCTGTCACAAGCAATGTTCTTCAGAAATCCTGAAAGGGCAAAACACCCCAAAAGTAGTAAAAACAAGCCATCAGTTTCTGCCTGAAATATTTTTCCATCATTTTTCAAGTGCTGAAATGAAAGATGGTGGTTCTCTGTCTCCCTCCTTTTGCAAAGTGTCACAATAAGGTAAATAAAGGATAGATGCTAGCAACTGAGCCCAACAAGGGCAACTGAAAAAGTTAAAATGCAGAGAGAGGAACAGTTAAGGACAGGAACCAGTAATCCAAGAAGATATTATGCAGGCAAATGGAAAAATATATTTTTACATAGAGTGTGTGTGGCTGTTTTGCTGTCATCAAGACCCTGTGCAAGCAAATCTTTTGAGACTGTATCTACTAATGTTTTTGTAATCTACTTGTAAATAAAACACATAGGCATTCTCATAATTATCAGCAAAAATCATTCACTTTCTGTCAGAACTGAGTCTGTGTAATTTCTTTTAGGCCAGAGCTCAGACTCAGAGCTATTGGAATAGTTGGTTCAAATTCAAAGAAAGATTTGTCTACCGCTGCCAACTACTGAACACTTCCATCAACTGGGCTTTGATTTTAACAGAAAACATGATGATCAGGTCTAATAGAACATCTTTTTTGAAGACAAATCAATAAGATTGTGCTACTCAATTCTAAATTATAAGATGGTTAGTAAGGGTGTGTGGCTTAATAGTACTTTGTAAACTCATGTAGTGGTTCCTTCCCTTTCCTATTATTTCCTCAAAAACAGAGCAAAGCTCAGCAGCAATGCCATTTGCTTCCTGTGGGTTCATGCACTGTGTTACTAATAAATGCTCAATAAATAAAGCAAATGTTCAGACTGGTATCCTCCGTGATGTAACATTGCCTTGTAAGCACCAATAGCTCTTCTCTTCAGTTCTTTTCTTTTCCTCCACAGCTCCTGGGCTCTTTGGTTCAGCTGGGGAATAGCAGCAACACTCTTCTGCCATAGTTCTTTACCCAGCACTGCATTTTCATCATCGTCCTCCTAGAAGAACAGCTCCCCATGGAGGAAAGCACAGCAAAGCTCCCTGGAGAGAAAGAATGCCTTTCAGACACAGAAAACACAGCCGTTTGCTCTTTTGAGTGCATCTACGTTATTGCTTCAGTTTGAATTGGGAATGCAGTCCTGGAGTGCTTTTCCCAGTCATCCTTAATGACCATTCACATTACAGAGGGGTCTCTGAACACTGGAATTTGATTCCTTTTGAAGCTGCATAAGGGTAGTCTTTTTTTTTTTTTTTTTTTTTTAATTAATTAATTAATTTATTTTAAGGGTTTTTCCAGTGTTTCAGGTTGGACAAAACAAATACATGGAAAATGCCAGGGTCTGGGTGTTAGTAACTTGCCCTTTTCTGATTTTTATAAAGTCCAAAAAAAGGAACCTGGCGTTTTGTTTCAAGGCCAGCTCTGGCACCAGACTGTAAATCATGGAGAAACAACAGTTCTTTAAAAAAGTGCTGCAAGACATTTTATAATGGAAAATTCTGGTTATCTTAAATACAGGTCTCACCACTTCTTCCCTTACCATGCAGAGTTTAAAAATAATACAACACAGCTTTCTGATTCACTTCAAAAGAAATGCTGCTGTGCTGAAAGCATAATTGGAACATTACTACCCAGAATAAATTAATATACCAGAGTTAGGAACAATTGAAAGGTGGTGGGAAGATGCTGTAATAGAAGTTGCAATTCTCTTCTAGTTAGAACGGTCTTTGTCACAACTTTTATTTTAAATAGATGATAAATGAAGCAGACTCTAAACACTGGATTTTTCAGAAGAATTCAGCAAGCCATCAACGTTTAGACATCAAAGTAGTTGGACAGGTTTTCCACCGAGCCCAGATCTGGAAACTTCAGGGCACCAGGCTCTTTGGAGCATGAAGGTCCAGTGGGTTTCTGAGCCTTTGGAAGCGTTAATAAAATATTGCCAAACATAGTTCTAGCCTGAGGACTTAACTAAACTCCCAGATGTCATTCTCTTCTACATTTTCTTGTGCCTACTCTTCTATGATCAGCTTTTCTGAAGCAGTCTGTGTATTAGTATGCACAATGTATAGAGTGGTTGCCTATGCAGGCAGTAGTTAGTACCCAGAGCTGTCAAAGGCAGATCTGCCACTGCTTTTCTTAAAACCCTCTCTGGTTTGGATCTAGCCATGATATTGATGGGGGTAGCAGCGTATCTCTAAATGCATCAGTTTATTTTCTAGATGATACTGGCCTTTTGCATCCCACAAGTTAACAAATTTTTAAATACATCTTAGAGTCTACAAACAACAAGTATCTATTTTTATATCTTTGTATTACCCTTCACTTAATTTCATATTAAATTTCCTTTGTCTAATTACATTTTTGTAATATAAAAAAGATTATCTATTCCCTAACAATGCTCTCTCTGTATCTCATTAGTCAGGTAGCTCAAATTGTTATTAAGACATTAGAAATAGCAACATTGTGCTACTGTAGTGCTGTATTTTATTTCTCTCCCCTAATGGAAAAATGCCTTTTCAACATTAGTAATTTATGTACATTTGTCTAGTCATAAAAATAAGAACTTTTGGAACCAAAATTAAAAATTAATTTATTAATAATTTATCTCAGTTCTAATCCTTTCTTGTGAAGACATCTTGCACATCATTCCTTCCAGATAGCACAAAACAGTGAAAGCCTTTTTCTATTTCTCTCACAGTAATCTTTAGAACAATGGAAGCAAATCAACTGCATTGTTTTCTTCTCAGGTGTCCAAGTGCATATGATAGAATTAGATAAGACTGTTAGTTATGTATCACAGGTATCTGTAAGCTGCTTTTCAACTCAGCTTCTCAATGCTTAAGGGAAATAGAGATTTTTTCAAGTGGATAGTTGTATCATCTTTTTGAGAAACATAATGCTAAGTCCACATTACTGTTTGTCAGGGTCAGATTCTGAAAATTGAAATAATGTAGAAAAATGAAATAATGTAGAAAAATAAAATAATGTAGAAAAGACCTGCCAGCAAGACAGTGATATTTTAGAAGAGTGCTTATCACCAACAGGAATCAGTCAGCAAATAACCAAAATATACAGCAATACATGCTCACGTGCACTTGTGCTGCTCATCATCACTATGACTACAAAGTTCCTCACAGTTCAGTGTCTTTCATTTCAATCTTAAACTGAAATAAATCAGGGACGTGACAAATCCATTTATCTCCTGATTTGTCAGAACCAGAGGCTCCAGCAAGCACCAGCTGCGGTGCTTCTTGCTGTGCCAGCCTTGCCGTGGCCGGCATCTCAGTAAAGCAGGGAGGTCTGTCAAGCCACACATCAAGGAGCTTTCAAACTCTGCCCAATGCCAAAAACGAAGGCCTGCGTGGCAGATGAAGTTTCCTCTTCCTTCTTAGCCCACCATCTGCCTTACAGAGGGGGTTTTAAGAAAGGCTGTGGAGGATCCGGATTTGACAGCTCTGAGTATTGCAGGTTCCCAGAAGGCAAATAGAAGTTGGGTTTTCATCCCACCTGTTGGTGCACAGTGAGAGGAAAGGAACACCAAATCCACCTCCAAGACACATGCATTGATTTGTCATTTTTGGTTCTGTGGGTAGCAAGTCTATCCTCTTCACATTTGCAAAAGCAGCACAACCTCAGCATATGGGTCTTATCCTGGAAGAGGATGTGCAGACTGGGATGAAAAAAAGGGAGGACATCCTGGTGGGGTGGGAACCTTATGTATGAGGAGGCTAGAAACGAGTGCATATGCATACTGGAGGTCAAATTAAAAGCACCTTGTTTCTTAGTGTAAGAACAGCTTAAATCTTTTCTCCTCAGTTACATTGACTATACTTGGTCCTGAGCTCATCCCAATGGCAGCTATGCTGGAGGAACAGCATAAAGAAACTTGGACAGCCCTTCGACCACTTGCTCCCAGGAACTGACTCTTGCTAAAAAAGACACTATATACAGGAAGATGAAGGCACTTCTGTGGAAACTTCCAAGCATTAGCTTCCTTACCCACAGCTGGTGCAAACCAGATGCATATCTGGGGTACTGGAACCAATATATCTATCTGAAAAACGTATTTTCCTGCACACTGAAATTTATTTCAAAGTAATGTATGTAAGTAATACAGCTGTTGCACATTTCAAACACCACAAGAGAGATAAAAATAGAATTTAAAAAGTGTGATATAACCTCTAGCTCAATTTAAAGCATAATGCTGAATAAACAAAAACATTTCTCATCCCAATAATAGAGCCTTGAAAGTGGATTACATCTTATCATCATACTGCAGATTCATACAAATGTTCTTTTAAAAATTAGTTATCTCAATGATACTGGTGACTAATCAATGAGAGATTAAAAACGCTCCATAAAATTTAACTTAACTAATAAAAGCAATGATTTTCTCAATTTCCCCCAGTCTTCACATGAAAGTTCATTTTGTACAGAATTGAAATTCAGACCACAGTCCAGAACCAGTTCCCTTTCCTTCAGTAGCAATCCCATTGTCAATCTCCACATGACATTCAAAATCATGTTGTGCTATTCCAGAAGGAATATAAATATCCAGAACTGTGTCAACAATATGTCCACTACATATTATACTACTAGCTAGGCATAGAAAGCACTTTGGTAGAATATGTGGTTTTAGCACAATCTGCAGTTTTTGAGACAGTTCTCCCTTTGTAAAAGCAGGGAGCATAGCAAGTTCGGGGTCTTGTGAAGAAATACCCCTTTCATCCTCACAAGCATCAATAGCATGCATGACCTGATGGAGAACAAAGGGATTAATGATACTCTGAAATTTAACTGACTTATGTCGGTACCCACAAAATCAGGTCTCTCAGGGACAGGAGAAATAATACAATTAAAATAACATTTAATTGCATCTCTTAGGACTGCACAATAATCATATAGTATCTGCATTTCCCTCTGTGTGAGATGTAGTGCATCTCACTTAACAGTTTTAGTCAGTGCTTTTATATTGATTGATATATATCAGCCAATTTAGCCTGTTCTCCACTTAAAAGCAATTAGTGCCACTTCCCAACACAAAACCCATATCCCAGGGCAGGGAGAAGTACTTTGAACCTTGCAACTTTAGAAGCATTTGTGATACAGGGGAAAGTTCCAAATGGGAAAATTGCCTGTAATTGATGCTATCCTCCCAAACCTACTGAATCTGCATCCTACTGCTGCCTGTACTATCTACAAAGGAACCCTGCCCATTAAATATAGAGAGAGCTGCTTCAAGAGCATATACAAATGCTGCAGGTTTAATGTGTTTCCACCAGCCATGTGACTCTGAAAAGGAGGAGTCACATCCCCGCCCCCACTCCAGGCAAGTGTTTGAGATATTGTGAAATGTTTGGAGGCAACGGTGGCCTCCAAGACTCAAAGCCTGTGCCCACACATGGTGACAGAGCAGACAAAAGGAGGAAGAAAGCCCTGCAGCCTACTGGTGGCCAGGGAAGCCTGGTTTGCAGAGCCCAACCACCAAACCCCAGCAACGCTGCCCGGGGAATATCCTGCAAAAGGATCTCAATCTTTAAACAGAAAGTACTTTTAATCTGTCAGAAGCAGGTGGTCTTTGAGGAAATTTGGGCAATAGATCTTTCTAGCGGAAAAGAAGTAAAATTTCTCGGGGGGGAACTGGGGCAGGAGTCATGGTTACATGCAATCAAATCATGTGATTGCAGCAAGTCAAGAGATTGGTACTGTCTGCAAAAAGCTATATTCATCTCCTATCTTGCCAAGTTGAAATTTCACCATTGATATTAAGGGACTACTTATTAAATCACTTTGTCAAAAAGATTGAAGCTGAATTCAGACCTCTATTACTGTTGCATAACTGAATATTCGGAAATGCTTGGTTCAGCTACCTTATTAAAAAATAAATAAAAAATGGGCAAACCATTGTGAAATCTTCCTAATTCACTACAACACCTCCATTAAGCGTCTTCCAAAAATGCTGTATTTCCAGGTGTGCCCTCACCAAGGTGCACAAGCTGCCTCTCGTCAGATGGTGTGATGGTACCCCCATGGGCCTTGTTCTTATCTTGGAAACTTCCAGCAGACATACAGAAACGCATGGAGTAGGAGAAACAATGCTCTGGCCAGTTTAAGTCCCTAACAGTCTCATATTTCTGGATACAAATGTAATCATATTAGACAAGTTCCTATGGAAATTTATTCATTTGCCTTTATTATACACCAAAGGAGATTTCACGAGGTTCTGGAAATCCAATAAACCTCCATTTATAAGTCATGGCTTGCAAATACTTAGTGATGTGCTCCACTGGAAAAAGCATATTACTATGTTAATGGACACACACTGGGCTTCCATGAGATTTGGAAATTCTTTCTGAATTTTTTGTGGAGAAACAAGATAAGAGTATGTTATCATTTAAGAATGTCATTATTCCAGACCCTAATCTCTCATTAACCTGAGAATGCATTAAGTTAGAGTTGGCAACTTGCCTAATTCTTATTCTATATGCTGCAGTCACTGGGCATGTTAAAAAAAATACACAACTTTTCTGTTTCTCATTGTCCTTGGCAGATTTTTTTTTTTCCAAGTGTGTATAGTTTCATATTAACATAAAGATAATGTAATTGCTTTTTGTGCTTATAAGCATTACATATAATGTGGAGCAAGAACAATGTAATCTGTCTCTTTTGTGTAAAACATCATTAAAATAACTAGGAAAATGAAGGTTGGACAGTTTGGTGATAATACAAGCATAAGAAATATAGCCATTGATAAGAACACATCTGGCTATGCTTAAGAAGGCTAGCTAGCTGTATAATGATAGAAATCAACTTGCAGCATCATGGAAATAGTTAATAAACTTTGAAAAGTTATGCAAAACTAGAGTGCAAGAAGAGCAGAAGGCCGGAGAAAATTAGGCTGGGAAATGCAATGCAATATAGCAATAAAGAAAAGCTTATGCAATTCTGAATTACACGCTGTCACAGCACAGGGAGGTAATATTCCCTTTTTGTATGTCTTTAGTGGGCTGACAAGTAGTATGCTGCATTCACTTGTGTGCTTCTGTAACAAAAATTAAAACAAAATAAAATTGAAATTACAGAGCCCCTTGACAAAAATCTTTGAGAATATTTTACTATATAATGTACTACTAAAACCAGTCATTGGGGACAATTAAATGCAGCATAAAGCATGTCATTCTTTAATCTGCTTTTATGTTTTGATTAAGAATTGCAGATAGCAACGTGAAGGGTATTCTCAAAGCAAGGGGCATAATTGGCAAGATCCCTAGTAGTCATTAACTGAAGATTATACTTAAACTAAATACTCATCTGATTCAAAAGACAGAAATCTGTTGGGGCAATACAGCTCAGGTTCAATGAAATATACTATATTTTTTGCCTTTGAGGATGCCAAAAGCTAAAAGAAGTATTTAAAATCTGCTTTGTTTTATGGACATAATGAAAGAACAGCAGAACTGAATAATGTGTGACCTTCCTGGTATCCCTTGGAGCACACAGGTTACTATGTTGTGAATTAGTTGCAGTCTAGATATGATTCACTGGTGTCCACATTAACAAAGAATTGAAACAGTCCAATCAATAAGAGACAAAAATATTTGTCAACATCTGGAAATCCCTTTTACTGATCAGCTCTTAGAGGCTGGCAGTATTTCTTTGTACAAGAAAGATGTCAACAAATGAGAAGAAACTGAGAAAGTGGTAACAAAATGATTAATGTGCTGAAGAATTGATTAAGGAGGAAAGATTAAAAGACCTGAATATGTGAAATCACTACATGACAGCTCATATTTTATTATAGAAAACAAAGAAGGAGAAAAAATGTTTGGAATAGATTAGTAAGAACCAAGAATGCATATGCAATGGCAATGCAAGATGGGCACACCTAACAGGTAAGCGTATTTGTGCCATGAAATTTTTATGCAGATTCTACCACTGTTCCTGCTACCACTCAGAATAAAAGCCAAAACAGGTTTTAGTGTTGGGAGGAAGTGAAACTGAATAGCAAGGAAGAAGTATAAATTTGAAACTGGGTTTTGAGAGACAAGTGTTTTGCTTTCAGATGGCTACAAAACCATTTGTGTCCCATGACTATCACTGAAAATAAATGAATAAATAAATAAATAGATAACCAATAAAAGCACATAACCCCAAAATAAAAACAACTACTTCATGCCTCAATTTTCCCAGCTCCAAAATGGGCTCAGTGATATTTCTTGATTCCTGTGGATATTGTGACACCAAATTCAAGAACACATATGGTCCAGCAGGCTAGTGTGGGGACAAGGATTTATTATGTTAGTGGGGAGATGAGCTACGACTGACAAGACATGAGAAGAAATATATCTCTGTCCTGGTTTTTAAAAATCATCTTGTTGAGCCAAATGTTCTTTTTTTCTTGGTCAAGTCTTTCAGCTGAAGATTTTCTGGGAAAGGAATGGCAAAACAACTGCAAGAAGAGAAACAGATCTGGCACCATGACGAACGGCAAAGTGAAAAGCAGACAATTAGGAAAGAAAGGCTTTTGACACCGTTTCCCACAGCATTCTCCTCAAGAAGCTGGCTGCTCTTGGCTTGGACTGGCGCACGCTTCGTTGGGTTAGAAACTGGCTGGACAGCCAGGCCCAAAGAGTCGTGGTGAATGGAGTCAAATCCAGTTGGAGGCCGGTCACTAGTGGCATTCCCCAGGGCTCAGTGCTGGGGCTGGTCCTCTTCAATATCTTCATTGATGATCTGGATGAGGGCATTGAGTGCACCCTCAGTAAGTTTGCAGATGACACCAAGTTAGGTGCGTGTGTCGATCTTCTCGAGGGTAGGAAGGCTCTGCAGGAGGATCTGGATAGGCTGCACCGATGGGCTGAGGTCAACTACATGAAGTTTAACAAGGCCAAGTGTCGGGTCCTGCACTTGGGGCGCAATAACCCCAAGCAGAGCTACAGGCTGGGAGATGAGTGGTTGGAGAGCTGCCAGGCAGAGAAGGACCTGGGAGTGATGGTTGATAGTCGGCTGAATATGAGCCAGCAGTGTGCTCAGGTGGCCAAGAAGGCCAACAGCATCCTGGCCTGTATAAGAAACAGTGTGGCCAGCAGGGCTAGGGAGGTGATCGTCCCCCTGTACTTGGCTCTGGTGAGGCCGCACCTCGAGTACTGTGTTCAGTTTTGGGCCCCTCGCTACAAGAAGGACATCGAGGTGCTTGAGCAAGTCCAGCGAAGGGCTACGAAGCTGGTGAGGGGTCTGGAGAACAAGTCCTATGAGGAGCAGCTGAGGGAGCTGGGCTTGTTCAGCCTGGAGAAAAGGAGGCTCAGGGGCGACCTTATCGCTCTCTACAGGTACCTCAAGGGAGGCTGTAGCGAGGTGGGGGTTGGCCTGTTCTCCCATGTGCCTGGTGACAGGACGAAGGGGAATGGGCTAAAGTTACGCCAGGGGAGTTTTAGGTTGGATGTTAGGAATAACTTCTTTACCGAAAGGGTTGTTAGACATTGGAATGGGCTGCCCAGGGAAGTGGTGGAGTCACCATCCCTGGAGGTCTTTAAAAGACGTCTAGATGTAGAGCTTAGCGATATGGTTTAGTGGGGACTGTTAGCGTTAGGTTAGAGGTTGGACTCGATGATCTTGAGGTCTCTTCCAACCTAGAAATTCTGTGTGATTCTGTGTGTGTGAAAGAAGATGAAGGTAAATATCTGTAAGACCTCCCTGGAGATGTTGCTGCCTCCAGAATCAGTGAGCCTTTGGGGCAGCTTTGAGAGCTGGGTAAGGGTATTAGGGTGCTGGGGGAGCCACAGAATGGCTGCTGACCCGCTACCAGCATTGCTTGCCCCAGAGCCGTGATCAGCTTATATGGGATGGGGGTGGCTTAAAGAGGTGTTGAATCGCTTCATCAAGCTTCTGCACCAAGAGTTGGACGTGCCCTAAATCCTGGGCAACACACTGAGGAGCTGAAGTGTGTGGGAATAACACGGAGGAAAGTCTGTGGTGCTGAAAAATAATTTTAATGTGAATCGATTAAACACGAAATTTAATAGCTAATTAACTACATATGGAACTAAATGATGTAACAGTTACCACCTGGTTCTTTAGTGACTGTCTCAATTGTGCACTCATTTTATATTATCAGAATGCAGCGGGATCATATCCTGAAGATCCCTATTTGTATTGTTCAAGTTGTAAGTGATGAAGGTGGCAGATTTTGGTAGTTGTCAGATGAAATTTGGGGCAGTGAGTGAGTGAGAAAAAAATGGGGACAGAGAAATGAGTTCAACTATTGGACAAACCGAGCGTTTTTGATGAAAAGAACAAAAATGAAATAGTTTGTAGGAGAGGTCCTGAGGTTTTTGTTGAGGCTGACTCTAGATTTGGTTAGACACCAAGGTCTTTGGTTCAGGGCCAGAGGCAAGGGACACAAATTGAAACACAGGAGGTGCCGTCTGAATATCAGGAAACACTTTTTGACTATGTTGGTGACAGAGCCCTGGCACATGCTGCCCAGAGAGGCTGTGGGGTCTCCTCCCTGGAGTTCTCCAAAAGCCACCTGGACGTGGCCCTGAGCAGCCTGCTCTGGGTGTCCCTGGGGGGTGGGACCAGGCGGCCTCCAGAGGGCCCTGCCAGCCTCAGCCATGCTGTGAGTCTGTGAGCACTGTTCCAGTTTGCACTCTGCTAACATGTTTGATGTCTTCTTCACAAGTACAGGAATTGGAATTTATTTATTTTTGTTAAGACTGTGAGACTTATAAGTACAATTCCCTAGGAAAAAAAAAAAAAAAAAAAAAAAAAAAAGAACATATATATATATATATATATATAATGGCAAGGGCATGATTCTAACACCTCATGCATATGGATACATGGGGCTCCAGACAACTGTTTAATGATTTCACTAAATTAGGGATCTCTGTTCTCCATCTTGTAATCTAAGATGAAATAAAACAGTGCTTTCACAATTAAATATACTTTTTTTTTTTTTTTTTTTTTTTTTTTTCCAGATCTCTGGCAAATGAAATCTCCCTCACCAGTCTGGCAGCATCTCCCTGCTCTTGCATATTCCCTGTTTCCCTTTGGTTGCGCATCTTCCTTCTTACAATTACTGGAGGAAAATAAGGGAGAGCAGAAATGGTACATGCACCAGCAGCAGGCAGAAAAACTGCTGTTTGTGTTCAAGAGCTTGCAGAGGATGACAATTTTAGACAATCTGTGGAGCTTCCTACTTTCACAGTTGGAGGTGAGCAGAAGTGAAATTACTGTATAATTGCAATAAAGTCATATTCACTTGCCAAAGATGGAAAGTACCAAATGTGACAGGATTTAGCATGATCTCAAAGAGATAGATATCAGATCTGTCATTTCTTCAATGTGGCATTGCCTCAGCCTGTAACAATTTGTATTGCAGAAGCAGCTTGTTCAAACTCTTCTAGAGTTTTTTTTGCTTCTTTGGCTGGCAGGGAAGTTTTTTTTTTTTTTTTTTTTTTTTAATATATATCAGAGAACAGGATAAGAATGAGTACCCAGCTGGCACAGTGTGAATTTGCCAATCAGGCATGACTGTATCACTCACTTAAGACTAGCTAGAGGTGCCTCCAGACAGCACAACTCAGACACTCAGACATGGCTCTTCTACCTAAAAAAAAAAAAAAGGCATGTCTTTTATTCCAGGACCCAGGAAAAAAAATATGAAAGCTACCTCAAACCCCATTAGATTTACTTACAATCTATCTGGACTTGCTAAAAGCTTTCATGTGATGCCACATAGGGATTGCCTAGTTAAGCTGAAAGAGCTAGGGAACTGAAACGATGCTGCAAATTCAGGTGGGAACTTGCTGCAAATGACTGCCCTGGAAGGGAACATATAAAGTGGGAGAAGTTAGTCCTGCTGTTTCTTCAAGTTTGTGCTGGGACCCATAGTTTATATGTGCATGTAATTTCATTAGCATGAAAGCTAGTGCACTCTAGTCACAAAGAGCTGGGCAGGACTGTCAATACAAAGGAGGTTCAGAACATCTTACAGAGATGACTACATAATCTTGAGAACCGGAATAACAGAAATGAGACGAAATTCAATAATGGAAAAGATAAGGTCATGCACTTAGACATTTATAAAAAGCATTTTTATTATGGACTGTAAATGACAGACAAAGAGAAGGAGTTGCCTGTATTAGTCACTCACAGTGTGACCCCAAACCATCAGTGTGATCTGGCCATATAAAAAGCAAATTGCCTGTATGAAAAATGGTCATCTGGGGAGAGACTTCATCTGTTGCAAAGACTGGCAATACTTTGTGAAAAGATGTTACATGTTTCATGTCAGCTGTGGGGAAGAAAGCTGAATTCAAGCTGTATGGAGCTGTCTGAGTTACAGGGGGAGCTTGCTGGTAGGCTTGGCAAGTTGAGAGTGGCTGTGGTTGCTGCCTGGACACCCGTTATAGGTGTATATAAGGCAAGGGACAGAGAAATGCCGAACTGCAGCACCGTATGGCACAGGGACACCTGGCTATGAACTGGTCTTTAATGTGTTCAGGCTGGGCACTAGGAGGAGCTTTCTGACTCCTGGGGGAAGTTGTGGTGCAGCCCTCCAGCAAGAAGCAATATCATGTGTCAGGCAAGGTGGATCCAATTGTGTTTATGGAAAGGGCTATTTGGGGCATTTGCTCCAGCCATAGCGAAGCACTAGCTTCAGAACACAAGACCTGTGGCCTGGTGATCCAAATGGTTTACCTGCCCAGCAGACCAGATGCAATGTGCAGACGTGAGCAAGCTTTAAATAACCTCACCAGTGCAACCCAGGCAGCTGAGGGGGAGCAGAGCAAGGCTTCATGCAAGTGAGTGCACCTTACCTTGCTGAGGAGGATGTCTTCTGACATCTGGCACCACAGCTCACAAAAGGAGCAGGTAATTACTGAGAAACATTTACATGGCAGAGGCAGCCCGTACTGAACTCCACAGGCTGGAAGGAAAGTGCTCTTTCAGACTTGGTGATACAGGGCTTGCCTCCCCATCACCGTATTTGAAAGGACAACAACCTGACTATGTGTGCCTGACCTCTCGCCTACCCAGCTTGCTGCTGGATTGATGGCTTTATTCCCGACTGCTCCTGTTACTAGACTGCTCTCAGGTCTCATCACACAGGAGCTGCACCTTAGGGCAGGAAGGTGTCATGAAGCAGCAGAGGGACTGAGGACATGGGCAGCCCTTGTTCCCAAAAAGTGCGCAGTGTGCACTGTGGATGGAAAAACTTGCACAAAATGGAAGTGACAACGGGAAAACAAATCTTGTTGACAGTCCAGCTACCTCCTGTGCTTTCCCTGCGTAAAACAGTGATGCCAGACCAGCCAAAACTTTCGGCTAGAGCAGGATGCCGAGGGGCTGTGCTCGGGATCCCTGCTGGCCCTAGAAAGGGGCTGCGGGTGGGTGTCTGGAAAGCCCCCGGCCGACAAAACTGCTGGCTCGCCAAAGCCCCTGCCCTGCCGGCGAGCTCATTTCCTCGGATGCTCCCGGGTTTGTGCGAACGCTCTCCGGGCGTGCTGGGCACCCGGACGCCCAAAAAACCCAGCCCCAGCCCCTGCGGCTCCCCCGGGAGCAGCGGCGGTGCTGTCGCCTTCCCCCTCGCCCCGCGGTGCATCGGGGGGCACGGAGCCGCCGGCGGGTGCCGGGGGAGGGGGCTGCCGTCACGTGTGCTCCTTCCTCCCACTCCTCCTCCTCCTCCCTCTCCGCGGCGGCGGCAGCAGCCGGCAGGGCTCCGCTCCCTTTGTTGCAGCCGGAGGAGCAGCACAAAGGAGCGCGGCCGGGGCACGGCGCGGAGGCGGAGGAGGAGGAGGAGGAGGAAGAGGAGGAAGAGGGGGAGGAGGCAGGAGCAGCAGCAGCGGCGGGGAGGGGGGAGCTCCCTGCTCCCTGCGCCCCTCCCGGGCCAGCCCTGCCGGCTGCCGGCGGCGGCGGGGAGCTGGGGGGAGCCGGCGGCAGCTGCGGCTCCGTGCGGCCGCCTCTGCGGGGATGCTGAAGGGGTACCGGGGGTCGGCGGAGAAAGGACGGAGCCGCCCGGGCGGCGCCGCGGGCTCCGCTTGATGCTGCGGGCCTGCCGCCGCCATCCCGCTGCTCCCCGGCCGCCCCTCGCCATGGTGGCGAGCAGCCCGGCCGCCGCCCGGCCGCGACCCCCGCCGCGAGGGGGACCCCCGGGGAGAGGGAGAGCGGGACCCCCCCTGGCGCTGTGCTACACCTCGGCCCTGCTGCTGTTCGCCCTTTCGGCGCTGCCCGCCGGCCGCGCATCGCACCCCGTGCCCGCCGCCGAGTGCCAGGGCGGCGGCAAGGGGAAAGGCATCAACTGTTCAGGTAAAGCCCACGCGGGAACGTGGGGAGGGGGGCACACAAAGCCTCCCCCCCGGCACCATCTCCGCGGGTGGTGGCGAGGGAGGCACCGGCGGGAGGCAGCCCGGGGGGCGGCGACCCCATGCCCGTGCACACGGCTGGTGGGGGCACCCATCCTGCCCTGCCCTTCGCGCTGGGCGAGGCTCAGACACGGGAAAACCCGGGGGGGTGTCCCGCTTTGGGTCCCCCCCAGCGGTAGGGGGGTGTTTTTTTTGGGGGGGGGGGTAGGAGGGTGTTTGGGGCTGGGCTCAGTGTAGGGGAGCAGGGATGGCGCGGCGGCAGCGCATCTTCAGGGATACGGGCTTTGTAAAGTCGGCTGAAGTCAAGGCGTACACCGTAAAGTTTACGTTTTGTTGCAAACACCCGTTTTCCTCCCGCAAACCGGCAAGGCGAATCCGTTTTTCCCCGGAAAATAATTAAAATAAAATTAAAAAAATCCCGGTGCTCGCCTCCCCGCCGCTCTTTTTAAAACAATGGGCTGTGCACCCGGCGGGAGGGCGGCGGGGCAGGCAGCTCTTCAGCCGTGCCTTCTCCAAGGTGATGAACATCCCCGGTCCCCGCTCCCAGCCCCGCTCCCATTGTCTGAAGCTGGGTGCGGAGGCAGCCGCCGTTCGGAGAGGCTCCCGGAGCCGGCCGGGAGGGGCTCTGAAAGTGCCCGGCAGCTCTCGGGGAAAGGGGGAGCAGCGGAGGGACTCTCCCCCTCTCCCAGTCACATTTTATAATAGGGATAATATCATACTATTAGTAATAAAATATTCTCAGAGCAGCGCGCATCATCGCAAAATGGTTTTGCAATATCAAAAATCGCACTGCTGGTCACTCTCCATGAGCTTATTTGTTCTTAATTTACCCAGGTTTCTCACCCACTGTATTAGTGCATGATACCACGGTGCTGCTGTTTTGCCTGACTTTTTTATTGTTTGTACAAATACCGCTTTTTATTATTATTTTTTAAGAGAGTTTAATAGGTTAACGTGCCACCAGCATTAGAGGCTTACCCGTCAGAGACATGTGGGTCATTAGAGCAGAGCATGTGCATAAATCAGGGAGATTAAACATGGAAGGCTGATGAAATATATGAGGAAGTTTCTAAGACAATGTGGAACGCACGGATGCCACTATTTAGAAACCATTACTGAAAGAGGGCTTTCCAACCTGGGACTGGAAAACCGTGTGCTGTATCAAACACATTCAGAATGTCACAGTCAAGTGAAAAAAGGCAGAAGCAAGAGTACATGCTGTATGTGTATGTATGGCAGGCACTGGTTTTAGTGTAACTATAAAAATGGGGAAGAAAAATTGCATTTAAAAATGCAGCAGTCAGATTCCGCTGTGTGGTAACTGCCTCATGCACAACCGCAGTGTTTTGGTTCTCAACATTAATTTTAAAAGGGCTAATATCAACACATAATATCTGGGACAGATTTTCCCCTCACTTGCCTCTGTATGGCTTCATTAACTTTTACTGGGTAAGTTACTCCCTGCAAAAGATGACTTCCCTATGTTTACACGTGGGGCCAGACGTTGACATTAGCACCTCTCTCAGTGGAGTGCTATCACACAGCTTGCTTTTTATGCAGGAAGTTATCCTTAAGAACTCTATCACTACTTTTTCTTCAAAAATTTGGACTCTCTAAATTAGTGTCCATATCCAGAGAAGCACAATTCATACCTTGCCCATTATTTAGTTGTTTTAATGTTTGTATCAGGTTGGCCGACTGCCTTGGAACAGTTTCTTAAACTTTTTGGGACGACCCCTGAGGCTGTACCATTTAATTATCAGTCAATTATGTAGCTACCCTTATTTATTGTTAAATTTTTAGGAAATGCCAAACTCCTCTCCTTAATTCCTCCAGAGTATACTGATAAAGAAAGCATTTGCTGTAACAAAAGAATATCACGAGGTGGACAACACAGGCAGATAACATGAAAATCAAGACTTTTTTTTCATCCTCGATTCTTCCCCTTCTGCACAACCAGTGCAGTTTAGTCTTTTGTTGAATTATTGTATAATTGCATCATCGCTGGCCAAGGGAAGATCATATAATTGAGTGATTAGAGCAGGAAGCAGGGAATAAAGACATAGTTGAAGTTAATTGATGATGTGGACTTCTATGCATTTGTTTGTCTGTTGATCTCTACTTTGCTAAGCTAAGAAAACTGAAATAGCTCTGTTTTACTTAGAATGCAGTAAAAAACAGAAGTTGGTATTTTTTTCTGGAAAAGACAATAACCAATAAATTTTAGGGTTTATGTTGTAGGGGTGTTACCTTATTCCCAGCTTTACCTGTAGTCATCTTCTGTAGCACTTCTGCTACTCGCTGACTGTCTGTAAGTAGGATGGAGTAATACTGTGATACTTGCTCCCCCACTCGGGTTATGAGCCAGCCTTGTCCTTAATAAAGAATTCCTGTGAACTGCAGGAGGATGTTAAAGCATCCCAGGTGTGAAGGTAAGTTCAAAAGGTGGTTAGTTCATGAGCTGCACAGGGGAATTCCCATGCTGCACGTGGGAATGCTGAGTTTTAGTCCGGCTGAATCTCCCGCATGAGACACCCTCTGATCGTGTGTGTGGCAGCCACAGAGGCTGCAATTTACTATAACTGCCCAAATGCAGAGAATTTCAGTGAGGTACACAGGCTTGACAGGGGGGTTTGTTCAGTGCATTGGCTTGGATCTGGGTACCCGCTGTTAATTAGCAGTGATATGTTTCTGTTGGTAAGCATTTCAACTTGTTCCTCCTTCATGCAATCATATATGCTTGTTTGGGATGATTTCACATGCTTCCTAGGAGTCTCATGGGCCATAGGCTGCCCCTGGTTTCTTAAAGTCTCTTTGAAAAACGTGGGTGAAGATAATTTTATCTTAATTTTATCTTAGCTTATTGAGAACTGAATGAGGTCAAGGAAAAATTAAGGACACTTACTTTTTCACAGAATTCCTCTTCTGAGGAACACAAATGCCTTTCTTTTGCACAACCATAACATCTCTGTAATAGCTCATAGATGGGAGCAGATAGAAATTGCTGATTAGGGAGAGGGAAGGGAATGGGTAGACAAAGGAAAGTATCCATCCTGTGAATATGATGGCTGAGAATATGATGTGCTGTTTATTGAGCATAGAAGTATAAGCTGTCAAATAAGCTTGTAAATTTTTAGACAGAACAGCAGAGAAAGCTATAGTGGAGCCATCCTTTACCGTACATACATTACCTTAACTTTCAATATGCTTAAGAGAAATGGCTTCTGCCCTGAAATAATTCATAGGGTAAATTAGACAGAGAATGTAAAAACAGTAGGAAAAAAAAAAAAAAAAAAAAAAAAGAGGTGAAGCAGAGAATATATTGAGAAGTACAGGAAACACCAGCAAAACTTGTGTGTTTTGGTATTTTAAATTATGGTATGATGAGAAAAGAGGGGTAGAAATCAGCAGTGGAACTGAATCATCTTAAGGCTGGGCAATGAAAGGGAGTTCTGAAAAGGGATGGGAGTGTGAGGTGTGGACTGGTACCTCAGAAGAAGGGAGTAAGGAAACACCATGAGAAAAGATACAAAACTGAGAAAGGGAGCAACTCACAAAGGATGGCAAGAATTAGCCATGTTGTATGTTCTTATTTTCAAAGCATGTTTGTGTTCATGTGTGAACAGAGCTTTAGAGAAAAGAGAAGAGCAACAGGAGATGACAGAAATCAATGCAGATAAGGCAGGAACATCCAGGAACATGATCATAACCCTGAACAGTATAACCACAGAAGAGAAAAAAACACACTAGTTGTTGATTTCCAGACACATTCAAAGAGGGAGCAGTGCATTTAAGTATGGCTCCTGTCACTGTTACTAGAGATGCATGTGGTAACAAAGAAAAGGAATACCTCTTTTTTTCTGGCCCTTGCTTCTTGTCTACTTCCCACCATTGATGAAACTCCATCCCTTCAGAATTTGCAAGTCTTTGTTTTCGGTGTCTCCTGCTGTTATTGTTGTGCCCCCATATCTTTGATGTGCAGCAGAGGTTGTGGAATTAGGGACTTTATTTCCATTACTTTGTTAGATGGCATCCAGTCTGTTCTCCAGACCCCATAGCTGGGATCCCCAAGTGTACTGTTGCTATGCTAGCAGAAGAGGAACAGCATAGACATTTCAAGAAAAAAAAGTCTGTTCAAGTCTTGTCTGTGTACTATTTTGATGTGGTGTCTATAACATATTCTTACACCTGCTTTAATTAAGGACCAGCAATGAAGAATACATCATCTGCAGTTTGTGTGTGGACAGCTGGTGGTGCTTTCTTGTTCTTTGCTTAACAGCTTGTGGGGGTTATAGGAAATGGCAAAATGGGGGTCGCAGACCTCAAACTGAAGTAGTATAATACGTGGAATATCTTGCCTTGGTAGACACCATCTCTGCTCAAACATGGCCCTTGCCTTTGCTACTTCTGCTTCCTTGCAAAAGGGTTTGGCAGTCACAGATAGACACTGGGAATTTTAAAAACTACCTGCCAAAACCAAATGAACAAGAAGCTGGTAAGATTAGAAGCACAGCATTTGAGGCACAGCATTTGGGGCACAACCTCTAAGTGCCTAAGAAGTTTCCTAGGGAGATGACTATTCCATCACCTGTGCAAGGGTTCATGTCCTAGAAGCTTCTAAGATATGTCAGCACTGAGGAGAAGGCACACTTTCAAAAATACTATCTACCATTAGTGGCTAATTACAGTCTTAGAGTTCAAACTAGGATAAAATGTCACTATTTTCTGGTGTGTTGCCTGTTATGTACGAGCTGTTGCAGCTGAAAGCTTCACTTTTTTCCTTAGGATAATGCAGAGTCTAAAGCGACTCACATTGGCACATCTGCTCTGTGAGGTGAAGACTTGAGTGGGTTGGCCAAAATGAGTTTTGCATATGCTCTTTCTGAGTCTGGGCCTTTGTGCTGTCTGAAGCTTGAGTCCATCTCCTGTCCCCATGGTGCAAGGGAAGAGCTGGACAAGAGCATGAAGCTGCCTTGGCCCTGTCTGTGCCCAGTCTGCCTGGCACACGTGAAGATGGATTTGGGTGGCTGTAAGCCTCAGGCACTGTTAGTCATCAGTGCTTGGCCTCAGATTCGTGCCTGAGCTCAGCCAGAATCAGATGTGGCCTCAGGACTGGCTTTTATACATGTTTGTTTTGGTGTGTCATTCTAAGGTATACAAGGCCAAAAGAATTTGTGTTAATGGTACGAAGCCAGGTTGGCAAGAATGTAAAAGCAGGTTGGGAGTACAGGTTCAGGTAAATTAGCCTAACAGTTTTAAGAAATACATGTCCTATTTGTTTGTTTGCATAGCTAAACCTGATCTAAAATGGTATACACAACTTGAGTAATTGGTTATTTTTTCTAAGATACTATGACTTATGTTCCCACAGATGAATTATAACAGTCTAGCCAAGTAAGCTGTGATATGTGTTTGTGCCAACTGAACTTCTGAAATAAATGATCTAGACTCA
This sequence comes from Heteronetta atricapilla, assembly GCA_011075105.1. NCBI lineage: Eukaryota > Metazoa > Chordata > Aves > Anseriformes > Anatidae > Heteronetta > Heteronetta atricapilla. Next base: position 94,807,728 of record CM021732.1, read on the forward strand.
GTCAGGTTACATATCACTTTGAGAAACTATCATAAGGCATGAATATAAATCCGTCTTAAGTAAAAAGTAAAAACAATAATTAAAAAGAGAAATTAAAACTCAGGCAGTAACATGTACATGTCTGTTTCCCCTTAGTGTAATTATTTAGCCATGAAATGTCCTTGCAATGCAGATTTGTATGCTGATTAAAGAGTTGAAAGGTAATTAATGTGGAATTGAAAGTGTCAGAATAGCAGAAAATCATCTCATAACAGGTGTCACTCTATCATTTGCACTAGTGGGAACTGATGGCCTGATGGAGCAATTGAGGCTTGACTGAAGGGACTGGATATGTTCCAATTTCTTTACCATTTCTTGAAAAATGGAAAAGAGGAGCTATGTTTATCATGGCAAATATTGCCAAGAGAACCTTCTTCCTGTACCAAGATCTCTCTCATAACTCCCTTTACAGGGAAAACAAGAAATTTCTTTATTAAGACCCACTTATTGCTGTTGATGTGAGGATGTTTTGTACTTAAAGCCTGATGGTGTTCTTCTAAAATTGACAGTAGGGTGGATAAAGCAAACAGTTAATATTTACTTGGATGTGGAAAAAAAAAAAAAAAAAAAAAAAAAGAAAGAAAAAAGAAAAAGCTGTGGTCAAGATCTTTGAGGAAAAAAGTATGAAGGCAGACAATCCAACAGATACTGACAAGAGGCTAGATTTACTTTTTTCTTATAAAGCGATGGTCACATTCCTCCACTGATCAGTAAATTGAAAGTGATCATGACTTTTCCAGCCTGTGGACAGACATTGGCACATATCCATAGAGAGGGTAGAAGCAGTAGTTTCCAGAATAACTATAGCTGTAGCTTCTAGAGAAGAAAAAATGTTAAGCACCAGGGATGTTGGAAAAGGATCAATTTTTCTGATTCTAGATGACTACTTATCCTTCCTGGTAAGTCCCTACAGATGCTATAGAACAAAAGTGGAGTTTGAGAATGTGTTGGTATTTTTGAGATAAAATCCTGTCTTGTCGTAAGCATTCAACGGTATCCAGTAGAGCTGAAGACTGAGGAGGTTCTATGTAAATTATTCTCTCTATCAGTATATATACATATATCTTTCTATCACATGAATAGCTCAAGATATAAGAAAACTATAATTAAATAATCTGTTATAAACTAAATAATTCTATCTAATCTAAATTCTGCAGTTTATTCTTGTGTCATCTTGAAATTCCAGCAATTCAGAAATCCAGAGAAATACAGGAAGGAAAAGAGGAAGGGTGTGAGAGAGTGGAGTTGTATTCTGTGGAGCTCCTAAGTGTGTAGAGAAGAGCATATTGCACTAAATAAATCCACAGTCAATTTTATTATACGAAACAATTTCTTGACAAAATGGTTCTTCTTTTTTTAATACTTTTCTTCCAGAAAAGGATAGGAAGATAGAGACAAAATCTGGTTAAGACTAAATTCAGCAATCAAAATTGCCATCTGATGAAATTAAAGTTCCCTGGAGAACTTCATATCTGTTCCTAGGTCTTGATGAACAGCTACAACATATCTTTAGTTCCAATTTCCTTCACAGCTGGCTTCATGGGGCTTTGAGGTCAGAATTATTTCCTCTTGTATTAGGGAGATATATAGTAGCACCATTAGTTATTTAAACATTTGGACTTCATTGGTCATATGTTCTTTAAATTGTTTGTTTGCTTTAAAGAAAAAATGGCAGGTCTGTTTATTCTCTTTGAGATTCTTACCAGGGAATATCTGTCTTGTGTGAAGTTGGGAGCAAGACTCCAGTGAAGCTCTTGGAGCCCCTGTCTGGGTGACCAGAGACATTCTCTTCTTGCTGGCCCTCTCATGTCCCCAGACCCAGCTGGGAAGGGGCTGGGAGACTGAGCAGGCCTTTGCCTAAATTTTGCAGAGGTGCATTTCTCTGTTCCGGATACCAAGTTAGCGGTACACTGATATCAACATTCAATTTTTTTGAGTTGCTGTAAAAAAGCCTTACTGGTCACAGTGTGTTTTTGTGAGGAGGCGGTGTTTAACTAGCAAATCAGGATTTATTTTAGGATAATTTAAATTCTAATTATAGTAGACAATTTCTAAGGGCTGAAAAGACGAGTCTTTTCTGGTAATAGATTATGTGTTACAGCAACAGTGTTTAAAGGATCTGGTTCAAAATAAAATTAAATCCTTGTAATGCCTCTTTTTTGACTTAGTATTATAAAAATAAATTCAATTGCAATTACAGTCTCGAAACAGTCACATTATATAACGGTGTTCAAGCTGGCAGGATCCTCATCCACGCTTCAAAAATAGTGTTAATTAAGACCAGCAGGAAAACATGTGAAAATGAAAGAGGAGAAAAACAAGAACAAGACAGAACTGTCAGTAAGTTTTCTGAAGGGATTTTTTTCCTCTCTGTAGCTAACACATCCTCCCTGTGCCAGCTTCTACCAGGCTGGGACCTTGCTATATGCACCTTTAGATCTTCAAAGGGCATGAACAGGCTGTGTGTTTTCCAGGCCTCATAGAGCATCCCGCCAGGCACAGCTGATGAAGAGGAGCAATGAGCTTGGCAAGCAAGCATGCAGGTGGTCAGGATGTGGAGCAGCTCTTCTTGAGTCTGGTCTGGAGGCAAAGCCTTGGTGGGCAGCCCCATTTCAGCTACCTGGCCTGCTGGCCGGTGACAGCTGGGTTCCTCAAGGCAAGACCCTGGGAGGTCTCTCCTCTGCCTCACACTGACCACATGGGACCAGCGTGAGAGCAGATGGAGGCAGCTGGGTGAGCCAGAGACCAGGCAAACTCCGGTTAATCTGCTTTTGAGTGCTGTAGTGTGTTTGAGATGAGCAAGAAACGCTTAATATTAGGAGCTCCAATGGCTTCACCCCAGGCCCAACCCGGCTTATTTCCCAGACGACACGCTGCAGCCCAGTTCCAGCAGCCTGCAGTGTTCACCTACTGCAGACCAAAACACCTGCGTCAGATGTGTTTAACCCTAGTAACTCCTGTGACACAGCACCTGATAATGCAAGAAGGAGCACCCAGCCCAAAATGAAACCATGCTGTCACATCCATTTGAATATGACTGTAGAAAACCTCATATAAACACACTTCAGCAGTGGGTGAGGAAGTGCTTCGTTGCTTAAACCTGAAGCATGGAGAATTGTTTGTTGAATATTACAGGAGTTCGACTTGCTCTCCTATTCGGAGACTGGTTCACATACAGTTTCAGACGTATCTACAAATAATGAGTGATTAGATAAGCAAAAGTTGCTGAATTTCCTCCAAAAGTTTAGTACAAACAAGAATCTTCACAAATGCTGCATAAAAGTTTGAGATCTGGGCTAGCTCAAGGTGTCAGTGCATATGCAGAAAATGCCAAAAATAAACTAGGCATACAAAACGGGGGAATGCTTTTGAAAATAGGAGTTTTAATCTTTAAGGTGTCTGTAAGCCACACAAAGTCAGTAGGTGTTTGGTGGAGACATCTCAAACAGTATTTTCAACAGGTATTTCCCTAGAAAGTTTGATAAAAATTTGTGTCTGGATAGCAGTTTGTTGCTTTAAAACTTGGGGAAGCACTGATCTAATTAAATCTTTACGTTTTGCTAATTAGCATTGACTCTGTGCGCTGCCTTTCTCTGATCCCACAGGGAGAGGCAGAGGTCAGGGCATTGTGCCAACTGGGTTCTCCAGGGCAGAGGGGAGCAGCAAAACATCCTTTGAAAACCTAAAGGGATCCCCCTGAGCCACAATGCCAGGTGTAGTGGTGGCAGATGAGCTGCTACCTTCCTGAAACATGGTGTTTTAGAATAGATTTTCCTTCATCCTCCATTTCTTGTAGAGGTTTACTATGAGTTTTGCAAGGCAGAGTTCCTTTTTCCCTGTCTTGGTTGGGAGCATCATTTTATGAAAGTATAGTTTCAGGGTTTAAAAACTGAAAATAAAATAGGCAGGTTCAGGTTAAGGTTATAGAACATTTTTCTCATGCAAAACATGGATTGGGAAGACAATTTGTTTAATTGTATTTCATCTCTAGTTATCTGCAAAGGATGTCCTTTTGTTTGCTTGTCCAGATAGTTACGCCTACAAAGAATGCCTTTGTGAAAATGGGTGTATGTGCTTGAAATGTACAAAATCAGTTCTGAGATGTAAGAAATACTTTTTTTCTTGTCAAAAGCCAGTGGTTGTGATAGGTAGGAAACAAAAACTTTGGCTAGAAGAAGCAGAGAACAGCTGCCTTGTTTTTTTGTTTGTTTGTTTGTTTTTGCTAAAGTGAGAAGAGGTATATCATTATCTCAGTACTCTTTGTTAAAATCCCATCTGTAATGTAGAAGAGTTATCCAGGTGAGAGAACACAACCTCCACATTTGCAAGGGATATTCATGCCGCTGGCTGAGCAAACAAAGAGGAACTGTGGAACCAGGCTCAGAATTTGAGTGTTTTGGGTGATTTATCTACCAGATGGTAAATGCAGTCCAACGTAAAAAATTAGTCTGGGAGCAAGGAATCAATCATCCAGCACACTGGTCAGGAAAGGGATTTGGGTGTTATAGCAGAAAAATTAATGAGCTGGCAATCCACTGCAGAGCGGCATTAAAACAAAAAGATACTACACTGTAATAAAAGAGTCCTCACACAGAAGACAAAAGAGATGAACGTTATGCTTTATTAGACACTTGATAAACCTAATCTAAAGCAGTGTATTACAAAAAAAAAAAAAAAAATCCTAAATCATTCAAACATAATGATTAAATAGTTCAGTATTGAAACCTGCAAATAAGAGTTAAAGTAGGAACATGAAGTTTTTTTTTACTGCCTTCACATTTGTTTCCCAAATACATAGTCTGTTGTGTCACAGGGATTATGTATTGGTATTCTATATTGCAGAAATATGTATTTCTGTGCTATTTAAAGTCACAGTACAATGCATTCAGAATTATCTATAAAAGATTATGTAAAAGGTACCAGTAGTAGTTATAGAATAAGTATTTCTCTCTATAAGGATCTTGAAAATGTGTCCCTAGCCCCCTTCAGTTACTCAAGGTACTGAATTCAGCATACTGCCACTCGAACAACCAAAAGCTCTACATGACTTTTCTCTGATTTTTCATGGAGAGTCTCCAGCTAAAAGGACTGCGAAAAGGTGGCTCCAGTGTTCATTTTCCACTTTTATTTTTATTTTATTTTATTTTATTTTATTTTTAATTCAGAGGATTGGGTGTAAGTTAGGTGTTTTGGGAGGTGATGCGATGTGCAAGCTTCTTCTGGGGAGATGAAAAGCAGCAGCAGGACTGAGCCTTGCTGGTGTGGGGCTTCTTGCCACAGGTGGAAGATGTGGTGGCGGATCTCATCTGAAGCCCAATGCAGCAACCTGACTTCTGTGATAGCTGGTAGCTTGAAGAAGTGGGTTGGAAAGTCCCTCTCTTCTACTGCAGAAAGCCACATGAAAGAAGTAGGTTGGAAAGTATCTGTCCTACTATGGAAAGGTACCCGAAACTGCTCTCATATGTCCTCTGTTTTTATTATTAACCACTTCTATTTCTGAAAACAGACAAGGAGATAAGAAGATAGGAATCCTTGATGCCTTACTGTCCACCAATTCTGTTTCTTCTTTGGGGTGTCTTTTTGTTTTTTCCTTGGAGGTTGGGGTTGGTATGTTGGTGAACAGCTAGTGAAACACACAACAAAAATCTTGTCCCTGTACATCATATCCATGTAGTACCCAGATTGTCTATCACTTAGTTGGTATTTCCTGGTTTTTGTTTTTGTTTTTATATGCTTCCTGGAGAAAGGTTTCCACAAACACAGGGGCAAGAAAGGAGCTGATTGTCTGACTACAGAAACTGAGGAGTGAAACCCACTACCTAGGGCATTTTTTTCAGAGTGCTAATCACTGCTTAAAATCAACAAGAGCTCCTAGATCATAGTCCCTGTGATTTATTTATGTACAGAAAAACAAACAAACAGATTTATCTATGTACAGAGTAAACAGGAAGATCCTGCAAATATTAGTCTCACAGAGCTGTACTGATTAAGGGTGTAGAAACACTTAATGATTTTCCATAGGCTGTTACAGGAGCTGTAGCAAAACCTATACCTAAGGGATGGACTCAACCGCCTATGTTTCTTGCAGACAGAAAGACATTTTTGCCTTAAAATTATGGAGGGCATGTCAAAGTAGCTTCTGATACTGTGCTGGTACTTATGTAGCTTCAGTGCAGCAGGTTCAGCCTTAGTGTAAATAGCAGCTATATCTTCACCACTGGTTGTTTATCTCAAGGCTGAAATTGGCCTTTTACTTCTCAGTTATATGGGTGTGAGACAAAGGGCAGAATTTAGCCATGTATATATTTACATATGGGGATTTCTGCTTCTCCCCCTTTCCCGCCATATTTGTATGAAAAATTGTTGGCTCTATTTTCCTGTCGTTTTGGAGGGGCACAACGTTGCTGAAGAGGGCTGAGCCAGGGCTGTGGGCTGAGGGTGCCTACGGCCCTGCATTTGAACAGAAAAGGTGGGTTAAATTCAGACTGGCAATGGCACAGGATCTATCAGTGCTGTTGCAGTGAGATGATTCAGAGCAGATGCAGTTGTGCATCTGTGATCCTGGTCTTGTGCCCCCTTCCTCCCCCCTCCCTGAGTTGCTGTATGAGGGGGGAGGAAGTGACTCCCCTCCTTGCACACTGGGCTGAGTGTTGGAGGACACCTGGCAAAACCTCAATGTCCTTTTCTCCCTCTAAATGAGGGCAAAATGAGAACCAACAAGTTTCTTGAATCTCTTCTCTAAAGCAGGTAATAGAAGCTAATTTATGGCAATTAGGAAGCCTCCCTCAAGAGCTGTAAGCTGACACCGGGCACGTTTTGGCACAGGCTGCTCACACCGTGCTCCTCAGCCCCAGGAACCACAGGGAAGACAACTCATGAGCTGGCTAATCCGGCGTTACATTTGCTGAGGGAATCCCCAGCGGGGAAGAGTGAATAATTTCCACCTGCTTTGTGCTGCATGAGTGGCACAACAGGAACGAAGGCAATCGATGAATGTATTCAAAGGAGAGGCAGGATCTTGGCCGTATTTTAAATAAAGGCGTTTTCTTTGTCCAAAATGTGGGGTGTCACAGCACCTGGTTGTGTTGGCTGACTTGCCCAGCTGGTGGGCAACAGAGTCCGTCAGCTCTCTGTACCTGCAACCCTGGGGTAGCAACCAGGCACGACATGTGGATCCCGTGCTGTAGCATGGCTATAAATTCCCAGCCCCTGAAAATCCTCTTGAGACCATCAGAGGGGGTTAGCAGAAGCTTCAGGAATCACATTTCTCCTTGCATTTCGGTAAGGATAAACGAGCAGGCAGAAAGGAATTATTATCTATAGATTTAGCTGACAAGACTCTCCGCGGGAGGTAAACGTATTTCAGTAAGCCGAACAACTCCTCAGCAGTGATTTTTTTTTTTTTTTTTTTTTTTTTTTTAGTGTAATGCAGTTGTTAAAGTTTGAAAGCAGCAGGGCTTGTGACTTGGCTCTTTCCTGGTCTGTAACTCATTGGTATTACAAGAATTCATTAAGTAGCCTGAATGAGCGACCAGGGGCTTGTTTGTTTGTTTTCTCCCCATGACTTTTATGTCACTGGTGGTTCTGTTACTTTTCCAGGGTTTTCCTGACTGTTTAATTATGGTTTTCAAAACCGGCCCTAAATAGTATAGTGTATGGCTGTTTGGAGGAGGGAGTTTATGCAAATCTAATTATTCTCCAGCACTATTCGTAGTGTTTATGTTTCAGGGATATTACACAAGAGTTAAATTATCTCATTTCTCTGTATACAAAGTAGGATTCTATTGTTATGTTTACATAGGTATGTGTATCATAAGAATACATTGCAATAATTTTTTAATTTACAGATGTGTTAAGGGATTGTAATGAGACCAAACTGCAAGAAGAAACTGATTTTTTTTGGTATTAATTTGAAAACTAGCAGATTTAACCATTACATTTTAATCTCATAAATGGAAAATACTCTCTTGTTGGAATTAGCTTCCATATAATATTCTGAAAATAAAAAGGTACTTCATCTTTCATTTGAAATCAGTAGCTACTTAAGGTATTTTTATAAATTCTTGATTTTAATGTAGACTGGCAGGGCCCATAGAGAGCCAAAGGTATAATTCCCTCTAATTAAGTTTTCAAGTGTATCCCTGTTGTTTCCTTCGTGAAAAGGTCCATAGCTTTAGAACAGTCAATTCTGGGATTAAAATCTTTCAGAACACAAACACTGCAATGTCCTTGAGTTTTTTCTTTGTTTAGGTAACTCACACTTTTATATCCATTTTTTGTTTCCTATATCTAGCTAAGTTCTGTAACTCACTTAGAAATAGGCATTTTTTCCTGTGCTTTTAGATAGACAGGTAATATTTGCATAAAAGAAGCTGTTGTACAGGCTGACTTCCATGCTCACAGTCTGTCATCCATATGCCTGAGGAGATCTCCTGTGTTGTTGAACCATTGTGGTCACTATTTCTGCACTGAAGCCTGCTCCTCAGAATTGTCCATTTCTTTCTGATTGATCCTTATATGTACTATATGCTTAACCATATCTTATCAATGGATTATTATTTTTTTTTAATCTTAATAAGGAGCTTATTTTAAAGAAATGGAATTAAAAGAATAGACTTTATTGACATTATTATAAGAATATCTTGCTCGTATAGCTTCTGTTCAGATATTTCCCACTTCAGGAAGATAATCAGTAACTTTTTTGGATGTATTTTCAAAGATGTCTAAAACTTGCATATGGACCAGAGTAGTCTGAAAACTGCCTTGCACCTTTTTTGTGTAAATTAATGTTTGGTTGAAAACTTGAATGTTAGGAAAATAAGGTATTAGGGGACTTAGATTTTTTCAATAGGAGTTAGTATGTTCACTGAACAGCTTCCACTGATGTTAGATACCACGTTCCATTTAAATTACTTTGAGGAAAAAAAAACAAAACAAATAAACAGAAACCCCCAAACCAAACCAAACTTAAAAAAAAAAAAAAAAAAAAAAAAAAAAAAAAGAAGGAAAAAAGAAAAGCATTCAGGCAATGAGACAATAAGAAATGCCTAATTAGTGAGTATGTCTGGAAAGTCTGATTTGAGCAACTTGTCTAACATTGCACAAGGACATATGAATTGTATTTGCTCAAAAAAAATAATAATTTGGGAATCTTTTTTTCTGAGTACTTGATTTGTTCTTTCATTATGGCTTACCATAAGTTCAAAATGAACTTATCTGTAAATGAACTTTCGATCTGTAATGAAAGGAAAAAGACAACTCTTCCCATCAGCAGCTAGGGAAAATACTGAAATTTCATAGGGGAGACTGATTTTTAAATGTCTGTGAGCAAGGTTAAAACCATTATATCCTGGCAGAGACCCCTCACTTGAATTCATGGCATAATGGGTACCATTGAAAGTAGTTCTCCTATATCAACCAGCACCTGGAAAAAGAGATTTTTTCTATACACTGGCTTGAAAGCAAAGACCTTGCAATTCCCATCTCTCTGTCAAGGCCTGGAATCAAGTGTATTGCAAACACTTGACAGCCTACAGTTTCAGGTGGATTGGTTGGATTTTCACCTGGCAGAAAAAGATGGCCTGAGCCTTGGAAAACTCAAGCCCAAATTAAGGTATGGTTTTATGGAGAGTTGCCATTGCCCATAGTTCCACCCTCCTGCTGCTGGCTGTGCATCCCACCACAGGCCTTGTCCCACCTCAGCCTTTAGTAAACCCCACTCTCAACCAAGTCTCCTCAATAAGGAGTGGCACACCAGTAATGCAGCAGAGTGGGTATTTTCTTCTCTCAGTGTTATCAGTGGCATCCTGACTGTTTTGACGAGTGCCAGATGCAACAGGGCCATGACGTGGAGAGCAGAGAGAGGTAAAGAGGAGAATTGTGGCCTTGTCCCCATCAGCACCAGCCAGCAGCCTGCAAAACCACATCCTCACTTCACCTAGAAAAAAAGTTGCAATCACTACAGGTGCCGGTATGTTATGTCTTATGCCATAGGTTCTTGTTTCTATGCTGAAATAATGGATGTCCGTATTTCTTCCTGCATAATGGGCAGAAAGCTTGTGGAGTCAAGATCTGATCTTCTGAAGATGGGCAGTCTGTGGGGGGTGTCTGTGAGGTGTGCATGGGGCCATGTTACCAGAGAAACTTCCTGCAGTTTTTCAGTGTAACTGAAGACTTTCAGACATAAAAGGTTTGTCCCCTCTTTTCAGAGTCTTACATAGCCAGCATAAAAGCACTGAGTATGATTCATTTAATTCGCCTTGTTCTTTGTGTTACACTCCACTAAATACACTTACTTTTATTTCTGCCATTCCACATGGCAGAATTTATCTGCAAGAAAGGAATTTAACTGCAAGAAAGCTTTTATAGACAGGGTGAAGCAGCAAAACACTAGGCAGGAATCTAATGCAAGATGTTAAGCACCGTCTTTCCGGAAATCGAGGAGCAATTAAACTTCTTATTCCACTAAATAACTTGAAACCTGTAAAGTAATACGGTAGCGTAATGGGAAGCAGCACTTAATGAGCTTATGCAGTTACTGCAAGTTAAAAACAGTTGCATGTTTGGCAAACAAAATACTGAGAATACATTATCATTAAACGGTGGTGATAATGTAGTCAAAACAATAGCAAAATACATAAGCTTCACAGAGCTATTAAAATTACTGTATGTTCTGTGAGGAGAAAAAACAGCTAGGAAAACAAAACACAGCTGTAGCAAAACCAAAACCCAACCCAACCCAACCCAAAACACAGGATTAAACCAGAAAAGCATGCTAGCTAATGAAAAAGAGCAATCAAGTTCACCTGGGATAGGAAAGGGGAAAAAAAAAAAAAAAAAAAAAAAAAAAGAAACATACTATAAACCTTTTATCTCAGAGGAATCCTCTTTTTTGAGTGTTAGCCTCTCCGGAAATGTGCTCAGTGGGAGATTTTAATCACCAAATCAAACAAGTAATAGAAACATTAATGATTCCTAACCTGCTCAAACTCAGCATCTCTTGGGTGTACTTTATCATCTGAACTTACAAGATCTGCATCTGCCAGCTTGACTTGAGAGCATGAAACTCGAGGCACAAAGCAAGATTTTTCTGAGATCTGTGTGAACTCTCTCCCTTTAGCAAGGCAGCTGATTTGAAACGCGGTATGAAGCATAGAGGCTTTTCCTTTGTGTTTATGGAAACAGCCTTCTCTGCTGGACCATAGGGAAGCTGAAGACCTGGTGGCTGTACTGTTCTTCCACTCCTGCCCCTTCCAGTCCAGCTCCCACAGTTTGTCTGTCCCACCTGTATTTTATTGGCTTAAAAAGAAGATCACTGGGGTAGATGGTGTCAGAAGGCTGAATGAAGTATTTCACCTTCACCACTCTCCCTTCTGACCCTTCCTTCATGGAAGACCCATAAGCTGGGTCAAGCCTGATCTGCCCTTCAAAAATCCCTGCTGACTGCTCCTGCTAGCCTCCTTGTCCTTTCTGTCTTCAGAGATGGATCCTGAGAGGATGTTCTCCAGGGGATTTTTCAGGGTCTGAGGTGAGGCAGACCATCTGATTTTTCTCTGGGTCCTCTTCCTTGACCTTCCTAAAGCTGGGAATCATGTTAGCTTTTTCCCAGTCATCAGGGACCTCCCCCTGCAACCTTGATTTTTCACGGGTGATTGATACCAGCCTTGTAGTCACATCAGTCAAATCCTGTCAGGTCCTTGGGTGAAACCCATCTGGCCTGATGGAACTGAACATACCCAATTTTTCTGAGTAGTCTCTAACCTATTGCCACTTTGCTGTTGGCTGTCCCTCGTTTTTTTCTGAACAGTGTTTATACCTGCTGGGATTTGAGAGCAAGCTTTGTCTATGGAAACTTCTAAAACAAAAAGGACACCAAGTGCTTCGGCCTGTTCTTTGATGCCTATTGCTTCTCTCTTCCCCATCCATCAACAGACACTTTTTTTTTCCTGAAATTCCTCTTGCATATAGCACTCCCATAGAATTGTTTCTTTTTAACCTTAATGTCCCTTGCTAGCTCCAGCTGGGCTCTTTTCCTTTTTTTTTTTTTTTTTTGGGCCAGAGTGCCCAGGCTTTTACTCCTTTGTTGCCATTCTGTATTTACACTTGCATGCTCCCTTTCTGTGCTTTCAGTTCATTAAGAATCTTCTTCTCAGCCAAGTGGGCAGGCTGCCAAAAAGGTGAATGCAAGACGGGGAACAGTCAGAACAATATGAAGGTGTACCTGTGAAAAACACAGTGGGTGACTGACTTTTCTTCAGGAGATAGATTTAGGCCAATGAGGACAGAGACTGACTGTAAAATGAAATGTAATGGTGTCTTTGTTTGTCCAGGACAGGACGTTGAGTACAAGGAGATCAGAGCAGGTGAAATGCCGGACTGATCATCCTGCTTTTTCAGTAATTTTTTTTTGTTGTTGTTCCATGCTGTCATATTACTGCAGCCATATTGCTACCAAGATAGGTATACAGAATTTACCTTGTCTTTGAGTCAAGAGGGGAGATGCCAGCAGGGAAGTAACAGAACCAAGACCTTTCTGAGGCAATGGAAATTTTCCATCTGTCTGTGTAGGAAGAACCTACTGAAGATTAGTGTCTAAGAGAAGCTGGAGAGGGTAATTGGCTGGATGTCAGAAAAGGCGTGGCAGGATGGCAGAGCAAGCTCTGTGGAATAAAGAAGGTTATTCATCAGAGAAGAGGAATTTTAAGATTAAAAGATCAGAAGGAAGAGTTTATTATTAAGTCTGGGTCAAATGGTTGAGATGGGCTAAAACAAGCAAGAAGGGAGAGGTCCAGTCAGAAGTCAATGAAGATTAAAATGGCTTGAGTTCAAGGTAAAAGTTAAAGGAAGAGGGAGAGGCAAATGTAAGAACAGAAGGAATAGCTAAAAAAGGGAGTTTGAGATGTGGACTTGGAAAGAAAGAGAAAAGGTTTTGCCGGACTTGAGGAGAAAACATGAGGCCACCAGGTGAGAGCAGCAGCCCTACATAGCATTGGAGAGCACGTCTGGGTTGTTGTGAGAGAAGAGGCCCCCAGTGGTGGTGAGACACAGTGCAGGAAGGGCACGACCATGCGAGCATGGCAGGAGAGGACACAGCAGCACAGAGGCTGCTGCCAGAAAAGAACAGCTGAAAAGGCATTGAGAGAGAGAGAAAAAAGAGAAATGAATGGTCTTGGATCCAGCTGAGGGAATGGTTAAGTGGAGGAAACAGTAAATTAAGAGAAAAAAGCAACATGATGAAGACACCAGAGAAAAAAACTCCTGCATTAGGAGGCAGGAGAGGGGAAATCTGTTCATCAAAATCTAATTTATTTCTTCTGTCTTCTGTCTTTCTTAAAACAACAAAAAGCAGTAAAAACAACCCTTCCCCCCACTAACATCTTTGTTTAAATGCTTTTATCAGTCACTGTGGTTTCCAATTAGAAATATATACAATATATATGTACTTTTTCTGTACTCCTCCATTTAACAAACCATTAGAAAAAATGACAGATTAAAACCCTAATCCTGAATATACTCACATGCTTAATTCTGAAGTCATATACTTATGTTATTAACTGTGTTGTTAGATCAGAGCTGGAGTGCTTAGCTGCTTTAATATATTAAAAATAAAGATGCTTTCAAAAAAGGATTTAGTGCTCTTTCAGATTTAAGAGATTTAGATACTAGATCAATAATACTTAAAAAGAAAAGAAAAAAAAAAAAAAAAAACATAAAAGTTGTGATTTCTGATCTGTGGTCATATCTTTCTACAACAGTAATTTCCACACATTTATCATTCAAGAGATTTTCAAATGTGCAATGAAAAGTTATTTGCTTAATGTTTATTGGAACCTTTGAAAATCTCCTAATTTACTTCAGAAAAAAAAAAAAAAAAAAGTATCTTCAAATCCAAAATTAAATCAAGATACCTGTGATGCTGGACCTAATCTGCAGTGACTGGATCAGGTCTATAAGGTAAAAATAGGTGGTTTTCTGTTTTGGAATCCAAAATGTGGAGCATGACCACGCTGGTTTTTATCTTCATCATTCATAACTAATCAATTTGAGACATTTAATTAATAATTTTTAATTGAGATTTTTCATTGGAACATTCAGTTGTGTTTTGTCTAGTTGAAAACAATGAAACTGTATTGTCAGGGTTTTCTCAGCATGTTCTGATTTTATTCCAAGACTACCATGTTAAAATGAATGAGGGTGATAATAAAGAAGTTTATAAACTCATTCAGAGACCATTTTGCAATCACCCAGTGTTAAATTTTTATCCCATAGCCTGTATGACAAAATGCACAAATGATGTTGTAATTTTGTATTTGTGACTTAGAAAAATAAGTCATATTCCTCTCTTCTTTTGCATAGTTATTATCCATCATAACTGTTATATTATTAGTCTGTCAAAGCTTAATGTAGACATGCTGATCTTACTGACTTTTATCTTGCCAGCTGCAAGAGATTCTGTGATGAACTGATGTAGCCTGATTTAGGTTTTCAAATCATTACATTTATCTATATACGTGGTTTTTGTTTGTTTGTTTGTCTGTTTTTTTTGGCATATTAAATCATATAGAATTGAAATATGCAAGTTGTTTTTGAAACGCATGATTCAGAAAGGATTATGATTTTTAACTGTGTTACAGGATCTTCCAGAAATCTAATGTTTCTTACTCTTCAGATCTTAATGTAAGTGACCCATAATTAAATGCCATTGGTATAATTTTGATTTGGCGACTTAGCAAAAACAATACATCTTGTTGTGTAGTACAGGCATAAGATAGTGCAAGTTCTGGAAAAAAAAGTGTTTGGAGAAAAACTGGCTATAATAAATGTTTCTGTATTCTAAGACCTTTTTGTGAAAGCTAATATTTACAGCTGTATTTGAAAACCATACATTAAATACAGGGACAGGTATGGCTTCTCCCTCATCCCCAAGGGAAATGCAGTGCACTGGTGTGCTGTCCCAGACGTAGCACGGACTGCTGATGGATTAATCAGAAAGCCTTCTAGCTGAATATTCCTCCCTTGAATGCACCTACCTGCCTAAATACGAGGCCTGCTAGCTCTGGGGAACCTTTGCTGACCTATTCAGGAAGCAGATAGGAAGACAATGTTGTAATGAGTGTCTGTTTTTCTTGTCATAGCACTAGGTCATCTGGGTCATACTTTGCTTCTATAATTCTTGCTCAGTGCTATGAGGAAGACAAAGCAAATAATCCGTTGCTGTGCTTATCTTGTATGTGCAGTGATTTTTATGTTAAGGTGTTGCATAGGATGACATGATTTCAGTGGTTTGACATTTGGGAGGTGTTTGGGTTTGAATGGCTGGATGGATATAAGAGTCAATGAGGGCTAGAAGTTGACTTGTTTGGCAAAAACCTACTCAGTGATTCCTAGATGATAAAATAGCTGAATTGTCCCCTGCATGACATTTTACAAAAATTCCTGGTGATAGCTTTCTGGTGGGATATGTCATGCCATTGCTTCACAATATTATATGCTGTATTTACCAATGCAAAATGAAGTTAGATAACTAGATATGACAGGAGAGATTTAGGAGCACAGTTTCTGTGCAGAACATGGTTTCATACAAGAAGGCAGCTAGGTCTCATACAATGAGAACAGTGAGCAAGGAATGAATCTCTGTAAGAGCAGTTTTTCAAAATGCTTCCAGGAATAACTTCACTTGTAAAAAGTTAAAAATATGAAAATACATGAAACCAATGTTAAATAAAGGTAAGTGTGGAAATTAGTTGCTGGGATTAAGGACAGAATTGTTTTGAGACTTTTGAAAGTGGAAGCACGTCTTCACTTGCCCCTCCGCTACACTCTGTTCAATGCCAATATGGGATTTTATGCTTTTGTCTTCCTGCACTGAGATGCTATGACTGCTGCAAGGATCTGAATCTAGATTCTGATCAAAAGTGAATGAATACAATGGATTAGTTCTGGACACAGTGTGTGTGTATCCAGGAAGTATGTATGCAGTTTTTGTAAAGTTGCATGGAACATGGCCTTGTGCCTATTAAAGCATCCACCACACAATGTGCTCCTGTAGCAGTAGTACCACAGTAGCACCACTGCCACTCATGTACTACTGGTAACAGTTACTCCTGTAGAAATTGTATGCAAGCAGCATTACTTCTTCAGAAACAGCACATATTTTTGAGCAAGAATATGTCTGCTGAAATTTGTGAGAAATGGTTTTGCAGCCCTTGGAGAAATGGTTTTGCAGCCATTGAGCCCATCTCAATGCTGAGTTCAGCTGGTACTCCTGTACAGGAGAAACGTGCCAGGATCTTAAACTTTCCACAGTGGGCACAGTTGAGACTTCAGAGACTTCCTCTGCAGTCCATTGCTTTCTTCACCTTGTGAATCTGTGCTCTTTTTTATTTTATTTTATTTTTTGGCTCTTGCTTTTTGCTACCGTCTCCCTTCCCCAGTATTATTCTTATACACAGCATTCTCCTTAGCCTGGTGATGTTTCATTATTTTATAACAGGCTTACGGACTGAAAAGATAAAGAGGGCCCTTTCACCTAATTCTGTTCTGTTAATATGTTGTCGTAACAAGCCCACAGCCGTGGTGTTTGAGTGCCTACCTACAGCGCATTAAGCAGAATGATAGCATTTGTCATGTACAATCCTTTGCTATTCTCTCTCCGTCCCCTGGGGAAAATTGTATGCTGATTATATTGCTATATTTAATGAGTTTATTAGTGAAGCAGAAGTTGAGGAGTAGGAAAATGCAGACACAAGTAAAAATATGGGAGGACCAGGTTTCTCCATCTTGTAGGTGCTGTAAAGCTGTCTGGGGCAGCTCACGGCTCGCCTCAGCAGGCAGGAGAGCTGTGCTGAGGGCTGGCTCCAGGTCTAAGGACTGTCACAAATGTCATCATTTCACATGCAAGGGACAGTGTGTTTGTGTGCTCAGTCGTGCTCTGTGTTGGCCAGGTGCCCTGTCATCTTCTTCCTTTGTTGAAACTCACATCTTCCAAGAACTCTTCGTGCTTTGTGTTCAATCCTGTTATTCATTTTTTTTTATTTGCTTTTCTTGTCTTGCACAGAGGTTGAATTTCTTGTGACAGAGAAAAGGCTGTTTAATGTTCGTATACTACACCAAAAACATTTTTTGTCTTCTATGTTTAACTGAAGTGGTCCCAGCAATCAAGAGAACATGGGAATTTCAGGCAAGTTTTTATTTCCCAGTGCTAGGAACAATAAGAAGACATACTTGTTGTGTCCTTCTCCAAGTAGCATCCTCAGTCCAGGATGAGTGAAAGAGCAAAGGTTTCATTGAATCCACCAGCAGTATCCAGTGTTACCTTCAGCTGTTCTGGATGCCACTTGTAGCCCTTCTGCTCAAGCTGCGGTGTGAGGTTACTTGAACCGTTCTTACTGACACCCCCTTATCCTTCTCTGAAGTACGTGAAGTGCCCGCAGGTGCTTAGAGCACTCAGCACATGCTGATTGTGGCTGTACTGGGAGGGTGTTCCCTCAGATGGGGAATTTCAGAGCTGTTTTTCCAGCCCTGCCATACCGAGCTGCTCCCTCCTTGGGCTTGCTTGGTGCCTGAGCAAATACACGTTATGTATTTCCCTCCTTCTGCTCCAGACCTCAATGAGGTGCAGACAAATTTGTCTCAATGTGTAGATCCACTTTGGAAACCATCATTTGAGTAGCCTTGTCTTAGAGATGCAGACCCTTTTTTTCCAGAGGTACTCAAGTTCCCTGCCTGCTCAGCTGCTTTTCGGTACACATATAAATAACAGGTTCTATCTGTATGTAACATTATGTGAATGGATTTCTTGGTGTTTTAAGACCAGTTTTTAATAACAATTTTAGGAATGAGTTTGGCAGGTTTTCCTACTGTTTCTAACTGAAACAAAAGAGCTCCTGTTTCTAATCTCAAAGCACTCTGCCAGTTCTTTAAAAGTACAAAATCAGAATTTCCATTGGTCTAAATCTTAATATTCCTGGGCACAGAATAGTGCCTCTAATCCTTAAAGGTGAAGTGGGCAGATGCATATGCCCTGAAAGCTGCTCTCTAACAGGGCTTCTTATGCTCCTGTGCTGTACCCAAAGCAATCAGCCTGTCCACTGACATCTCATTCCCACTGTCCAGAAACACAAATTACAGATCTTCCATTTGAAATATCCTTTTTGTGGGATGATTGGAGTACCGGGGTATAGAATTCCAAACTGGCTTTGGATTCAAATATGATAGCATACTTCAAAATAAAAATATTTACTACTTTAATATTTCATGTTTGTGATGACAGATTTATATGTTATTTTCTACATTTTTTTACAAACTTTTAAAACTGCTTTCTCATTTTACATGTTTATATAGTATGGAGGAAAAAAGTAAGACCTAGCAATTTATGAATTTAATATCATTGTAGCAAATATCCACAGAGAACTCATTTAAAAATGTTGTTTACTTAACAACATTTAAGAATGCAAATTATTTCTTTAGGAAAGGATTGTATTAAAAAAATAAGTCAAAATATTTACAAAATCAATTTTCAAATATGAGTAGTAAAGCAACTATTTTCTTTAACTCTTCCTTCTCATCTTGTTATAATTTCCTGACATAATAAACAGCCCGTCTACTAACATCTTTGGGGGAAAAGATATTTTTGCAGAAATTACATTGTACAGCTGTCCAGCGGGCTTATATTTATTGGATAATTAACATATACTTCCAGTTTCCATAAATCATTGTATCTGATATATAATTACTAGATTAATTCTGTTGTCAACAGAATATTTGGAAGGATACTCATTGAATGATATACTGCACTTTGTGTTAAATGGATGATTAAAAAATGAAAGTATTGCAAAAAGCATATGAAGCTTTTTTATAGTGCACTTGGTTTTCAAATGACCTTGTAAAACTAATTGTTTCTGGGAAAAGAGTCTTGTCCTGTCTTTGAAAACTTACATAATATTCTATTGTTATTTTATCTCTTTAAAGACAAGTTCAAAGGAAATCAGAAGTATTTTGCATATTTCTTTCACCTTAGTCCTTCACAGAGGATAATATTGTAAAGCTGAGGTTTTGCAGGTAGTCTTAAAAATATTGTCACTGAAGAAGTACAGGGAAACAGAAATAGCATTATTGCAGAGTAACAAAATTCTCTGGCAAATAATATAATTTGAATTTTTGAATATTGAACAGCTTTTATATAATTCAGATTCAGGCTGGATAACAAACAGAAGCTGTAGTAAAACTCAATTGAAACACGTGTGTGTGTATATTACCTTTTTTTTAAGCCTGGAGGAATTATATTTTTAATTCATCAAAAAATGTAAAACGGAGAAAAAGTCATCTGAGAATTAATTTTAGGACCAGAGGGGGCTACTATGAGGATACTTTAAAATAAAAAACATTAAGTACTCTCATATTTTTATGTCATGGGCATGTTGTCTGATCACTGCATTCACATGGCCCAGAAGTTCATTCCATAAGTCCCATAAAAAGTCCCTAATTTCTGGCTGAGTTACAACATATTTTTAGAGACATTTCTGTCTTGATTTTCAAAGATTTCAAAAGGCAGGGAATCCATCAGGTCCTCAGGTACATTGTGGTTAACCCTCCTCACTATCAAATCTGCTCCACATAGCTGCTTTGAAATTATTCAAGCTCCTGCTTCTAGCAGCCAAGCCTCGTTTTCCTTTTGTTTCCTAGATTAGAGTGCTCCCTACCATCAGCAGCCATCTTTCTGCATGGGTGTTTTTAGATGATGAGATGAACTCAGCTCTTCAGCTTCAGTCTGGGAGAGGAAGTTAGTGCTTGATGCCAGAAATTGTTATATTGTGTTTCCAAATCACTGAGATCTAATTGGTCCTAAATGTCTACAGGTTTTCTAAGTGTTGTCCTCACCTGGCTTTTACAGACCACCACACAGCTCTGGAGGATGTGGTGGAAGCATCTATTTTTGAGCATCTGAGCATCTATTTTTGTGTATGTGCAAAACTTTGCTCTAACATGAGCATCTGAGGTTCAAGTGATGCATGTGGGAGCTTTGTCCTCAAAATCCCTAAGTAAGACAGAGTGGTGTTTCTCTGCTTTTGTCCCAGGCATGGGCTGATAACATCTACTTGCCTTCCTGAAGAAAGTCTTCTCAAGGTCACCATTTGTTGTTCAGGCTTTGGAGCCTCATCAGCAGTTTCTGGTGAGCAGAGCCCAGTGTTGGGGTGTGCTGAGGTGGTCCGGGAGCCCTGAGGAGCTCCAGGAGTGAGGCAGGAGCCATGGCAGGATGAGCATGGGGACAGTGGGGATGAGGCTGGAGGCAGGGTGCTGAGGTTCTCTTCCGCATGGGTAAACCTCCACCAGACAGTGATGATGCACTTGGTCTGGGGAGCTGTGTGGCCGTGCATGCTCCTGGAAAATATTGTCGATGATGTCAGAGTCTGCGTTAAACAGGGATTTGAGATCGTCTCTCTTTGATAACCAAGGGCAATTTCCCAGTGTACAGTTGTCTGCCGCAGAACAAAGCTGCCCTTTGTGGGGGGAAAAAGAAAAGAAAAAAACAAAACAAAACAAAACAAAAAAAAAAGCTCCTCACAAAAGCAATTGCTGAATTGCTGGTGAGGTACAAATAATCAGTTTTGTTTGCATGGTTTTAATATAAAGCATAAATCGCAGATAGTAGTGAATATATACTCAACAGTATGCATGTACTTGTGCTTTTAAAAGGGAGTTTTGCAAAACTGATAATACTAATTGAGCTTTGAGTAAAAGCTGTTTTCAGCTAGCATTCATATTTTTAAAAGGTTTAAAGTTTAAATAAAATTTAAAGTTTAAATGTAAAGTTTAAATTTAAATTAAAGGTATATTATAATAAATGATTACACATACTTATCCATCCACAGTTTGGTGGTGCAGGGAGGAGAGAGGAAAAAATTAACAGAGAAAGTTTCCAACATGTACTTAAAGAGGTCCATTTGTAGTTTATATGTATGTGTATGTGGAGTCATAGAATCAAGGAATATTTATGTTGCAAGCCATCTCCAGAGGTCACCTCATCCATCCAATGAACATGTAAATATATACACAAATGTATGAACATATATATGTTATGAAATGAAAAATGAGGATGTTGATACAAACACGATGCTAGGAAGAGTAGTGTGTCAATAAGGGAAGCAAAAGGACACAAATGAGAAGAAATCAACACATAGCAGAGGTAAGAACAACACAGAGTGTTTCCAAAGCACAAGAGGATGAAAAAAAATAAAAAAATCCTCTAATAAAGGTATTGTTTCATTACCACATGGAAATGCTAAAAAATCACCAATAGTCATAAGGAAAAGTGCTCAGCTCAGGGAAGCATTCAATATATATTTTCTTCTGAATTCAAATAAGCCAAATGATAAATGCATATCAGGAAACAACGAGAAGAACAAATTCATTTCTCTTTCAACAGTAAATGGGGAGAATTTTAAACTGTACGTGGTGGTAATTTTAAAATAGGTAATTGAAGAGTTATGCCAGTCATCATTGCTCAATTTTAGTAAGTCTGAAAGTGCGCAATCTTCAAGGCCCCTTTCACCGATATTTAAAAGCTTTGAATGGGGTTCTTCCCTAAAAAATGCATCTTGGTGAAGATGGGATTACTGTCTGAGCAGCGCACAAGCCGAGGCAGTAGTTAACTTTGGACAAGGACATGGCCTGTGCTATGCAGGGGGGCATCCTCAAAGAATGTATTTAGAAGATATAAACACCTTTTGATCTAAGAATCAATGTGTAGTTAAACAGCTATCCCGGGTTCACTTCAGCAAGTTTTTTTACTTTTCAGATTTAGGTCTTATTGCTTGTCCCTTAGTAGACATAGAATCATGAAGGCTAGACTGCTAACAAGGCCTACATTTTGGGGGATGTGGGAAGAGGAGTGTCAATTCCTGTTAGCTACAAATTTCAAACTCATTTTGGTGACCTCTAAATCCTTTTCTGAGACAGTTTTACCATGACAAATCTCCCTGTTCTATAGACATGAACAACTTTTTTTTTTCTTTGTCTTTTTTTTTGCCATTGCCACAACTCAGCATTGTGGTATTAAAAACAATCCAGGAGTTGAACAAGCCTGAGCTATCAGGCAAAATAGATCATGCTGTAGGTCAGGCGGTCTCTGTCATCATTCATCCTTTCATGTGTTACATGACCTGTGAACTTTATTCAGATAAAGACTATATTTTCTCTCAGACCACTGATAAAAGTATTGAATGGTGTCAAGCCAAGAATAGATATCTGAGCATCTCATTGAAAATGCCCTTACAGAAGGCATGATTCCCAATTTACAATTATTTTGATTTATAAGTCAATAAGTGTCATGGATTTCTGTGCATGATTTTTCATTAATGATTCTAATTGAAGTGCTTTGCAAAAGTCTATTTTGCAAACATAGTTACCCTTTGCAAAGAAATAGTAATCTCACCAGAGAATAGTATCAAGTTTGCTGTCTGTCTTAAAACTGAGTCATGTTAAAAAAACAGCCAACCAACCAACCAGAAAAAAAAAAAAAAACAAAACCCCAGACAAATATATTTCAAAAAAGCGTCAGTGTACTCATTTAATTCCGTATCTGCTGTTGTGTGATTTTACTCAGGATCAACAGCAGCTTAACCCAAACTGTTAGGAGTGCATGATACAGTATTATTTGTGTAAGAAGTTGCATCTGTTGTGCAGTTTCTCCTGATTAGCTTGTCCAGCCCTTAATTTTCATTCTGCCAGAGGAAAAAAAATAAAAATAATAATAATAAAAAAAAAAGATTACACTCCAGAGCTGTCTTGGCTTCAGCAAATTGAGCTGATCCTCCCCTCTGAGGGAGGACCTGAGCAGAGGCCGCTGTGTGAATTTTCCCAGAATTAAAATGTTTTTTGTGTGTGTGTGAAAAACCAGCAACAGCACTTGTTCAGCCAGCTGGAAAGCAAATGGGCCTAGATTTGCACATCATTCAGATATGAGCCTGCACCTCTGTTGAAGAAGCTAGTTTGTGATACACAGTACTCAAGGGGGTTGGGGGGGAACAAAGCCTTGCCATAAAGTCAGCTCCAGCAGACAGAAATCAATGTTTCCTGCAGAATTCTTCTGGCACTATCAGGAAAGTGACAATCCAGATATCATCAGTTTAAATGAGAAGAAAGGGGTGATTGGAGAACATGGAAGAACTGAACACATTAAGACACAGTTTGAAGTAACGTAGCCAACCAGATAGGTCTAGAAAAAGAGGTGCTGCATGGAAGTCCAAGTCCCAGCGTATTGCTCAGGCCTCCCCAGGCAGCAAATAGAGAGCCAAAACCATCCAACTTTTTACTGCAATTGCAATGACTTGATCTCCAACCATGGTAATATATCTCTTACATTTTATGAGAAAGTTTTTGACTGATTCCAGCAAATGTCAACAATCTACATGACCTGGAGACTTAGTAACTAGTTAAGATGTGGACATCAGATATTCTCACGTTTGTATTTGAGTAAGCTTGTATTGCTGGCTAGTTAGCAACGTTATAAGACTTCAAAAAACCAGCCCTCAGCAATGGCTGAAAAATTAAGTATATGGTCTTACAAACACAGAATAAATATCAAAGACACCCTCACCAAGTCCATTTTCTGTAAGCACAGTACCAGCAATTTCTTCTCTGATGCAATCTTAGCCCTCCTGTTCTGAGTTGCTTTTTCTGATGATTAAAAAGGAAACATTGGCCCAGAGATGCTGACAAGGTTTGAGATAATGAGGTTTTGAAAGGCTCAGGTCTTTAAACTATGTGATCAGAAGAGATGGTCAATAATTGCTAAGAAAGCTTTGGGAACGTATGAATCTAAACACAAATGCAGGGGACTTTAACTCCAAACATCTCATTATTTTAACTGTAATATGGAGAGCTTGCCTTAACATTTTTATAAACTTGAGATTGGCAATAATGGATAATGCTACTACTTTTCTTTGCCTTCATCTTTCTTAATGAAACCTATTTTCATCACCAGTCTAACAGTAACAGGAATTGTGTACTCTCATTTCTGGAAACTGAATGTTGAATGGTGAATGTTGGGAATAGGCGAACTGGGCAATTGGCTTTTCCAATGAAGTCCTGGCCTGTTAGATATAAGTGGTATTAAATATCTTCAGGGCTGGAATATCACATGGATCATTACACTCAGGTGGGTAGAAGAATTGATTCTACTGGTTGGGAGAATATTTTTTATTGAAAATAACTACAAAGAGAGCAAGTCAGATTAATTAAGATTTTTTATTATTGGATAACAACTTTTTGGGGGGGGCGGGTGGGAGGGTAGAAACTTACCTTCTTAAATCATTTATCTGAGGTGAGAAGAGTCTGACAAAGGTATTTGTGCTCATATCTTACAAATGTAGAGAGCTGGTGTGTTGTCCCTTTAAGCTAAGAATGGCTTTTGCTTCTGTAGCTTTCTTCCTTTAGCTTTGATGGTAAATAAATGAACTCCTTAGGGTCTTTTTAGAGCAATCTGAAACTTGTGATGCTAAAAAGTGTCTCAGAAAGGAATAAGACTGTGAAATGAGTACTCTCCATTATACAACTGTCTTCCTCTAAGTGGTAATTATGATTCTCCTAAAAAAAAAAAAAAAAAAAAAAAAGAAAAGTACAAAAGCCAGCTGAAATGAAGAACCAGACAAGCTCTTTCCTCTCTTGCAAATAACAAAATGTGATTATTAGGCTCTTCCCCACCCTTCCCAGCATTCGGTATCAATTTACTTTAGCATAACATACAGTACAGAGAAATGAGACTTAAATGAATATTTAGATATTATACAAGAATAAACCTGTCAGGAAAATAAGTTAATTATAAATGCCTCCCTTGTATACAAGTTATAATTTAATTTTCTTTTGCATAATTGGAATAACAATAAAAAGAAAGAAATAAAAAATGTTAGAAATAAAATGAGTTAGCATTTTAATTTCCACCTTAAAAATTGAACGTTATTGTTCTACAGGTTTTGTTCTCTTCTTTCTTGTAACTGTTTGCCTTGACTTTCCAAAAAAAAAAAAAAAAAGTTAGAAGACAGAAGGTTCTTTTCCTTAAAGCTGACATCTACATTTATGGAACTTCTGGCAAAGATGTTTTAAACTCTCAGTTTAGTAAGCAGACTATTCTGGGGAATTTTGATGTCAGGAAAAACTATGCGATAGCTGCCTGGGCATCTGAGAAGACGAGAAGAGCAATCTGCGTGTTAGAATGGGGGAGAACCCCTTTGCTTTCTTCTCAGCAAAGCCACTGACTCGCAGTGGGACACCCTCTGATTTGAAAAAAATTAGAATAATTAGAATACTCTATCAAGATTTCCAATCGAGACTTCGTAGCCAGCACTACTGCTGCAATTACTAATGCATAAAATTCACAAGTGCGTGTTCCAGGTCATCGTTAGCTGTTTTGCAGCATGCCTGAAAATCCTAGTCTGTGCAGGCCATCTGCTATTCATTTTACTTATCTATAAATAGGTTTAATAGTGTGACTGACATCCTGAGACCGAAATGTATACTTTTAAGGGAATGAAATTTTAACATAAGAAACACTGTTCTTCCCATGTACGGATTTGATAAGAAATGGTTAGCAATTGCAGTGGCTGGTTTCTACAGATGCTGCTGCTCTTCCAGTGTAGGCAAGCCAACTGCAGACAGTAGAAGAAAAAGTACATTTGGTTAGTCTCCTAGAGAAACATAGGAGTTGTTAACATCTATCAGGTTGTGTAAATGTAAAAGATGGGTTTAATTTTGTTTTGGGGAGTTTGCCGTATATCAATTTTTCATTTTATGGGAACTTTTTATGTATTAGAAGGAGGTTGAATTGTTCTTGATTTTTCCTCCTTCCCACCCACCACCATCACCTCATGTTAATGCCTTGTGTGGGATTCACCTCCCTTAAATTTTATCTGGGTATGCTTTTATCTCTGCTCTACATTTCTGAGCCTAGCCTCATCTTACACCTGCCCCTGGGGACCTGCTCAGTCCACCGGTCCTCAGTCCCTGCAGTAAGGTGGAATGCCCCACTCTCTGGATTTCCATCTTTCCCTATGGACTCCCCTGGGAGCCCAGACAAATGGCTTAGACCATGCAGACCTTTAAAAACCAAAACACTGAAGTTAGGAAAGATGAGTCCAGCTCATGGAAATGTATGAGAGGGTGAAACAACCATAAAGTCACTGATCAACATCTTCTCTTTTGTTCAGAGGAACGTGCATCAGAGAGGTTATTTTATTTTCACTTTGTCATTACTTGAGGGATTAAATGTCTGCATATTGCTTGAGAGAGTAATGGGAGTAGTTCAAAAATGGGACAACTATGAGAAAAAGGCCAGAAAGGATTGCTAGACAGGTTCAGCATGCAGTTATGCAATTAACATTTGGTAAGCAAGAAGAGGAAAGAGCATTTATAAAAACATGCTGTGAATTTGTAATTCAAAGTTCTTTCTTTTTACCAGTCAGTTTTTAAAGACAAGGCTTTGAAGGTTAAATCTCAAACTTAAAGCAGTTCTAAAGTTCAAAAACCGTGTGAAGAAAACATCAGACTTGAATGTGTTTTCTGTGTCTTTCTGAAGCTTCTTCCAACAGATGCTTTTCTGTCCTCATAGATAGCTTAACCATAGCTTAATCAAGTTACACGTGTTTGAAATTTTTCATATATGCCAGCTGAGCTTCATAGTGCCCTCCTGACCACCCACCTGCCCTGACCACCAGCCAGAGCACTCCCCTGCCAGGAGGAAGGGGCAGATGCCAGGGGCAGAGCCTGTCCTCTAACCAAAACATGGCTCTAAGCCACACAGATGTTCTTAGGAGGACCACCCCATACCCAAATCACTAATTTTCCTTATAAACAAAGCATCTAGGAGGCTGTGTGCAGAATCCAAATCTTACCATGGTGACAAGAGGTTTTATTGATCCATCTCCCCTGTAGGAAAAAGTGGTAGGTGTGTAGATACTAAATTTCAGGACAAGCAATACGCTTTTTTATTGAATGCAATGGAAACCTAGCAAAAGCATGAAGAGGAAAGCCATGGAAATCTAGTAAAAGCATAAAGAGCACAACAATTAACACTGAAAATAATGAAAATTTAAAAACAATTTACTCCTGTTCACACTCTTCAATTAAAGACATACACAATGCTATCATGTTTTTAAGGTGGGCTGTATCTATATTTTCAGCTGTAAACTTGGCTAATTATTTTTTTAAAAATGCATCTCCATATTAAATAATTGAAAAAAAAAAAAAAAGGAAAAGGAAAGTGTAAACATCTATTTTAGCCAGGCAGAATTAAAAAAAAAAAATCAAATAAATCCTCAACCTGTCACAAGTTTTAATGCCTGTGTTATTATGGATCCTGCCCTTTGACACAGGGCCATGAAATGCTGCACAAATGACACATTTATACTCCCCCCTTGGGCTGGGTGGCTCTTTCCCGCTGACCCTCCAGCAGCCGCATTCCCTGTTTCTGACCGCTGCCTTCTTTCTTTCCAGACTGCTTGTCCTCTTCCCACCCGCCTGTCCCCGCCTGGCCTTTCTGTGACCTTCCATCTGTCAAAATCCCTGACACCCAACTCCCAGCCCCGTCCATCCGGTCACTGCTCTTGGCTCCATCAATTCACTTCTTGCCTCGTTTCTGTCCGGTTTGTCTTTAACCCCAGGCTATGATTTTCCTGTCTCAGCATGGTTTGTTCAAAGCATTCAAATCAGGCTTGTGCCTCCCCAGAAAACATCTGAGGACCACCCAGAGAGCCACTGCTGAAAGTACTGTCTTGCTTTTTCCACTTTCTTCCATCACAGCTTGCCTTCTGCAGCCTCTGCCTCCTGTCCTCCACTTCAGCTACTTTCAGGATCCAGTTACTGGATTATGTTGCTTTTAAAAGAGAAAATGAATATTATCCATTGCTGTTTCACCCCCCACACTTTGTCTCTTCCTTTCTCATTTCTCTTCCTATAAAACTCCTTTTCCCAGCCACAGCATTGAGACCTGATAACTATTTAGGAGCTCTTCCTTGTGCTTCTGGTCTCTCTTTTCTTTGTTGCTCTTTTATGTATAAATTGCCCCTCCCCCCCCCCCCCCCCCCTTCCATTCTCATTCCTTTATTCACCTTTTCCCTTTGTCCTGTT
The DNA here is from genome assembly GCA_011075105.1 of Heteronetta atricapilla. Taxonomy (NCBI): domain Eukaryota; kingdom Metazoa; phylum Chordata; class Aves; order Anseriformes; family Anatidae; genus Heteronetta; species Heteronetta atricapilla. The sequence continues at coordinate 94,835,886 of CM021732.1, forward strand.
GTGTTATGTTTGTACAGAACAGACACTGGTTTCTATTGTCCTCCAATAAAACTTTCCCTCCCCACAAATAGTCCTGTTTCAAATCCCTTTGGTCTTTGATACCCTGAAGACTGGCCCTGTCATCAGTTACTTCAGTGTGATTGCTTAGACTCACTTTAATACATCCCTTTGCCTATTTTTTTTTGTTTTTGTTTTTGGTTGTTTGTTTGCTTTGTTTGTTTGATTTTTGCATTTTTGCATGGCCTTCCTGCCCACCTCAAACTTTTGTCTTCTGGTTCTCTGTATCTTTTGGTCAATTTTCCATCTATCTCTCTGCCTCCAGCTAGTTGCATGTTTGTTTTATTCATAATTAGACTCTCAGCCACACAGTATGCTTCCTCTTCACTGAGTTTATTCTCTTTCTCATAAAATACCCTTACTCTTACCTGAATTTTCTTTCTCATATGGTGTCTTCTCTCTGCTGTTCCCCAGCACTTCCTGCTAGAGCTCTTTCTTGAAATTACAGCAGCAGCCAATACATGGATATAGGGCATGTCAGTGAATAGTAAGGGTTTTTGACTAGTTTTCTTCTACTCTTCTCTGGAAACCTTAGCGAGCAGTCTGTCATGTCTCAGATATATAGGTCTGTTCCAGCTTAGTTTGGGTGTGGGCCTGTCTTTCTTATTAGTTTCTTAAGCACAAAACAACCACACAAAACCTAATTTCAAGAAGCACAATGGAGTTTACTTTCTCTCTTCTGCTAGTGTTATATCTGCAGTTCCACACTGTAACAAATAACAGACCCTTTTAGGGTCTGTTTAAACCCTGATAATTACTCCTGAAAAAGATTTACCCTAGATGGCCTTTTCTTCCTACTCAAACAGAGAAAATAAGATCTATGTTTTGCCTCCTGTTTTGCTTATTGTAGTCTCTGCTGACACCTCCACCTCCCACGTCAAGCCCAGTGAAAGGCAGCCGTCAGAATCCCTGTCCTTGCACATCATTATGACCTTGTTATCTCCTCCTCTCAATCTTTGTGCTGACAGCTTTGACTACCTCTGGTTTAAATTTCTTGTTCTTTTGTCTTCAGGCCTCCCATAACTCTTCCCTAGCCAAATGAGTTCCTTTTTATTTAATCCTACTCCCATCTCTTTCTGCTCAGACCCTGCTGCTGCTCACACTCTTCTTTCTCCTTCTCACCCAGTCATCTCCCCTTAATCTAGGCTGCAAGGGCCATGATTTTTGTTGTCATTGATTATATCCATTCACAAGAAGCTTTACTTCTTTTTGGACAGACAAAGGAAGAAAGGCTTCTTTCATTTCTGTGCTTCCCCCCATGCCATAACTAGAGACACCTCACAGGCTTGCCCTGGTCACCTTGTCCATTGCTCATCTGCATCGGCTCTGCTGCTCTTCATGGTCAAGGTGCACTTGGACCTTTGGGAAGGGGAGTCTCTTTTCATCTGTACTTTGAGATCTCTAATAGGCACTCAGGCAATGCGAAAGAAGCTTTAATAATTAATCATGGCAATTCAGACATACAGATGACAGGGGTTTATTCTGGCTTCAAATATTTGTTATTCTCTAGGATGGATCTGATTTCCCCACTGTCGGCACTGAATTCTGGCCCAGGACACCACTGTCACATTTGAATGGTATTTTCTAAGTTTGAGCCTTTTATTTTAGTGGTGAAAGGCTTCCTGTATGCTTTGAAATATCCTAATCATATTGTATGTTTTATAGTTCTTTTTACATTAAGAAATCAGAGTTCAGTTATAAAAGATAATTATAGTGAGCTAAAATAAATCAATATTTTCATGTTCTTCTGTTTTATTATGCTTTTTGTTCACATTATCTTTCCCTATGTGGACAGAATTCAGTATCTTAACAGCTTCAAGTAATTCCTACTATTTTTGATCTTCTTTGAATGAATGAGTTAAAATCAGAGAGAAAGCTTCAGGTCTTCTTGAAGCTTCCCTATTATTCCTCTTCACGAGGAGTCTGTAGTCACCTGCAATTTAAATGTTTGCTTTTAGCTTCTTGGATCTTTCTGTCTGAGAGACATCAAAACAAATCTGTGTTGTGCTGTATTTTCTGCTTGGTGTCTGCAAATCCAATCAGTGCTGGCTTTCAGCTTAGCAGAGCTGCTGCAAGGTCAGTGGTGGGTACCCATTCCTTGGCACACCTGGCCAGAGGGTGGGCTGCAGCACAGGCAGCGTGTCTAGTTGGATGGAGAAATCCATTGGATGGAGAAATCTGAATGGAGAAATCCACTATACATTTTAGTCTGCCATAGCATCTGGCTACCAAGTGGCAAGCACAAAACCAGCTCAAATCTTGGGTTTTAGTTGTTGCATCATGCTGGTAATCAAGGGGAGAGCATTGTCTGAGCTCACTGAGGCAGCAGAATCTTCGACACTTAACATTTTACATTTCTAATATTACATTATCCTGTCTGTACTTTATCTAATGCAAATTTACTCCATTTTAGTTTTGATCTGTATTAGAAGAGTGATTTAAAGGACTTGAAGGATATGTTCCACAGGACTCCATTGAAAACTAATTGTATTTTATAATGGTAATGGGATTTGTCGAGACAAGGTGACATTCAGCATTGTCAATTGATAAGCCTCTTTTTTTTTCTTGATTTATATATATATATATATATGTATGTATTTATCAGCGGTTTTATGCTTTGCCAAATGGTTTAAACAAAAACAGTAGTATTACTCCATGGATGCTGTCCAGTTTTGTAGAGCTAAAAATCACCACTCATTCAAAAACAGTTCCTTGATGAAATTATTCTAAATCACTAGCATAAGTGATTTTTTTTTTTACTTACATTTTCTACACACTTTTTTCATGTATTGGAAGTAATTTTTACAAGAATCTACTGATTTTCTAACTGCCTGTACCTCTTAGGAAAACATTTTCTATCAGTGACTTGGGATTTTCAAAACAGCCATCGTGCTCAGCCACTTTACAGCAATCTTTTGTATCATCTCCCTCCTTATTTATTAACAGTCATAATTTCTCACTGGTGTGTCTTCCCCCTTCACAGCCACAGTATATTTATAAGAGCCCTTTTGTTCTCAGTTATCACTTTAGCTAGCATTAAATCATTCCTCTTTTCTGCTGCCCTTATCTTCTCTCAGCTAGGCTTGACTGACTGGTTTCTTTCATTTTTTACCTCTTTCTCTGCTTCTTTTCATACTTGGATCTGTGAGCAGTTCCTACACAGGCTATATTAGATACCTCTATCCCCTCTTTTCTGAACTGTTGTTTTCTGCTCCCTAACTCAGGTTTGCATTTAGATTTCTCCAGCCTTCTTCCCTACACCTGGTTTTGAGCACTCCTTTCTCACACTGATTTATAATAGCACGTAGTTTAAAAACTGATCTGCATTTCCAAAGATCTTTGTAAAAATTAATTACTGAATAGTAAAGCATTCTCTGAACACATTCCCTTTCTTGAATTCAAATGCTGCACATTCTACTACGAAGAGGTGAAGTAGCTCATGAATGAAAACCCTCAGTGCTTTCTTTCAATAGGCAGATGTGTCCTTAATCCACAGGGAAGAACAACTTCTAACTTGAGTTCTGGGCAAGCAGCTGTACAAAAATTTAGAGAAACTCAGTCTCTTTGAGGAGGGGGTATCCCTGCAAAGCTCAGTTCAAAGTTGCTTCTGGAGCCAGAAATAATTACAAATAGCAAAATGATATGGAGATAAATGTTCAAATAATTTACCTGCTTCTGTAGTTTTTGATTGAGCTTTGAATGAAATGTCTTATGCATTGATTATTTGCTTTTTAATGATCTTATCACAAATGCCTTTTAGAGAATAAAATATGCTTCTGAATGAGGATATGAATGGGCACAAATAGATCCTCTTCAGTCTGAATACCTGCCATTCAGACAGGATGAATTGCTTCTTGGAATTGTGCAGTTCCCCTGATCGGTTTCTATAGTCAGGAGCAGCTAAGAGTGCCAATAAAATGACAGACTTTCTGGGAGCAAGTCAGCATTGCTCTGTATGTTATTAACTTCTCAATCCCCTCTGCCCTTTGGAGACACCCAGCAGTCGAAAGGCCTGCATCTCCTTCTATGCTAATTTTGTTTTGGACCTTCTGAATAGAAGGTCTTAAAATGTAACAAAAAATGCTGACACCGTTGAAGAAGTGATGGTAAAATCACTTGTTCTCACTACAGCCTAGGGACATTTGGTTTTGCTGTTTCAATTCCTTGCTGTAAATCTGATGTTTCTGATAAAGCTGTTCACAAGCAGGCCACCATTCAGAAGAATGCTGTTACCTCCCAGGAGAGGAAGAGCAGCTGAGGCAGACCAGTAAAGACAGTAAGGTTTCACACAACCCTTGCACAGAGAGAGGCTCTCATCTGAGAACATGCCTCTGAAGGTCGGCATTTGAGTTCAGAAACATGCTCCTGATCCAAAAATAGAGCCTCTTAGCTGTCTCCACTTGCTGTGCTTTGATTTACAGCATGGAGTGGTCTTGGCAAACATGAACTGGGTTCATTTCAGAGACAGCTTGACTGAAATATGCAGGTCAGGGTTGTACCTACCATGCACCAAATGCAAGCATGCATTCTGTAGGTGGGCCCAGCCTAGAGCTAGTCTGAGACCGTGCTGGAACATGTGGTAGACATCAAGTCCTTAAAACCAAAAATTATATTTTGCAGACCCTCCTATTGTGCCACTCTGGAAGACTGAAATTTAAATCAGCTTTATCTAATAAAAACAAACTCGATCCTATTCATGATTTCTAGATTGCTGACCATGTAAAAGTATTTTGCTTCCAGCATACTTTGTCATTAATCTTTGTTATGTCTCATCTTTGTGGTTTTGGAACAACATGTTTAATACGAAGAAAGCTGCAGAAAGGTCTGACAGCCCAGACTTGGAAATAGTGTTATTTGTAGATAAGACAGCATCTTTAAGTGCTACCAGGACAATCTCTTAAGGTGCAGGTTTGGTATCTTGTCACATTTTGGTGTAGGAGAGCACGTTTTCCCTGTGATTTCTGCCCCAGAATGTGTGGCTGAGCTTCTAGTAGGACAAATAGGGCATTTTCTACAGCAAGCACTCTTGGAGACTTGGGTTGACTGTCACAACTTCTCTGAGAGATAACAGGTTCATTCTTTAGCATGAGGTATTTGACCATTACTGGGAACATTTGTTTTTCAATGGCTCTCACTGTCAGTAAGAGAGCACTAACATATTTCAGAACCTCTTAGGTGGTTCTCCACGTTCAGTGGCTGAAACTTGCCTACATGAAGAGGATTATGAGAAGTACCTTGTACGCAAGGTGCTGTTTTGGTAGGGGCTACAGCAATATCCCTACCTGCTGCTTAGAAGCAGGTTTAGCTATCTTGATCTTACAAGCAGATGCCTGCTATTTAAACATACACGGTGCCATTTCAGAAGGCCTAACTGTATTTATGCTTTCAGTCCCATACAGATCTCCCAGATACCTATCATGGGCACCAAGGTGACTTTGTTACAGGAGAAAAGGAAAGAGTGACATTTTTTTCCCATAGGATTTTCTAGAAGATGTTGTTTATCCTTGAATTACCCAAACTTGAGACACTACATAGTGTGGTTTCGTTTTAGCTCTGGTCATTCATTGTGAATGGGTCATGCATAACTTGGTAGCAGCATGATATCCCCTGTACATAACATTAGCACCAAGATTTTAGATGAAATGAAATTTGTCCCATCTGACTGCCAAATAAGCTAGAGTGTTTCTTTGCTAAAATAGCAGATGGTGCTTCATCAAAACAAACAGAGCAGTAACTTCACCTGCTCATGGAGACCCATTGCCTTTGCTTTTCTGTCTCATACTTCCGCAGAGCATAGAGGTCAGAGCTCAGTCTTGGAATAAAAAGATTTTTAGGCTGGGATTGTCGCAGAGGAAAAAAAAATGTTAAAGATATTGGCAGATGGAGCATGTATCTAAGCAAGCTCTTGGCATGCCCTCAGTTTAGTTAGTTGTTGCAAGACAGCATCCTTGTACACTTTGCTGGGCAGTTTATGGGATGTGTGTTTGTGATGGCAGAGTGTGCCTATTCCCAAACATCAGGATATGGCTCCACTGGTTCAAGTGGATGCAAAATTTTTGCAAAGTTCCCAGATACTCTATAAGGAGCAAGAGAGAAAAGACTTCTCAGTCCCACTTATTTTGATGGTGTTTTTCAAATTTATCTTCGTCAGACCCCAATAATTAAGATCCGTATATTTCTGTAGTTCCACAGCCACAAAATCAGTCATATTTCAGGGAATAGAATTCCTCCTGTAATGTGGACAACTCACATTTAGCATTAGAAATAACATTTCAAGTACCATCCTACTGCCTCGAGGAGTTTTTTTCTTTCTGTGTTTCTCTCCACGTATATCTGTGGAAGCCAGTTCTGTCCTTTACAAAGTCATTTTATTGTGGCTTCCAGTTAATCAGCTACTGGGAATAAGAAGGTTAGGTAATATTCATTTTGCCTTACAAGCAGGAGACAGAACAAGCCAGCTAATAAGGGCATGATATCAGAGCATAAATAGGCAAATGAAAAAGTAATAAGAGAAACAAACAAACAAACAAACAAACAAACAAAAACACTAGCCTTTATGAAAAAATCTCATGCAGATGTGGTAAAGAAAAAAAAAAAAAAGAAAAGAAAGAGGAAATAAACTGGAATAGACCTTTAAATAAAGGAATTATGTAGATATGTATCTTGATTTGGATTTTCACAATTGTTATTAATTTTTTAATTAAATCGGATCTTGTAAAATATGCAAGATTTACAGTTCTCTTATTAACAACATGATAACATGACAGTAATCCTTTTCCCACTTTATATTCTCAATAAAGCTTAGTAATAATCTATTTTCTCAATTTAAAAGCTTTCTTATGTCATATCTCAAAGATCAACTGCAGTCAGTTAAAAAAAATCAAAGAAATAATAAGTATGAAGTGACATTTATTTACTTAAATTTTCTTGAGTATGTTCCTTGTGAATGCCATTTCTCATGGTAATGCTAACATTTCTGAAAGAAAACATTTTACTGCTACAGTGATACTGGTAATATCATTTGACAGCATATCAAGATAGCTGAAGACCACTGGTAATTTCACCAGGCACATAAAATATTCTGTTGGACTGTGAAAAGGAAGAAAACAAAGCAAAACCAATTGAGATATCTCAAAGTTAAAAGCAACTTATGAAAAACTTGTTTTAAGAGAAAGAAATGGGAAATGTTGTCAAGTGTGTTTACATTATTATGGGTACCCATAACATAAATGGTGAGGAGTTATTCCAGAAATGACTTCAGCAGGCTTACCTCAGATCAGAAAACCACTACAGCTGGAATTTACCTTTTAAACACATCAGTATTATGCACTGAAGTCTGTGAACACATTTATCTGTATGAGCTGAGCCTAGAACACACTGAAGGCTGAATCTTAAATATTGGTAAACAGTAGTGGGACTCCAAGTTAAAAGAAGCAACAACTGCCCTTAATCCAGGCAAAGGAATTTGAAAGCTTTAGAAAAATAAAATAAAATAAATTTTTAAAAGTGTTAATACCTTCCAAAAAACGAATTATATGACTTTTATTGCTATTCATGACTATAAGCAGGTATTCTTCAAAGGTGACCCAAGCAGACTACAGCTTGTGAGCTGTTGTTCCCAGCTCTGAACAGCAGCTGAGCAAGACTCTAATGGCTCAGTTCTTGAAGTCTTTCACAACTCCTCAGCTGGGGTTTCTCTAGTTGTTGAAGAAATTGTGCAGGATAAAGGAGAGTCACGCAGCAGCTCCCAGCCTCTTCTGTGGAGCCCAAGGGACTTGTGCATCACAGCCAAGTAGAGAGGGTGTTTGCCATTTTTCATTATTTTCACCTGGGACTGTGAGAAGCTGCAACATGTTAGACTCATGCCTTAATCAGGAGAACCACTTATTGAGCAAGCCTGGAAACACCAGGGAGCTCAGAGCAGGTCTTGGACATATTGGTCACCATCACAAGGCCACATGATGCACCAAAACCTGTAGACGTAAAGGCAACTAGCAAACATGGCCATCAGATGTTTATTTATTTATTTATTTATTTATTTATTCAGCAGGCATCAATTGGCCTTAGTAGCAGTAAGTGCGCTGTAAAATACAAGATTTGAAAAGTACGTACAGTTTTACCCTTACATGGTAGAGTACAGCATCATCTATTGTTTGTTTCCCTCCTCATCCTGCTTCCCACCGCCTTGTGGTGTGTGAACGGATGAGTGCTGGCTGGGGAGGTGAATCCATTGTGCAGGGAGGAGATGAGATGGCTTGGGTTGTTCCTCACTTTAACATCGACCCGCAGTCACAATGCAAATGGGCTCTATTGACAGAGACGGCCAGCTGGCAGAGTATGTGTCTGTGCCTCTGATATTTTAAATTTAGGATGCCTTATCCTGAGCCATCCTTATCCATGGACTTGATGACGGGTTTTTCAGAGTCTGTGAATGTTTAATAAAATCTGTTTACCAGGAAGCATCTGATAGTTATCATAGAAAATGTCAGATAATTTATGTTCTGTTTTTCCATTCTGAGGAAAAAAAAAAAGTATATAACCACATTATATTAAGAAATATTTCAGTGGCTTGTACACAAATGGGCAAAATGCTATGTCAGATGCACAGCCCTGAGAAATGGGAACATGAGCTGAATAAAATTCTAGTTGCATTTGTGAATGCCTAATAATTGGCATGATAATAGAAGATTACAGATACGGGTATTGTTTGTATTCTAACCCTATTTTCAGTCATTTTCACGCTGCAGAGACTATTCCAAAAAATTATACCCTTTACATTTTTGTATTAAGATTAGCTTTATAAAGAAATTGAGATTCGTGAATGACACTCCAAATTAGCACTAAGGAAATGGTCTGGGGGAGCTGGATAAAATGGATACTGGAAAACCTATTGCATTTTCAATCAGATTATAATAATCTACCCAAGATAAGAAAGAAGTATCATTTTCACTTTTCTGTAATTATTAGAGGATAAATTCTGTGTTGTAAAATACAAAGATTTGTTTTTCACTCTCATGATTATTGCAGAAATGTTTACTTATTTTTCAAATAAAATGGTAAGCTTTAAGAATTCTTTTCTATTCTGATTAAGAGACGATATATGATAGCATAATACTTGAATTATAGAATTTTATATAAAAGGTATTAATGCCTGTGAGATTTTTTTATTATTATTTATTTATTTACTTATTTATTTATTTACAGATAAGTGTAAGCATTCCTGATGAATTTCACTGGGGATTGGGGATAGATGTGTAGTTGTTTCAGTTTAACCCTTCCTTTTGTGTTTACAGAGGAAAAGAAAACTAAAACCAAGGCAAAATATTAGTGCTTTGTATATTTGTGAAAGAAAATAAATTGTTGCTGGCAGGCAGTTCTTTCAGATGAGTCAGTTAAATGTGATTGGAAATAAAAAGCTACAATTTAAAAGCATTTTTTGAATTATACTTTTTGTAAAAGGAAAGAGCCTCTGCTTTTGACAAGACAATTTGTATGGAGACAGCTTTTCCATGGCTTCAGGTATTGTGCTCCAGAAGCAACAAAGAGGCAGTTGGTGTCCCCTTTGTCAGTTCAGCAGCTTCCAGTATCTCTGTGTGTGGCAAAACACTGTCAGCGGTACTCACTAATATTTCATAAGCTGAGAAATATAGACTGAGGTTCAGCTGAAAGGAATTTCTCCTTTTCAAAATCATTGACAGCGCACACAATCTATATGTGTACAAGGGAGTGATTTATTATTTGCAAAAAGCTACATTTTTAACTCCTTTATTTGAGAGTCTGATTGTGTTACCCAGACCTGTATGTTTCTGAGAAACTGTTATCTGTGTTATAATTTTTTTTTGCCTTATGCATATGGAAATGGAATTCTGCACCATTCCCACAACAGCTCTTTGTACTTCATCATCCTGGAGAGTCCAGAGAAGGGAGGATTTCCCTGTAGTCTGTGGTCCCATAGGTCTTCCTGGAGCCATTTGGGTTGCCACATTGTCATTCCACTGTTATTACTGAAATATTACACTTAGAAACCTGTTTTCTTTTTTAATGCTGGATTCAGTGCTGACAGCTTTGGTGGTTACTGGTCTGATCCTGTTTACTTTAGTGAAAAAGACAAAATGCCCATTGGCTGGAGAAGAGAGGATGCCAGACCCTTGGGCCTGCTTGGTTGCACCTGGTAAACAAGCCCCTTTGTCAACATTTAACAACCTGGAATCCCCCATTTTCTCTCTTACACCCATCTCAGCTTACTTTGCATAATTAAGTGAAAATAAAAATGCTTTTTTAGAAGTCTGTTATCGTAATCACAGTGAAGACAGATCTTGTCCTTCAAGCAATGGGGTTTTTATCTTCCTTCATGTTTTATTTACAGGGTTTTGGCTGCTCAACTTCTATTCCCACTGGAAATTCCCCAGGACATGCTTTATAACACTCTGCTGATGGAAGACTGGCAAACTTCCTCCCTACTAAATGGAACCAGCAGAATATTCTCAATTGGAATTTCTCTTGCAAAGGACAATTAGAAAGATGTTCAAAGTTTCTGCCACAACTCCTTAACCATTACACTAAGCAGTACTGATGCTGTGCTGTCCCACATGCTTTTAGAGGAAGCAGAGTAGCAAACTGCAAGCCATCTATTCATTTACTCCTCTTTAGTTCCTTTCCTCATGTTTGAATCCTGCACCACCACCTTGCTGTCAGTGCTTTCTTCCGTGAGCCTTCAGTCCTTTCCCTCATGCCACAGTTTTTCTCACACCTCTGTCCTTTGCCCTCCCTTCTTCATGGCAATGCAGGGATACCTTCATCCTCTCCACTTCTTTGTCTCATCCTCCAAAGTGTGTTGTCTTTTAGTCTGTAACTTGTATATGGGTTTGAAACATGACTTGCTGTATGCTGAAATGGAACCTTAGTGTGAAGAGTTCCATGACTGACCTGACTTCTATGCAAGCCTGTAATAGCTATGTTGAATAATTCTTGATGATAATGCTGGCAGAAATGGCTATTTTTTCTGTAGTTAAGGTTTAGGAATAACTGATATTTTTCATCTTTAAAAACAGAAAAAAAAGACATAATTACAGTGGGACAGGGTACCTCATGATTTTATTCCTACTGACAGCAATCAAGTGAAGTTAAACACTGATAGTGCCATAGTAGCTTCTAGTTATCTCAAATAATTTTGCTCTGCTTTGCTGATATTGAACAATGATTAAACTTGATAGCTAGAACCTAGCATCTCTGGGAAAAGGCATAGGAACCTTAAAATCCATGTTTAACATCTGGACACTTCCTAATGACCTAGACTCTCCCTTATTCAAATGTCCACTTGGAAATTACTCTGATTAAGTATTCACTATTAGCATGAGTCCAAAATTAGGAGTAGGCAAAAATTCTGACTCAAGAACTTTCTGAAGTTCATCGTTTCCTCTGAAGAACATCATCATTGTCTTTGAGCTTTAAAGAAGTATCTCATTCTTCAGCCAGATATCACTGTTATATCTAGTCCTGAGCAAATACTGCCATTTATACTGAATTGTGTGCAAACTTTCAGGTGCATGTACTACAGACATAACATCTTGTAACAGAAGGATATATTTTCACCAGTATATAACCACAATATAACCATATTTTCAGCAAGGAAGAATGCTAAATGCCGTTGTATGAATGTAGTGGAGAACAATTAATTAATTTGTGTTTAATCCATTTGCAATAGAAGACTGCCCTACATCAGACACAGTGAATATTGAATTATTTAGATGGGGTCAAATTATAAAGCATTGTGATGATTTGTAGTTCTTCCTTTTAAATGAGTAGACTTCTTAAGCTTTTCAAGTAGTGTGCAATCCACTTCAGCCTTTTAATAATGATGACCTTTGCTTCTTCAAACTCCTGGGTTTTTGATAAGGGTTAGTTAATTCTTTTGCCTGAATGTTACCCATGTGGTAAGAGATCTACTGAGATGAAATATGTTCTTGTTCTTTTTAATTCTTCCTTAGTTTCTGTCTCTGTTCACAGCTGTGCATGGAAATGAGTGCAGAACTTCCCCCAAGGTAGGATCCCAGCTTTCCTCCTTCTGAGAATGAGAAGTGAAGCAGGAGGGGGGCAGGAGAGAAATATACTTCCTTTCACCCTATCTGTGAAGGCTTGCTCTTGTTTCCATATTTTGTCAGCAGACAGAAAAAAAAAAGAAAAGAAAGAAAAAAAAAAAAAAAAAAAAGGAATTCAAGGGCAAACATTTTGGAGCCTTTGAGGTGCTATTGGTTTGTGTTTTGCCTGATTTATACATTACCATGCATGCGGAACAGGCGGGACACTCATCCCTCATGAAACAGACTGGAACACTTTTTGATGCTTTTTCTCAGACCTGAGCATCCCAAATACAGTCTGTGTTATCGACCCACATATTTTACAAAGAAAATTCAGTCTAGCACCCACCCCAAACTGTTAAATAAGGAAATAAGTGTTACCAGAATGTCAAGTGTATTCCAGCTAGAAGTGGATACAGCTTCCAAATTTATCGCAATAACTTACCCCTTCAGATATGTGTACTTTGGGGATAGGCTCTTGAAAAATGTTCATCATTTCTCTAATTCTGTTCTTCCTTGAATTCAATGGCAGTAAGTGGGACAATGCAGAGCTCATGAAATCCTACTGCAACCCAAAGGCAGATTAATATTAAAGTTCTGTGCTAACAGAAAAACAAACAAACAAACAAACAAAAAAATATTGTTGAGTACTTAAGATGCTCTCCAGCACTTCCTAATGAAAAGCCTGATAAATGAACTACTGTTCAAGAAATGCAAATATTTACAATAGGATATTTTTGACATCAGGGTAACAGGGTAACAGAATATGGTTATAGATACAACTGCATTGGTTATGAGCTTTACCATTCAGAAAGGAAATATTTTTGTTTGTTTTATCAATTTACTTCTCCTGTCTCGGGAATTCCTAACACCACAGAAAGGCACCTTCTCAAAACAACCTGATTAATATAAAGAAAATAATCCTGGCAAATCCTGGCAAAGAAAAAGAAACAAGGAAAGAAAACTTTAAAAGGAGGAAACCTTCAGAATGAAGGAAAACTGTAAGAGGACACTACTGCAAATCATTCCAGATGGAACATTTCTCCAACAGTTTGCCCCCAAAATAAAAGAAAGCCATTATTTATTTCAGTGTTTTTCATTGCATCCCATTGTTTCTATGCTGAATATCTTTGCTAGAAAACTCCTGCCATTAGTTTTGCAGTTGCTTTAGGATATGCAAGCAATGCTTCTGAGGTTAGGACCATCTTCCTCTTCTGTGAGAGTCACTGCGTTAAGGTGGCTAGGTTGCCACATCCCAGGCTTTCCTGGACATCTTTCTGTTGCTTTTGGCCATGCCCCAGCTGTTTCATCCACAATAAGTCACACACCCTTTCTGTGCCCAAATTGCAGAAGCAGGCTTCAACATTTGCTTCTTTGGGGTCCAATGACCTACCAACGTGCTGCTGTTTTTGTTTTCTCTGTTTGCTGTGTCATGGGGCGTGGGTAGTGGCACACATTCCAGTGCTAGCAAGGGAGTACTGCCATGCTCACAGACAGAAGGCCCCAGCTGAAAAATTAAGTGAAAACATAAAGGATCAATAGCATTTTGTTTTGTTTTGTTTTGTTTTGTTTTTCTCCTGACAAAATGCCATGGAATTTTATTTTAACATCTCTCCAGTTATTCTACAGTTATGGTTGAGGAATCATTATTTGTTTTATTCCCTTTGTCTTCAGGTGCTTACAACTATTCAGAAAATTTTCCTCTGGGCTAAAAGTTGTTTATTGTAAAAATCTCAAATGGCTTTATTTAGGGTACCATTTTATATGAAGAAAATCTCATAGAACCATCTGTCCTACTGTATAGTATTCTTTGTCCTGAGGTTCTCTGTCCTAGTATTTTAAATCATACTGCTGTCATAATATTAACTTACATTGAAAAATGATGCTGAGAAAGTATCTTCATTGCTTACATGGTGTGGTTTGCTTTCAATTGTTTGTAACATAACACTGATGATATTTTTTTGGTAGATCTTTCTATATATAAGCTTTTCTATGTTGTGCATCAAATACCAAAGTTTAATACAAACATTTGTAATCTTAAGGACCCTAACTTCAGACCACTTTTTTGTGAATTTAAGTAAAACATGATCTGGCTCACATTTGTTATTAGTTTTAACTTTCAGCTTTACATATAATAGCTGTCTGTTTCTCCTTCTATCTTCCCCCATCAGTGTTATTCCATAGAAAATGATCAGTGTATTCAGCTTCAAAATATAACATCTGGCCCACATGTCACAGTGATATGTCACTGACACTGAGGGAACAGTGGGCACAGAGCACCTGCAGGTCTGGTTCAGGTAAGCCATAGCTAAAATGAACTGGGAGGATCCGGAGCTGTGGCTCCCACTGTCTGGGAATTCTTCTCCTTCTTCCCATTTGAGTCCTTCTCCATGTTTCAGTGCCTCCCACAGAAGAGGCCCGATGGCTGCTCTGTGCCAGCTTCAGGACGTCATGCTGACGAGTCACAGTCGGCACAGCAAGGGAAAATTTGTGTCTGCTTTTTGCAATGCCCGATCAAGATGGCAGCATTGGAGGAAGACCAATGTGTACCCAGTTGTGTGGATCTGAGCCTGGGTTAGATGACACCAGTGGAGGTGGAAGACCAGCAAGGGTTGTGTCAAATTCTTGGTAGGGAAGGTGTGGAAAGGTAAGAGGGTGTGATTTCTGCCCATCACTGTCTGAGTGGCATGGGTGTTGATCAGATGTGTCTGATCAAAATGGCCACAGTTTAAGTAAAAGGCTTGTAAATCAGAGCTGCAGATCTGGAGGGATTGCACTGCAAAGGAAGCAGTGTGGTGGTAGCTTGAATGTTGTGTTCCACCGGGACCAAGTTTCTTCCAGGACCATCTTACTTCCTCCTGGTAGGAAGATAAAATGCTGCCAAAAAATGCTCTCCAGGTGGAGACCACAAAACAACATGGATTATTTCCCTAGAAAAGATTCATTTTCTGCTTTAAATTCCATGCCGAGAAAATTATTTTCTTGGGGTTGTGCTCAGTGTTGGGAATGGTCATGCTAAGGCAGTAGGAGCACATTTGGGAGAATAAGAATAAAAATAGTGGTTTGGGGCTTGCTCTTTATCTCAGGAGGAAGCTAAACAGACTTTCTAGAGAATGCAAGAGTCCTGGTGGACAGAAAAAAAAATGCATGGGATAATTTAGAAGATTGTGCCTTCAAATTTAGTTTGTGACAGCAATCTAAGATTTACAGTACTATTCTGAAAAGTTTTTCCCATTTCTGATTCAAAGACACTGGATAATAATGTCATTATCTACACAGTGATTTTCACCCAAATGTCTGTGATTGCTTTACATCTGTAAACATCAGGAGTCTCATTGTACAGCAGCTGCAGAAAAACTTGTTGAAGTTTGTTACATATTTCAGAATAACTCTGAAAAGGAAGAAAAAACAAAACAAAACACAATTGTGTTTGGACTTCATTTTTGCTACAGAGGACCATGTTCCATATTTTTCATCTTCCTTTTGTCCTCTCAGAACTTGTTTCCATTCTATTATGTCCTTTTTGTAATAATGGACCAGACAGCACACATTATTAAAAAGGCAGGGTACGTGCTAGATTATATGGTGGCATGGTAATGTTCTCTGGCTTATTCTTTGTTCTCTTCCTAATAATTCATAACATACAATTTGCTTTTTTTGTCACTGTTAAGCATAGAGCTGACTTTTTTTTTTAAACTGTCTATTATAATGCCAACTTTTCATTCTTAAATGGTAATAATAATCTCAGAATATATGTTAATATATATATGTGTATAAAAAGTTTGATTTTTCTCTGTATGTGTTATTTTACATTTATCTACATTGAATAACATACCAATTTTATAACCCAGTCACTCAATCTCACATTTCTTTACAACATTTCTGTTAGCCATCTTTTTTAACACACCTAATAGCCTGATACTACTGTAATGTCTTCACCTTACTGCTCATATGCTTTTCTGCTCATTTGTGAATAGATTGAGGAACTGGTGACTCTGATAGTGACAGCCCTCTGAAGTGAAAATCAACTGTCTGTGCCCTAATGTTTCATTTAGGTTGGTCAGTTGTTTCTCTGTGTGATCAGTCCTTTGGTGTATTAGGTTATTTTGATGAAGACCTTTATCAAATGGGCATTTAGACATCCACAACAGAAACTAACCTGACTCTAATGCTCCTTCAGTTGCATCAATATTAAATAATGTTAAACAATCTTAACACTTCAGTTGGTGGTTTTCCCCATTGCTTCTGCCATATCCACTGACCTGGGTGATACACAGCCTAGAGGAGGAACCCTTGCCTAAAGGATTTTGATTCTAAAATAGTCCAGAATATAGCAAGCAAGTGTAATAAAACCACTAGCCATGAGCAGTAGAAGTTCCAGGGAATTTTTGTAAGGCTAAATCATTTGCCTCTGCACTCAGACTGCAGAGCAGAAGCATTCATCACAACTTCTGCAGCTATGAATCTTGGTTATCTAGACTGTGGGGCTGGTTAGAGAGTTCTGAGACACTCTTGTTTCTTATGCTCACATTTCCATCTTAAGTAGTTGAAACATGTCTGGGGAACTCACTCATATGCAGAGGCAGGAGAGTTTATACTAAGTGTAAATCCTACTCATAGATCAGGAAAAAAAAAAAAAAAAAAAAGGAACACTATTTCATGACTATCATAGAAAATATTGATAGTTATGAAGTAGAAAGCTATCATAAAAATATTAACAAAATATACTAATAGTTTTATCATAAATAAAATAATAATAAAAAAATGTAGTACTGAGTGGGCATCATTCAGAAATTCCTGTTCAAATGTCATTAAAAATGAGAGCACAAGACCTGACCCTTTAAGAGAAATCTAAAATATTAGATACAGGAAGCATAAATGCCATAATTGTGAGAACATAATGTAAGAAGTACAAAATCTAGGCATTCGGAAAGATAGGAAATACTTCCATGATGACTGAAGCAATGTTTTCATCTCTGAGTTTTGTACTATATTGTATAGGTCTCTGTTTTCAGAAACCATTATAGAATTAGATCGCAAATGGAGATACTGGGAAGAGGAAGGAAAATGTTACATTTATTTTTAATGACTTATTTAAAGACTTGCCGGAACTTCACATAAATAGAAGGTGAGAAAAAGGGCTCATGAGACAGAATCAGAGGATGTCAGTGTCTTGCTGCCCACACAAAGTAACTTGTGCTGGACCTCGGGAAGATGAGTTGTTTTCATTTCTATAATGTGAATCTTATCAATGCCAGCATAATTTTTATCTAATCGTGTAGAAAATTATAAGGCACTCTATTTGCAGTCAATAGTGTTTGTAAAAACAAATCTACTGACCCATCAATGCTTACAAGTTTGCCATATGAAGTAGGCTTGTGTTGCACAGTTTTGTTCTCATGTCATTGCTTTTTTTGCATCAGATTTTCTACCATCTTTATTCTCTGCCTTTGTTTACAATGACAATTGGTTCCCTAGTTGGTTTAAAACTGTAGGGCAGCTGTAATAAAAATAGCCCACAACAACCCATAATTATTTTTAGGTAGCTTCTTATTTATTTCCTTTAAAATTGTTACATTTACTTATTACAAATTCTCAATGTGGATGGTGCTCCTTGCAAAGACCACTCAGATCCAATTTCTTCTACAAAGGGTAGTATACATATGTGTTCAGAGTTAAATATAAGTTCCATGTTGAAATCTGACCCTAAGTTAACATGAAAATTAGAAAAGCAAAGACATGCCTCAGAAACAAAGGATAAGAGGTGATCAAAAAATAATAAATTTGGTATTGCTCACAGATAAAATGGAATACATATTCCCCAGCCACCATAATAAGGTGTTAAATTATTGATGATTTCTACACTATGCTTCTCAAAGATGGACTTTTTCAGCCCATTTTGTTTATATCTTACATTTTAATGGTAGCATTGAATTATGGATCTTTGCAGTCATCTTAATTGTGCAAGATCATTTGTCGGTTATCCATGAAAAAGTGACTTTTTCAAAGTTTTTTTTTTTTTTCTTCTCCATACTACAAAATGGGGAAGATGTATACAACCTTACAATAGAGCCGGGAACAGAGAAGAGGATGAGTGAGTTTTGAAGCAGATTGGGAAGTCTTTCAGCTATGTTATTTTGAAGGTCCTTTCCATCCACAGAAGGTTGCTGTCCAGCTGAGCCATGCAGGATAACTGATATTCTGTGGTGAGAAGGAAGAATTGAAGGATAAGGAATGAAAACACATTTCTTTAGATCTTTTCTGGGCTTCACAATGTCTAAGCTAGTTAGAAGAGGTGAAGTTCAGTCCAGTGCTCCCTTTGTCCCTGCATGCTTGAAGAGTGATCTCAGGGCTGCTTTAGTTCATGTGCTTAGTAGATGAGCTACTTACTGTTCTTGAGAGAAAACCATAGCTCTGGCTTGTAAAGTGAGACAACCTTGGAAATCTGCAGTAGGGTTTTATGTGAGCATCCCTGTTGGTGTTGTACGAAGACATTCTACACAAACTGTTTTGTTTTCATTTTAATGTGTTGGTTAATGACTGTTTCAAAAATCTGTGCATGAACTGGGAGTTAGGGCATGAAGTTTTATACGCAAGAAGTGTAAAATTACATGGCACAGGCAAAAGATGTTATAAAAGTCTCACGCTGTTCTAAACAGTGAGTGTGTTTAGCCAATTCTTTTCCCCCAAACCTTCTAAAAGCACCAAGCTGTGAATCCTTTCAATGAAAGTCTAAAGTCTAAATTTAAAATAAAGATGTTAAATTTATGTTTTGAAATCAATTTTAGAACGATTACATGGGCAATGAGCAATACTGAAAATTCCTATTATTTGAGGTAGCTCAGTGAAATTATTGAACCCCTCCCATCACTTTCTGTTATTTATCTTTAATGTCTGCCGCCCTTTTGCTGACTCTTTCCACCTCTCTTCATTATCAAGTCTTTTCTGTACTTTGATCTAACTGAATTACTATTTACCTCGCTTTTGAAATTTGTGTTCATCTTTTTCAAAATCCCACAGGTATCTTAGGTATTACAGAGTATCTATTAATAATATTTTTGAAGTCTTGCAGTGGTACAATAGGAGATTTATGTGTTTAATATCTTACTGTTTCAAGACCTCACATGGCCTTACTTAGATGGAAGGTTTTTCTACAGTCACCAAACCACCAAGAGAAAAGCCCCAAAACAGTTTTTGTGGGAAACCTGCATGAGGTGAGGAAAATTTATTAAGCATGGAAGGTTGTTAAAGTGACTGCATGATTACCCATCAGGACACCATATCAGGTTTGATCTGTTTATAAAAGCCATGCACTAAAAATAAGACTTGGCCAAGTTTCCTTGGCATTTCTCTGTAGTAATCCTAAAAGGTCACAGCTGTGGAAATCTGACTTCTCTGTTCCTAAACAATCTGGTCTGTTCGTAACACTTTTAGTGTTTTTTTAGTATTCTCAAAGCATCTCAAATACCTCTTCAGATTATAAAGATCACTCTGGAAATAAAATAAAATAAAAATTATCTGAACAGTGGGCATTGCAAACATCTCTGCTCTGTGTGAAAGGGGCTGACATGGTGTCTGGGATTTAGATACCCTTAGGGTGTCTTGGAGTCCTGTTATACTGAAGAAGGGAACTCTTCCAGTCTGTTCATGGGCCCCTTTGAGCTGGTCTGCTCTAAAGACGTGCATTTGATGGACCCAGAGGTCCAAAGCATTTTCTCATAGAGCATTATACAGACAGAAGCAGAGACTTGGAAGGAACAAGGTGGTACATAGGCTGGGCTCAGTTCCTGCAGGAAGCCTGAGACTCAGAACCATCTACAGGTCTTATATCTGCTGTGAAAATCTGTTCAAGTTCCCTTTTTTGCTTCTCTTTTTCATATTGACAAGGGCAGCTGACGTTTAAAGTAGCTACTGAGTCAGTAGATGGCTCTAGATATATTGAGAGGCTTTGTTCTCGCCACCATCCCCCTTAGTATAGCCAAAATTAAAAAAAAAAAAAAAAGTAAAAAAAAAAAGTGATCATTTGAATAATGCACAGCAGTTTATAACAATATATATAATTAAAATCTAGTGCTAATATATACACCTAATTAAAATCTTTTTAATATAGCCATCTCCACAATGATTAAATTAGATACTGTAGCACACATTTTAGTGGTAAGAACACAGTATTCATCCACGTTCCAGGGCGCTGTGTGTTTTCCTACCCATGCATGTATAATGTACATATCAGGTCCATTTTTATAATTTTTCACCATTATTGTAGGCTGTGATTTGGAGTTACATAAAAGGAATATAGTCCATACTCAAGTAAGCATTATTAAAAGGTTTCTACTTATGCATTTATTGATCATTTCATAACATTTTTATGTAAGGGATAAAGACCAAAAATATTATTTCCTTTCTAATGATAGCCTTCAATTTTTTCATATGTCTTAAAGAAGCTGTTCAACTGTTTACCTTAATGTTTAAAGATACACCATAACTCTTGAATGCAACCAGATGTCATTAGAGGGAGGAGTATCCTCAAAGTACTCCCCTGCTTTATCATAGGCTGACTAATAGAAAAACATAGTGCGATTTAAGAATGAATTCCTGAATCTCTTTCATATTTAATACTTTCCAGTGCTTATCAGCTCCAAATAAGGAATTGTCAGAAAGCATATGGCATCTGTTGCACACCACATCATGCATTTCAGTACCAAGAAAATTACAAAACTAAGGGAGGAGCCTGGGTCTGAAAACCTTTTTTCCACCTATAGCAGATGGTCAGATTTCTAATTTAAAATTTTCTTGGAGTTTTGGCATGGTGCCATCTGCCTCCACAGCCACAACAGTGCAATAACTCTGTCGCCTCTCTTAGAAAATGTTTCTTGAGAGTAAATTTAATGCTTAGTGAAGTGTTGAATTTACAGCTGCTGGGAGCAGAATATAGTATGTAAGAGATGGCCAGGAGGCCCTGCTGATTTCCCTCACCTGGTTACAAGTAAGGTTGTGTTTATATGAAACTGTTGTGAACAGCATTTGGGAGTTGCAGGGAAGATATTTCCAGTTATTTGTTTTCACAGGCCCTTCAGTAATCCCACGTACAAAGAATCAATCAGCAGCATCAATTGCATTCTTGCTAAAAGACCTTGACTGAGATTATTCAAAAAATCCTTAATCATTACCATTACGAGAAGACTGTTCTCTGTAAGTTTATTCTTTGCCTCAGCTCTGTCAGTCTCTATTAACACTGAAAATACTAGTGCAGACAGGTGGTTATAATGTTAAATGCATTGCCACAGAAAGTGTTACCTCCAACTGCAAATCCGTCTGCTCAGATATTCAATTGGAGATGGGAAGTAACCCTGAGTAGGTCCTTGTGACATGGGACATACTTTGCTGGTTTTCTCTAGTGAAGGCAAGTTAGACTCCTCCAGATAGATGATGGTTTCAGTCACTGCTAACTTGAATTAGATTTAAAATTTTCTCCTGGCGTGAAGATCTTCCTGTCCTGTGACCACAACCTCAGTCATGGTTTGATCTTTATTCCCTATGTTTGCAACAGCTTGGACATTATGCATTTCTTTCAGGAATTCATGTGTAAGTTTGGCTGTCTCTTCCAGTTTTCTAAACTCAGAAAATAACATTTATTGTCGGTTTGAAGTCTTGTGATTTTTTCAAAAACTCTGTTACACTCATTACCTTGAGAAGACAGGTAACTTTCTAACATTTTGGGAAAGTGTCATTTGGATACTCCAGGTTTAGCAGCCTACTCCACATATTCAATCAGCCTTGAGTGGCACCAGTAACAGAGGCTTGCAGAAGTGGTATCCCCTAAGAGAGTTACCTGGGGCATGGATCCCTTCCTGGAAACTTTCACCTGGAACCTTCACCTGAAAACAGGTGACTGGAAAGAGATAGAGGGGAAGAGAGAGGAGATGAGGTGTCCGCATCAGAAAACTGGTGCTGCATGTATGGGAACTTCTTTCACAAAAGCAGCCTGCATGGGCATGAGCTGTTCCCTTTCTGAAGAGTGGTATTACACTTGGTTTAAACCCAACTTGTGTTCCTCTTTTTGGTCTTCTTTTCTTCTCTGTCTCACCCCAGTTAGACCTAGTTAGTGTGAGACAGAGAAGAAAACACCTCAAAAGTATGTTCTGACTCCCCCATCTTCCCATGCATTGCTGTTCAGGAACCAGCCCCCCACACTGTGTTTCTGAATAAATGAGGTTTTTTGTTTTGTTTTGTTTTGTTTTGTTTTTTCCTAGCAGGAGTATCAAACACTTCTGGTGTGCATGATATTATCTGCATTAAGCTCTATCACAGCTGCACAGCTGGACTCCTGAGCAGCGATTATCAGCTATTTGAATACAGCAAATGAGTCGTACAAGCTGCGTTAATACATCAATATAACTCTTTAGTTTGCATTAGGAGCCTTAGAGAGTTAACATTCCTTTTACTCCCCAAGTCTTTTATGTCTGCTTCATTTTTGGCCAAATTTTCTAGGTGCAGCATTGAAGGTGTTTCTAGTAAAGGGAAGGTGATCAAACTGAGTAAAGAGAACCTGGTAGCAAAATAACTGGATGAGTTTGATGTGGCATCCTGCCATGGCCTTCTGTTGTAATCTTTGTCTCTCTATACTTTCCTTCCTCCTCCAGTGAAATGGGCACAGTAATATCTGATTTTTATCACAGTTTGTATGACTTCTCTGCTTATGCTATAAGTCATGAACTGTCTCTTACCTATGCCTTTCAGAAGAGGGATCAGATCTGCACTGCATCCACTAGGTATTGTAATATTTCACATGGTTGTTAATGATAATGACTGGAAGTAATGAGTGATGTTTAAAATTTAAGATATTTAGAGGCCATGTTTTAGATTTATGTTATAGAGTCATATTGCAGACAGCAGCATTTTCCCCTTAGATCATAAATAATTAAGGATTGATTAATACACTATCTGACAACTCTTGGTCAGATATTTTCTGTCACTTTTAAAGGGAGGTTTCAACTATGAGGAAAAAATGATGACTTAAAATACTTCTTTGGACTGTAATTCTACACCCTTGTCTCCAATAGACTGAAGCCCCAGTCAAGATAATTATTATTTGCATAAAAATTAGGTCCTTAAAGAATTGCTTGTGTCCTTGATCCTACAAACACTTAAAGGCATTCCTAATCTTACACATGATCAGTTCCATTTGGTTTATTTAGATCATACATATGCTCAAGATTAAGTCTCTGTCCAGGCATTTATAGGACTGGAGCCTCAGATTATGTCTGTTAAGTGGCAAAATCTCATTTCAAATAGGGTCATTCCTCATCCAAAACTACTTTGAAGACAATACTATTTTCTAGAAAATTGACCAAAAGCCTCCCTTTCTTTCTTGTTTTTATATCTGAGAAATGAAAGGACTTAGCATTCCAGATAGTTTTCTATTTCTTCTGTCTTTATAAGCCTAAAGGGAAAATATTTGGAATAATGGGAAAGTGGAAGGGGAGGAGAGTAACATAGGAGTCAATACTGAACACTGAAAATATTATGGAAAAGATTTGGTTTGGAATACATGTATATAATTATATTGCATTTTTTTTCCATTTTTTTCCCTATGACACATACCATTTTTTGAACCATTCATAATCTGCATAGTATACATTGTCTGTGTAATAATCTGATTGATTCTGTATAACCTATCTCAATCCTGTGTATTGGTTTATCTTCAAAGGGCCATGAAAAAGTGTTGGTTTTCTCTAGCATTTTTCATTATCTTTAGCATTTTCATTATCCTTACTACTTAATACTTAATAAGTAATAATAGTTAATAAGTAATAATACTTAATAGGTAAAAATTATAAATTACTTATTTTTAAAAAGGAATAACATTAATAAAAAAAAAAAGGTTTTGCTTTCATAGTCCCCAAATATCTTTAAAATAGTAAAATAGTAAAACAGACAGGATCCAAGCAACTTCTGTAAATTTCATTAGAGGAAATTGTAAATCCATGGGCAGAGCCTGAATTTCTATGCACCCTTTGTTGTTCCAAAAAGGTTCATGCTTTCATTTTATGTGTAATTTGTTATCCAGATGTTACAGAGGTGAAACAATAGATACCCTTTTCTGAGGCTGCTGGAGGACACATTCTAACCCAGGGGTGGCATTACTGAGTTTTTACAGCTTCTTAGAAAAAAAATTACTGTTTTTTTGTGCTCTGGGAGGGGGTTGGAGATCAGTCCAGTTTCACACTGGGACTTCCAGAACACTGAAGTGAAGCCTGTGTTGAAGTGACCTTGAGAGCAAAGAAAACGTGCAGGCTTGGTGGTGAATGGACACAATTCTGATGTGCTCAAGCTTCCACTGATTTCAGCTTTTGTTTCTGCAACAACAAATCATGATCAGGCACTTTTACTGCTTCTCTCGCTTGTGCTCACAGAGGTGAGTGCTGCTTTCTCTGGCACAGCAGCAGAGAGTTCTGCAGGCAGTGACTGGGGAGAAGGGAATACTGAAACCCTTATAGAAAGATTATGTCCTTGTTGCATTGCACAGCTGTTCACACTGTGGCGTGTTTCTCTTTTGCTGCAGAAGAAATTGAAGCGAGGAGCAAACAACAGAAGGTCTTGGCTTTTATCCCCATGGCTATGTAGACCCATTAGCCATCCATCCCCTACCTGTAAACAAATACTGCAATCCTGTAGGCTTGACAAGATGTGATACCTCTAATCCAGATCTTAATGTGGCAAGTTGGACTAAGGAAAAACTAACAAGCAAGTTTTGTGTCACAAATGGGATTAGAATTTGACCAATGTTATACTGCAATTCAGAATCAACTTGAGTTATGTATATCAGCTACAGATCAAAGAAGAAATTCTCTGTAATGCTTATGGAGACTAATTTTGTGCTTCAGTATTGATTTTAACACCATTTTATTTTGCATTGGCCTTCAAGTTTTTCAGGAGTGATACTGCTCTGGGTATAAATGAGAGCTATGTTTGGGAGTGTTAGAATAGCTTGTCATTGCTCTCTAGACTTAGGAAAATGACGGTCCTTAAGGAACACAGCTAAAATGTTCACCTTGATTTGCAATTAGGCATAGAAAGATTTATTCAGGAAGAAGATGGAGTAGCCAAAGCTATAACTTCCTCAGGAGCAGTATACTTGCCTGCTTGGTTCTTACACTGGGAATGGTGCTAGAAGACAGGTGAGGAACCCTGGACTGAGGGCTGGGGGAGAAATACAGCATACCCTTAGCAAGAAACTTGAAAGTGTTTTAGATATTTGACCATTTATTCCTCAGACTGAGAGACAGAGAGCAAGTAGACATTAAGAGAACAAGGACAAATAACATTCTCCCACAGGCCGTACATGCACATGCTGCACAACTGTCAGGAATTAACAGTATGATTTATGCAAATGAAAAATTTCATAGGAGTCCCACTAGTTGAAATGAGCTGGTGAAGTGTAAAAGCACTGTTCTTTAAGTTACCCTACCGGAGTGCATCCATTTGTACAGGCAGTAGCACTCAGCTGCATATCAGTTATCTCACGTGTTTCCTTGGGTGTCCAAGTGTAAATTTTGCTGGCTGAAGAATGCTGCTTTTCAAAAGTTGTGTTTGACATGGGACAGAGCTGTGGCAGGGAATACGTTCCTTTCACTAGAGACTGGTCACATTCCTAAATTTGGGAAGATATATTTTGTCAGTATATCTTGCAATTTTGGAAAACAAAGACAGAAGTAGTACTATTATGGGCATGCAGCCCCCATGGAAATAAATTTTACAGCTTCATTAAGCTGAAGCTTTTTACTGTCACCTCTGTGCTGTGTAATGTCTCTGAGCAGCTCTAAAAAGCGCATGTGTTTGGAAGTGTTTATATCATCCAAATTTCAATTTCCAAGTCACAATATACAGTGACCACAATAGCACCACGACCGGAAAGCAGTGGCTGCTTATTTTGGATGTGTTTATGGTTTGATCACATGAGCCTTGTCACAGTGTACATTCCCTCAGCTCCTCCAATTAGCATGAATTTGGACCCCTCTTCTCCAAACAACCACTGATTTTTCATAAACCTACAGGAAGGTCATTGTGTCAGGCCTCTGCCACTGTCAGATTTGAGCAAAGCTGCCCAGTGAGTGCAACAGCTGTTGGAAGAAACCAACAGAGGCACCTTTGGAGAGTCATTGTACTCCACAGCCTTCATTTCCCTAGAAACTGCCCTGAAGATTGATACTACATGTTGTAACTAATCTTGCTGTAAATATGCTATATAGGCATGCTTTTTTTTTCTTAATATTTTAATTTTATGTAAAAATATGCAGTGGCATGCTAACTTCTTTGTAACAGCCTTGTATAATGAAATTCAATACTTTTTTGTAGTAAGACAGATTCTGCTTTGCAGACAAGTTTTGGAGGCAATGCCTGGGCAGTTGCTAGCAGAAAAAAAAGAGCCAGATCTGTGCCCTGATGGCCACATGGCTGTGCCACTTAACCCTTGTACCAGCATAAGTGTCTCTGAGAGAGAAAAACATTTCAGGTTCTCTCCCTGCATCTTTGGCTGTCTCCAAGCAGTTGCATAGCTAGTCAATTTGTACCATTTGCTGAAATATTCACCTACAGATTATACATAATTTCTGAAATATTGTCAAAGCTTTTAATATAACAAAAAAAGTGCCTCAACTTTCTTCACAAATACATTTTTTTTTCTTTGTATGATGGAAACAGAAATGCACCATGGGCTGAATCCAATATTTTGACAGAACTGTCATCCAAACACTCATCACTCTGACATTTTCCTCACTTTTTTCACACTGAATAGAGTTACTCTGAGGCATAGTGGTAATGTGAATAATTGCAGTGTGGGAGACTCTCAGGTTCAAAGCCAATCTTGTTACCTTGCTGTGTGAGTGCTAGTTGTTAAAATTTGCTCCGGTTTTCTATTGTGTGTAAGAATACTAATTACTTTAGCAGCACGTATGCATTCTGTTTTTCTCTGTTTTAAAAGGAGATTATCGTGACTAGAAATGTAAAAGTATAGTCATCCTAGGTAAATTGGACGGCACTTAAGCAATCAAATGTTAATGCAGTCTTGTAAAAGTAGTTTTAGGGAAATATTTCAAGCTTTATTCACTTAGTTAGCATTCTCAAGAGCCAAAATATAGCTTTTTTTTTTTTTTTTTTTTTCCTGCACAATTGAGTCTTAAATATTGCATCAAGACACAACAAAATAGGTTTTACTAGTCCTATAATACTGCTTAAAGTTTTTTTTTGAAAGCAGCACATTTGCTATCAGCCACTTAATACATCCATTAATTGACCAATTAAAAAAATTTCTGGGAACATCTTAAGTCCATTAGACTACAGTTGTTGATTTTTTTTTTTTTTTCTAAAGGAAATTCATTTTAACAATTTTTTTGCACATAACCTCTGGTCTGTTCCAATGAATTGTTTTCTTCTAATGGAACTGTGAAAGAAAATGCTACTGTATCACAGAAGAGGCATTTTAAATGATTTTTAAGGGTTTCAGTTGCATTTGCTTTGTTTTTAAGGGTTTCAGATGCATTTGTCCAGTGTTACATATTTTCATTTTCTTCTTTCTCTTTTCTGGCTGCATTTTTTTAAGTACCTCTTCCCTTCATTCTTTTCTTTCTGCTCATCACACTCTCCACCTTCATAATTTCTTCTAAATTGTTCCTTTCTTAAATTTGACACCTCAAATCAGCAACAACAGTTATCTTCAAAGGGGGTGTACAGTGTCTGAATGGTATCCTCCTTATTTTGAATCATTTCCCAGTAGAGTTTGTCTTATTTTCCATTTTGTTTGTTTGCTTGATAGGTTGGTTATGTTTTTCCTCTGTAAAAAAAATATGTTTTCATATGAACAAAACAGTATGGTCCACTGTGACTTGCTTTGACTTATCTGCCACAAGCATGAAGTATTTATTTGGACAAATAATTATTAAGTTAGTCTGAAAGGCTTGACTACTCCCCTTGACTGCTCCCAATAACCTATTTCTGAGAAGAGAGTCAACAGTTATAAACTCTGTCATGCAAATTGTCATGATTTTTGTAATCCACAGTTGCTGAAACAGATATGAGACAGCAAAAAACAGGCCTCCAAAGAGGAACTTGGTGCCCCATGGCTGTCAGTGTTCAAGAAACATTTGGATAATGCCCTCAAAAATATACTTTAACTTTTGGTTAGCCCTGAAATAGTCTGCCAGTTGGACTAAATGAAATCTGTAGGTACCTTCCAATTGAACTATTCTATTCTGTTCTATTCTATTCTATTCTATTCTGTTCTATTCTATTCTATTCTATTCTATTCTATTCTATTCTATTCATAACCCAATGCAGAGACTGTTAATTAATAAATAAGGAACGTAACAGTTGCCACTTATTCACTTCCTTCTAGGATGAATTGTGTCTCAGAGAAGCACTTTATGGACATGAGATGAAGGAAAAAAAAAAAAAAAAAAAAAAAAAAAAAAAAAAAAAAAAAGGAGTAAATACTAGATGTTTTCTTAAAATGGCATCAGTTGCAGGTGTCAAAGAAACTGATGCAAAGCCTGGGGGCTTGCTTTCCACAGACCTGTTTCTGTACACGTACGTGTCTGCAATGTGTGTGCTGACTTGTTTTAAAATAAACCACCTTTGCCACACAGGCCTGAAGGAGGTGGAACAATACTTCACCTTCAGCATTTGGCATATGTTCAGTGGATTTGGCTCCTAGATTTGCTTATTGCTGCAGAAACAGAGCACAGGAGTTGTGGAAAGTGATGTCAGGGAGGTGTCAGGAAGCTGGAGGCAAGCAGAGATATGCCAGGGCATCCAAAATATTTCCCAGAGAATCTTTTTTCTTTTTTTTTTTTTTCTCACAAAGCCACCTTTGTGATTTAAGTGGACAGGCTATGCTTGGCAGCAACTGAGGCACAGGCCGGCCTCTGAGTGACATCTGTGGTATGGAGTAAAGGGCGTGACCAGCAAGTGAAGCTTTGTTAGAGTTAAGACCCAGGTTATTACCATACTTGTCACATGAACAGCTGATCTTCATAGTCCTTAAGGGGTGGTTTTATTTTTTGTTTCTTTGTTGTTTGTTGGTTTTTTGTTTGTTTTTCCCATTAAGTTCTCTAGTCATTCCTAAGTAGTTTGCCAAAAGCAGAACTATCACCAGGCAGAGGAGCCAAACCAGAGTCTTAAGGCTGACTCCTAAAATCAAATAAGCAATAGGTTTTCTGCTCTTCAGATTTTGTCTCTCTTCTATGGTGCTGAGGGCTTATCCAGTCATAATGCCACTATCTTTAGTGTACTTTTCAGACTCGACCATACCCTCACACAACATAATTTCTCCTCGGACCACTTCTTCCTAGGCAAATGCTGACCCACTCCAGCTGTTCCTACAATCTGTAGGTGTGTGTGCTTGTTTGGGGAGTGGGGGGGAGAGGGGTAGGGGAGAGACTTTTAACCTGTATTGGAACAGCCCCTTTCTGAGCTTTCCCAGCTGTATCTATGAGTGTCTGCATATGACCTCCATGAGAGGTTGTGTGCACTAATTTAAAGCTTGCTTTCACAAAGAACAAACTTTCAGAAAAGCAGCAGTGAGTTGCCACCCCACACCATCCTGCCCTTCCACTGTGGTGAGAACAGTGCAAGTTGCTCCCCTCCTGTACCAAACCTGTAGGTCCAGAGAAAAAGTTGGAGGGTCCTGGCACCTCACCTGATTGGGCTTATCCATAGGGAACAGAAGGCAAAGGCAGACAGGCAGAGAGAGGATTTCCCTGGCACAGCTGAAATATTAAAGAGGGCTGTAGCTGATGGCACTGCCAGTGAACCCACCCACTCATCTGCATGTGGGAAAGGTGCTTTTGTTTCCTTATATCCCTCCACCATTATTATGTACAACTGGCAACACCAGGAGACCATGAGTTTTGAAAAAACTAATTGCTTATGAAGTTACTGGATTTGCCCATCCTAGATTTTATATTATTTTATTCTCTAGGTATC
This sequence comes from Heteronetta atricapilla, assembly GCA_011075105.1. Lineage (NCBI taxonomy): Eukaryota > Metazoa > Chordata > Aves > Anseriformes > Anatidae > Heteronetta > Heteronetta atricapilla. The sequence goes on from CM021732.1 coordinate 94,866,002, forward strand.
CAGATGGAAGAAACATGTGTGGCGTACTTAAACTACAAATTGGATTTCATCTTTGGGTTCAGAATTTCGACATGTGTAATTTAGCTTGGTACTAGAGGTTCATGCCTCAGAGCAGTGCATTTTGAGGTCACAGACAAAACGCCAGTCTCCAGTTACTTGTATTGAGCAGTATTTTGAACTCTCTGAACGGAGTCAAAATGGAGAAGGCTTTACTTATTTTTATTAATGTGTCAGATTATCACAATGTGAATTTATTTCAAAAGAGCATTAAAAAAAAAAAAAAAAAAAAAAAAAAAAAAAAGCAAATCCTGAGGTGGTGCAGACAAATTCCTGCAAGCTGCTCTGTGCAGGTCACTCCTTACCCCATCAGGACGCGTACTGGTTGAACAGATACAAGTCATGTGAAATACTACACTTCAGGTCTTTGTAAATTAATTTTATCTTAAATTTGGAAGCTTGGCTTAATTGCGCTAATTATATTTTCTCCTGGGAGCTGATGGATTACTACTTAAAATCTTCCCCCTGTATGTAATGAATCATACCGAGGCTTTCTCTTATTTATACCTGCTAAAAGTCTAGGAAATGAATTGTGATAGGCATTGAGGAAACATATAAGACATTATGCTAAACCATTTGCTGCATGTCCTTCCTCCATTTATAGGTCTGTTCTCACATACAATGATAATGATGCCATTCTTCTGGAAATAATCGCAGAAACTCCATTTTAATTCTTTCTCTATGGGGATTCCATTCAAGAGAGAGCATATTTCAGACATGCAAGACATCTCCTGCTCCTCTTCACACCACTTTATTAACATCCATTCTCATTTATTCATTTGTGAACAAAACTCTATAGATGTGGAATTCATTACGGCCAACACACTTCTCAGTTCTAGTGATTTCATCGAATGTAATCATACATATGTCAGAGCTTTGATTTTACTGCTACTTGAATTTGCTACTGAATGGAAGCAGGGATTAGATGACATCCTAAAGTAGAATAAAGTTCATTTGTCACATTCAACTGCCAGCCACCAGGGTATCTTGTCTTTCATACAGTTTCAGAAAACCACTTTGCCTCCAAGTCTCTGAGTAACCTTCCCTGTTAGGGTTATGAAAAAAGCTTGTAATCAGTGTTTATGATTTATATGGAATGAAAGACAGTCCACTCTGAAAATTAAGTAGCGGATTTATAGCTGTATTGTTTATGTCATCTTAATTCCTCTTGAGGATTTTTTTTTTTTAATTAAGTCTGAGTTTCTAGTGGGGAGGAGGACTCACAAATTCCTCACCCCCATTTTCCCATCTCCTGTTCTAGTTTTGTCCTGAAATCTTTCTCACTGGCTTTTGCAGTTGGAGCAATAGCTGAGTTAGGAACAAGTGCATCTCTGGTTCAGCCTTGGGGCTGAACTGCCAGCTGGGGACTGTCTGACTCACCCTCCATCCCTCCTCTCCCCAAAAGTGAGGTTCCTTGCCCGTGGTGAATAGGCTCTTTTCTGCAGCCAGGGTTTGGGCTCTGGGTGAGAGGTGGACATTTGACCTTCTGTCCAACAGAGGGCCACAAAAATGATGGAGGGACCAGAGCATCCCTCCTATGAGGAGAGGCTGAGAGCTGGGAGCATTCAGCCTAGAGAGAAGGCTTGGAGGGAATCTCATTGATGTGGATAAATACCTGAAGGGAGGGCTGAAAGAGGATGGAGCCGGGCTGTTTTCACTGGTGCCCAGTGCCAGGAGCAGAGGCAGTGGGCACAAACTGTGACACAGGAGGTTCTGTATGACCACCAGGCAGCACCTCTGTGCTGTGCGGGTGACAGAGCACTGTCACAGGCTGCCCAGAGAGGCTGTGGGGTCTCCTCCTTGGAGATCTCCAGAAGCCCCCTGGACGTGGCCCTGGGCGGCCTGCTCTGGGTGTCCCTGCTGGAGCAGGGCTGGGACCAGGTGGCCTCCAGAGGGCCCTGCCAGCCTCAGCCATGCTGTGAGTCTGTGATTTACACTGGGAGAGGTTGCAGAAAGTCTGCAGTAAATTGCTCAGGCAGATGGAAATTGCCAGAGGAGAAAGACCCTCAGGATTTCAAGCACGAGTTGCAGCTGCCAAGAGGTGACATGGTGTGTTGGAGAGTGCATAGCACCAAGTACAGTGAGCTTGTTTAAAGTGGGGAGGAGCTGAGAATGGGGACCCTCCGTCTCTTCAGTGTCCTGAGCCCTGGAGAAGAGGATTTTGAAAGCTGATAGCACTGTAATTTGTTGGTCTGGTTACTCACTTCTATAAATTACATTCTCTGAAATGCAGTTTCACCAAAAGGTGGATTCTTCTTGCAGATATGACAATCATTTCCTCTTAATTAATCTTGATAGTTTGTTCATCTTCCTGGAGCAGATCTTCACGAGGAGAAAGAAATGCACATTTCCTTCAGGAGCAAATTATGAACACACCAAATTGAAAAGCTGCAATGTTCTGTCACATTAACTCGGGTCCTACAACGTAGCAATCACACTTGATAAATGGTGACATTAAGAATAACATTAGAGAGCACGTGCACGGGGTTGTGATGGCAACCAGGATATCTAACCACCCTGTGTTACATGCATTGCCCTCTTCATTTATGTCTTTGCGAATGATAGACGTATAGGAAAAAAAAATCAATATTTTTTCTTTTTTTCTTTTTTTTTTTTCACAGTTAACAAAATATGAGGATTATAAATGGACCTTCTGTTGAGCTATACTCCTGTAACTTTAATGCTATGAAAAAATATATTTTACACTATGTTAAATATGGAAGTATATAACACATTGTAGCATAATTTAAAAGGTAAATTATTATATAATACATATTTATTTATATAAATTATGTGGGCAATGTATAATGCTATATATTCCTTCAAGAGTAGTTTTAGGGGGTGTCTGTCACTGCTATACCAAAGTGTTAACACTACTGTGAGCAGGAGTGTGACTTCCTATTTCAGACTGCAAGTGGCAGTGAGAATTATTGTCTTCTAGTTTTGACCTACCTTTCCCCATTTCTGAATTGCTGGTATTCAGTTTTTTTGTTTAAGCTAGCTGTTGGGATAGAGCTTGCTTATTAAAAGTCACAGACTTTATTTTTAAAACTAATGCTGTCAATGAATCTCTTAGTGGGCAGTTTTACTGTAGAGTCCTGGAGGTTTCTGACTCAAGCCTAAGCACACAAGGTCCTTTTGAGGACTATCATTCATTGCACTCTTGAACACTGGTAGTGGATTTTTCCGGCACCCATGGTGTTATTTTCACCTTTTCATTGCAATCAATAGCAACAAGAGCACTGTTCCACTGAACCTGTGAGGACACATTTAGGCTAACGCTTACTGCTTCCATTATGTCCCTAGTCTACTGTTCTTTCTTCTATACAGATCTCAAATCAAATGCATATTTCAAAAGAAAATATAAATTTCAGAAGAATATATGCCCCAAAAACTTGACATCATATAAGCAGCCATTGTGTTAACACTTCTACTTGTCCAGTGGATGTATCATCCTCTTGCCTTCCCTGTGCTCCTCAAGTCAGTTTGCTGGTTGTACCTCTGCTGCAAGCTCGGTGGGGCAGGAACTGTATTTTTGTTCCATATTTTTATGCAGCAGATGAGACAGAAGGGCTCTGGTTCATTACTCTGGCTCCTACAGTGTGAGCAAATTATAATAGTTTAAACACACTTCAGTTTATTTTTAGGCTGGAGGATAATGGTCTGGGTGAGCTGGAGACTGGAGAACAGGGCAGAGACACTCTGTAATTGTATCTTTTGTTCTCCTCAGGCCTTTCAGGGCAAGCCAGGCAAAAAGGTGTAGTGGGTAAGAAGTGTGGGTTAACACTCGTGTTAGGGACCCGGCTTCTACTAGACCTCACTTCTCTGGAGAAAGGGCTCGTACTGGGGGCAGTCCTGGCAGGGAGGACATGCGACGTGATCTTGGCAGTGTAAACACGCACCTGCTTGTGTGGTGAAGCAGAGTTTAGCCATAGCTGCTGTCCTATGAGATGAAGCTACCTCTGGGAAGCAGGATGCTGTCCCCCAGATTACTCATATTTCAATTTCTGTCTCCTTTTTTTTTTTTTTTTTTTTTTTTTCCACAGAGTTAAATGTAAGAGAATCTGATGTAAGAGTGTGTGATGAATCGTCATGTAAATACGGGGGAGTGTGTAAGGAAGAGAGCGATGGCCTGAAATGTGCCTGTCAGTTCCAGGTAAGGACTGCTCACTTTGCCATTTGTCTTCCCGCATTTTCAGTCATATTAAAGTATTTACACCGTCACTGCTTTAAAAAATTCACTCATCAAAAAGCACATATAATCTAACCAGATAATCCTTCTTCTAGCTTTTAATTGCACCTATTGAGAGAGCATGGGACTGAACTGGACAGGGCCACACTCAGGGAGCAAGTAGTGAGCACAGCTTCACGTTAGCTCCCCATGCAGCTCTGCTAAGCCAGTCTGAAGTCCTGAAGAAAGGAAAGCCACCAGGAGACCTGGTGCCTATGGTCCTTGCCACCAGCACAAGGGGAGCTGTGGACAGCCAGGTGACCTCTGCCTTCCCACCTTGCTCTGTCCTGTACTAGACCCGAGATGAGAAGGGAGGTGACCAGAGCAGAGCATCCAGGCACTGTCAGACACACTAGGTGACACTTTACAGTTTAAATGTAACGTATTACAGAGTACTTACTCTAATATAGTGCTATATATATGATAATAGAATTGGGAAAAGGCTTCGCCACTGTGCTGGTGGCTGAACATGCTGCATTAGACTCTGGAAGATCTGAAGGTAACTTGATTATTTTTCTTCCCATATTTCTTGCCTGGAGAGATGGTGAGCTTGGCATAGCTTTCTGTAGCTCAGTCTGTTAGTCAAATCAGAGCTGGATTATAGCCAGGGGATGCCTCTGTCACACTCAAATTCCATTTTCTTCTTTCAGTAGTCACAGGCTGTAGTACTTCTAATACCTGTGTGCTGTAAATAACATCAGCAACAACAACAATAAGAATAAAATTAAATTGCAACCAAACAGGAAAAAAACTACAGAAGTATTAAAATGTACTCTGGCACTGAGTGGGCAGTGAAAATCAGATAATAAGATCACCAGTGATTATGAATTTTATTGAATGAAAATGAGTTTATTGAGTGAATTAGTCCCAGTCAGGAAAACAAACAAACAAAATAGTGAAATTTGATTAAAAATCATATGAACTTTTAAAAACTACTAAATAACAAGTTCAATTTGCTTTATTGATTTTTGAGTCTTTAGTTTACACTTTTTGTAACAACAATAGTAATCTCCCTCCCCCAATCTCCACATTTTTAGAGAAAAGGGAGTAAGGAGATGCTTTGACTTTATAATTTATATCCAGGACAAAAGTATCAAATATTATGAGACTCCTGGTAAAACTGCAAGAGTTAGCAGTGTTATCAACCAACCCTGGAGTGGGCTATCCATCTGTGTTTTAAAAATAATTTTGTGTTCTGTTTCTGATAAATAATAAATCAAGGGGAACCAGAATAGAAGCAGTGTGTATGTGATCTTACACTGGTTTTGGATTCTAGTGTTTCACAGCTGGCTTTTGATGTGGTGTTGTTCAGGTGGGTACCTATGCTGAGGGCATCCTGCAGCTTGCACTCCCTAAGAATAATGAGATCTGATTGCCTTTTAAGTGAATAAAATAAAAAATAGGAGAAGAGTTTTATTCATCAGCCTTCACTCTAGCTTTAACTTTTATTTATGATAAACAATAAAATCAAAGCCTAGTAATGATTTTAAAAAAGGTGGGGAGAGCAGGGGGGAGAAACTCAGCCCTAGGCTAAGCAAAGGCTTCGTTTACTTTCTGTTGGTAAATTTCTATAAATTTTATGGCTTCCTAATATGTAGGTCACAAGGACAAAAAAAGGAACTGGTTCATGTGATAAGCTGATATTTTTTTTGAGCACCCCATTTTTGAAACCAATGTTATTTTTAAGCTAATTATAAGTTTACTTGTACTCCTTGCAAAATTTATCCTATACTTTAAGAAAAGTGCTTAAGTCTATCCAAAAGGAGAAGGTGTAATATTTTTCAGGCACAGCAGGTTGAATTCTTCCTATAACATTCAACAGTGGTTATTCAGCACAATTTAGCTCCACTAAAATATCCCAGGTAGCAAATAGCCAGCCCAAACTTTTAGGTTCTTTATGTGCAAAGGTATCTGAGAGCCAGCTTATTTATTTATTTGTTTGTTTGTTTGTTTTCTAACATTGCAAGTATTTGAAAAGAAATGAAACAAATTTGTGTACAATGGTTCAAGTAAACCCAAGCTGAAAGGAAGGGAAGAATTGGGGATCTAATCCTGTTCTCCCTGAACAGCATTTTCTATTACCCACAACTGGAGAGAGAGCACTTGGCTAAATTGGCCACTGGCCTGGTTCAGTGAGGCATTTCTTACATTTTTAAAATTGCAATTTTTAGAAAAACTAACTTTAGCAAGAGAGTTGCCTAATTAAAATGGTCTCGGGTCCAGTGCTGATCAGGCAAGGCTTCTCCTGTTGGAGGAGGACTGCCGCTGGCTGTGAGGCTGCAGGCTTTGGCTCCCCTGGCTGCCCACAAAGCAGGAAGCTTTGCTGAAGATAGGCACTGCTATTAAACTTCAGCTTATGCTGTCTTAACCTAAGGCAAAAGCTGGCACAAACTGTCCTTCAGATTCAAGAAAATGTATAGAGACTTCAGTTCCCTTTTCAGCTTCCCCACTCCTTCTTCCTCCTACTTACGTATTGCCATTCCTGGCTTGGCAGCATTTCTTAAATGTTTGGTCTTCCAAAACCTTAAATATTAATGAGTCATAATTTTTCATCCTAGAATCCCCTTTAGAAACAAGTAGCTGTCAATTTTCAGCATTGTCATCCAAACACATGGCATGGCATGGCAGCAAGAGCTCTGCAGGCCATGACCTCTCTGAACACCTTGTGGGCTTTCTCTGTCTTGCCAAGTCTTCTAACCTAAAGTGAGATACTCAAGTTTGAATTCCCAGCAACAAATGTACAGATGAGAGTGCAGGAGAGGTGCTGAAGGATTCACTTGTGCTCTACTTGTAGTTGCCTTAATGATATCCTGGTTTTCATCAGACTAAGTCAGGAAAACAGAAAACTCCCTTTTTTATTTTAATTGTGGTGGGAAAGAGCACATGTTCACCAAACTTTTGAAAAGGTCTATTGCTGCAATTTGTATGACAGTTTACAAGCCCAAATTAAAAAAATGATCAATACCTATCAAGTCTGTTCTGCACCAAGGATGGTGCGGGGCCCTTTTTGGATCTCAATAAGAACAGCTCGACAACAAATAGTTTAATAAGATAACTATTTTAATAAGACAGAATAGGAAAAAGGATATGGACAGGGAGTAAATCTTACATCTTAGCATCTTACAAATCCATAAAGAGTTAACAACCTGTAAATAAAAAAGGAATCACTTTGCCTCTCATTTTCTACCCACAGGACAGAAACATGCAATGTTAAAATATGATGCAGTCACATTAAGATTGAATAGCATCTTTAAGCTGTTGTCCTTCTGGAGCAGTTTAGCTTAACTATCACTGTTATTTCTATGTGTGCTGTCTACCACTGCTTGAACTACATCAGTTTAATCATACACTTCATATGTTTAAGAAATATGGTGGCTAGTCTGTATCTTTGTTAACTGTTTCTTGTTTGTTTGCTTGTTTTCACCTTGGAGCTTTAAAGATGTAAAAGGTGTCTAGAATTAGAGTTATCACTGAAGCCCCAGTCAGGGCAACATGTCTTTATCCACACAGTAAAGTAGGGTTTGGATGCCCAGGTCAGCAGGGAGTGATGTAGCTCTCTCAGGCATTGGCAGACCAGCTGTTTCAGTATGCTTCCCAGCACTTCTATATGCATTATACATACAATACAATCCATCTTTCTTAGAATGAAAGAAAACAGTAAAATACAGGCTGCTCCTGCCAAAGCCATTCCAAATGACACATCTTTTCTTCCTCTTTTTATAAAGTTTACTGATGCAACTGACTTTGAGCTCAAAATATTGCAGTACAGCAATACAAAAGTATTATAGTTGTTGACTATGTTTAACAGCTTTGTAATATTCATGAATTTAATAGTGAATTTTTCCATCTCCCTTGAAAGATTGTTCTGAGCCCATAAATACCAGAAAGGTTCCCCCTATGCTCTGTTCACTTCAAATATCCCTTTTTCCAGTTTCATCCCTCTGCACCTAGTCATAGATCCTTGTTCTGTATTAGAGAAGTTTTCTCCTTCCTCAGCGTTTTTCTCTTTCAAATGTTTCTAGATGCTTGTCATATTCCCTCTAACCATTACTGAGACCCACTGTGGTTATTTAGTTACTTTAATCTTTCCTACTGTATTTGCATATTCAGCTATTCAGCCCATATGGAGCGGAACTATTATTTCAGTGACTGGAAAGAAATGTATACAGTGATGTAATACTCCTTTAGTGAGCAGAATTATAATTTACCACTAACAACTTTATATTTACACAACTATCTTACTATATTAGCATGCAACCGAGATTACTAACATAGTTTTGTATGACTGAGTTACTATGTAATTTGTCTTACAGTGTCACACAAACTATATTCCTGTTTGTGGATCAAATGGAGACACTTACCAAAATGAATGCTTCCTCAGGAGAGCTGCTTGCAAGCATCAGAAAGAGATAACAGTGGTATCAAGAGGACCTTGTTATTCTGGTAGGTAAAACATTCTGTATCACTAATGAATGATGGTATATGGTCACCTCTTTAGTTAGCTCTCCCTTAATTCTAGAGATTTTTACTTTCATGTTTTTGCTGAGTGAAAACTGGGAACCACAAGTCCTCTTTAACAATGAAATTTAGTTATAGAGTAGAAAGCTGATATACCTTCTGATATGCCAACAGGTTAATAGATAAACATTAAAAGTAGAAGTAATTTATCTGAGAAAATAGTATGTACTATTCTGATTTATGGATACAAGAGCCTTGATATTCATTCAAAAGGTTTACAACAAAATTGAGCATAATCCACATTAGTCGTGTCTTTAGAACTCATTTTTAAGATGTACAGAATTAGTGTGACAAACAGCAAGTGACTCTAATCATCCTGGCTGCCACTGGACCTGTATTCAAGCCATCATCTTTACTAATTTCACATTGGTTATTACATTCAAGATATGCATATCTCTTCAAAAATCATTGTACCTCACATTTCTAGTGGACTGGCCTTTTCTGTCTTCCCACACACTTAAAATACATGGGACAGGTTTTTACTGGTTCTCTTGGACACAGAAACTTAGGTACCAGAGGTCTTCTGAATGTCTGGACAGTTTTCAAAGCTGGTGAGAGCAAACAGATGGCTGTCTGTCCAGAATTAAATTAAATGACTCAGCAGCATCAACAGCTGCATTCTTTGCTACTTAAATAATACAGAAAACAAACAAACAAGCAAAAAACTTGTAGGGCATCCCTCATTTTTTGGTACACAGCAGTTACTAGATTACATCTACATGGTTGCAAAAAAGTGTGATTACAGATCAGGTGCAGATCTAAGAGCTAGCTTTTTTAAATGCAACATGGTTGTGTTTACACGAGCTGCTCTAATGCCTTTGACTACAGCATAGCCCTATACCAAGATGTGGATTTGTTTACTAAGGTTCAAAACAATCTATAGCTTTGGTCCTATAACTAAACAAAACCTGCATTTTGTGCTCAGCTGAGCCATGTAATTCCAGCAGACTGCAGGCAGATGACTGAATTTTAATGTCTTTCGCAATATCCCACCTGTAAATTATCTCCTGGAGACAGGGAAATAGGAAAAATAATAAATCCATTTTCATTTTGGAACACTCATGTATTCCAATAAAAACATCCAAGAAGTATGTAGGTTTGAACTGAGGCTGAACTGTGTAACTTTTATTTTTTATGTCACACCTAAATTATTTTAAGATACAGACCCAAAACATTAAAGTTTCTGTCTCTCCGTGACAAAAAAAAAAAAAAAAAAAAACTATGAGAATGTTTGAATGTTGAAAAAAAAAAAAAAAAAGTTTTTATTTCTATGTATTCTACCCAACTAAGAATGACATTTTAAAATGAAAAATTGATTCTTCCTAGCCTCGGGTTGCTGGCAGCTAATTACAACATTACTCAGCTACTATGAGATTTTTTTTTTAACCTTCCTCTCCTTTTCCTAACGTCCCACATCAAACCCAAGAAATGCAGCACAATTTTTAGCATTTAGTGTAATAGATCAAGATTTGCTGAGACACAATTGACCGGAAAGTACTGACAACATTTCTGAAACTGAGGATGCCATTCAAGCTTCATAATGTGCTTACACTGGACCAGTCAGTGGAGCTCCAGCAGAAGGGTACTGGATGCTCCCGGAGTGTCTGGCATGCTCTGATTGATCTGACAATTTGGGATCATAAAAGCCATCCTCTGGAACCAGCCCATTCCCTACTGATGATAATAGGTTATTCTGGAGTCAATATATTTGTATTCTTGATCTGTAGCATGCACACACACACACAGACACAAACACATATGATCTAATGCCTAAATTAAAAAATCCTTCATAGGGTCACATTAATTTTCTCTTAGTGCCTTGGAATTTGCTGTGAAAATCCTTTTGTTTGGGGATGTCTTTGGGAGCCAAGTATAGGTTCACTGGTTTTCTATCACAGCCTCAGTTTTTTCAAAGCAAAGGCCTGCTTTGCTGTGAAGGGATGCACACCAGACAATATGAAGGAATTCTCCCAGGGACAATGTAAGGACTACTTAATTTTTCAGTATGTGAGAACTCTGAACCTCATACACGAATGAAATACTTCCCGTTTGCTAGGGATTGCAACCTCCTGAAGCTGTAGTGCTGGAACAGAATACACTGGATGATTAAGTCAGATGTATTTCTTGACAGGTAACACTGTGATTAATTTTTTACAGTCATGGGTGATTTAACAGCATATTTATATATTCATTTCCTTTGTCCTAGTGCTGTCAGAGTTGCAAGATCCTAAAATAAGCAACATTAAAAAAAAAAGGAAAAAGAAAAACAGTAAATCATAGGTGCTTTAGGAATGAACAAAATATGAGTTTTGAAATTATAAATTATGTTTTAGAGAAATGTAGGAATGTAGGAGAGTGTATGACTAAAGTTTTGGGAACTGCATATAGAAATCTCAACTTTTTCAAGGCCCATTTTTTCAATGAAGGGACATTGCTTTTTCCAAATACCTGGGTTTACAGAGGTGTTTATATGCCTAACTATCCCTGGCTGTGGATGGTGAAGGCCTGTTGGTTTCAGTCAACACATAAAGTCTCACATAGAATACAGAGATACTAGGAAAATGGGTGAAATGCACCTTTACTGCTCTCTTTGCCTAATACTTTAATATACCTTAAAGAAGCCATCAATCAAATCAGGTAAAATAAAAATAATAAATAAATAAACAATAATAATAATAATAAAACTAACTAACTTGCATTCACAAAGCAAAAATCACTGGCATCATCCAGTCCATGACTGGGTAGAGCCAAGCAGAGCTGAGAAGTAAGGTCCTTGTCCAAGATATTCCCTGGTGGCATTTCCCATCTTCCATCACTTTTCCTCCCTCTCTGTGGGCCTTCCCCAAGCTGGGGCTAGACAGGTGACTGTGGGATTTTCATACAATCACAGAATCACAAAATGCCTTCAGTTGGAAGGGACCTCAAAGCCCATCCAGTTCTAACATCCCTGCCACAGGCAGGGACACCTCCCACGAGACCAGTTTGCCAAAAGCCCCATCCAGCCTGGCCTTGAACACCTCCAAGGATGGGGCATCCACAGCTTCTCTGAGCAGCCAGTGCCAGTGCCTCACCACCATCTGAGTAAAGAATTTCTTCTTGATATCTAATCTAAACCTACCCTCTTTTAGTTTAAAACCATTCCCCCTTGTCCTATCATGATCTGCATGAGTAAAAAGTCACTCTCCATCACAGTTATGTTGTGAATTAGATCAGAGCACTAGCTCAGCTTTTCAATTATTATTATTAATATAATTTATTTATTTCTCACCCTTATCATTTACAGTTCAGCCCACAAACACATGCAGGGGGGATAGGAACACCCAGCTGGGCATTGGGAGGTGGCAATGCCTACACCAGGATTCCTGCCATGCTTACAACACCAGCCATCTAGCTGCTGACCTGAAGCCATCATCAGTTCATAAAGGATGATATTACACTAAAATTCATTCATATCATACACCTGAGAATCCTCTACCAGAGGTTATCCCCAAATGGCTTGCTAAAACAGAGTAAGAAAACCCAGGAGAGAGGCATTCAGGGTGCTCACAGCGCTGAGAAGGAGAATCACCTAGTCCCTTGATTTCTTCTGCCTCCTTCTGCTGGTGAATTTATTGCTTTTTCTTGGTTTAAAATAAATTAATTTAGTGAATATGAAATAGACCTGTATGATTCATTTCTAAGAATGTGTTCCTGTTTGCTCACACAAGAGCCAGCATTTTGACTGCTGCCAGATTTACATTATTTGCACATGAAAATGAAACCACACCATGATGTAGTACTCGAAACCACACAATGATGTAGTACTCTACATATTGCACTTACAGATTCTCAGTTCTGTATGTATTTGGAAGGCACAGTCCATTGCTTTTTCAGTTGGGATTTCTAAAGTTAAAAAAAAAAAAGAAAAAAAGAAAAAAAGAAAAAAGCAAGGAAAAAAGCAATTTACAAAACCAGAAGCAAATATTACAGCTCTGCTAGGTATAACGTATGATTCTCTTAGGAGTGGCTTTACCTTTTTTTTTTTTTTTTTTTTTTTTTTTGTGGGAGGAGTACAAAGAAGCATAATTACATGTACACATTGTCCTGAAAAGAAATATAATAAGATCAATTTAATCCTTTTGAGGGAGATACAGGAGAGATTCAAGGCAATTCACCTCTAGATTAAGAAAGTGTGAAAATAACTCTTTATGCTCCCACAAGAAAGCCATAACAAACCTGAAAACCTGCTATAAAAACATACATGTGTTTTGCCAGCTGACCGAGACAAGTAGTCCTAGATTCAGGGTAGAACAGGAGCTTTCCTGTCCAGCCCACAAGGAGGGTTGGTGACAGCACAGCATCACCCATCTGTCATTAGGAAGGAAATGTTTGGGGAGCAAAGAACAAAGCTTACACAAACATACCATATCAATGAATGTCAGAATTTAATATCCTGAGCTTTTGATGCATCACATAATTTAGCAGGAGATGGCTACCAGGATCAAGTGGTGGCAAATGCTTTTCCCCTGAAAATGTCAAGACAAATGAACATTGACTACACACAGCCTGGCAAGGCACAGGTTAAAAGCCTATCTCCAACAGCCAGGGGCCTTGCAGCTGCTGGCAATTAGGCTTGTCAGCATTCCTCCCAAAAGCTCCTGCTGGCATATGAAAACCAGGGGTAATTGGGAGCAGCAGTCATCCTCCTCGAGGCAGGAAGCCTGTGGGAGCAGGGCTGAGCTGCTGGGTGGCTGGGGTGGCATGCTCCTCAGCAAGCGTCCCATGTGTTTGACAAGCAGTGGGAAACTGGAGCTTGTTTTGCTTTGGGCTTTGCTTTGACTGGCAGCTTGGAGCAGGCTGTGCCCATTTCAGATGCCTTCTGAGATGCTGGCCTTGCTCTGCTGCCTGGAGATTTCAGCGATCTGTGCCGCTGCTGTTGCAGGGGCATCCTCTTGGCTTTGTGTCTGGGGATGTTCTTATCACAGGTCCCTAATAATTTCACAAACTTTTCACTCGAGGGCACTCTTATGTTCCCAGAGTTAGACTGCAGAAAGCTTGCCCTGTCCCACCAGGGAGAGTGCTGCCCTTCGGGTCTATATCAGCCTGGAAAGCAAGGCTGAATGCCATCAGCTAACAGGGGGCTGTGACTGGAGAGAGCAGCTGCCCTTTCTCTCTTCCAGTTCAATTTAATATGATGACTAATTGACTGTGATTGAATAAAACAGTCATCATTATCCAGGACTTGAGCAGTGAAGCTTTGAGGATGTTGGTGTGGAAAGATCAATTTCTGCTTAGTGCAGAAGGGAGTGGTGTGTACTCTCTTTGTACTAAAAATAAAAGTGAGAGGAAAACAAAAACAAAAAAGCACCCACCTAACACCCCACTGTATCCCAAAAGCTTTAGGGGAGAATCCAGGTCTTGGGTATAAAGAGTATAATAACTCCTGGGTGCCAAAGTTCAGATGCTGGAAATCCCTTCTCAACAGTCAGCTAATCCTTGCAGTACCCAAATTCCACAAACACGTCAGGTTTTTGCTTTGTTTCCTGGAGAATAGCATATGGTTTTACCTCTGATGTGTCAAGAGGTATTTAGTCCTGCCCATGACTGAATGGCTGCTGATTTATTTTTTGCAACAATCTGAAAAAAAAAAAAAAATAAAAAAAAAAATAAGGTGCCTGCTTTTGGCATTTCTTTGCCTAACCTTGTGTGAGCAGGATCTGAGAGGTTTGCTCTGGAGGCACCTACCAGATCACGAGTCCTGTGTGAGTCAATGGCAGGGTCTTCTTACTCAATAATCAGCAGAGTGTTTGTACTCCTGTTTGGCTGAGCCATATGAAGCATTTACTGCAAATAAGGAAGAGACAGGTTCAATATTCATGCTAGTTGGAGTTAAAACCTGACCCTGCTGGAAGAGTGGCCCCATCTAAGTGGGAGAGGCTGCCTTCTGCATCTTCTCAGGAGCAGGGCACCATGCAGAAATGGCTCCTGTTCTGAGAGCTACAACAAAACCAGGCATTCAGATGCTATGCCTGGTCCAAGTGCTTCTCTGTGTCTTTTATCCAAAAGCTCCTTCACAGAGAAAGGCAGCTTGTGGCAGAAGCCTGCACGTTTGTGTATAAGCACATCTTTATGAGCCCATTTGGAAAAGGGTGGCTTAAATAAAGAGAGGAGTCAGTCTCTCTCTAATTACTGACCTTTGGCTGGGGGGATTCTACTTCTGTCCAACTTCCTTGCTTGTTTGAGCATCCTTCTTGCCAGGTCCTGTAGCATGGAGACCAATTCTGGAAATCCTGAACTGGTTAAAGGTCTGAAAAGAGCACGGCTGTTTATCCAAGTAAGCTTGCAGAAAATGCTACTTTTTAAACCAGCAGCTGCTTAGGAAAACCTAGCCAAGGCTCAGAACAAGGCAGGAACACAGGATTTGTTTACCATGGTTACCCTGGAGAGAAGAGTGCCAGCACAGCTCCCTGACTCAGGAGTGAAGCACAATATTCCAGTCAAAAATGATGCAAAGTGTTATACAAGGTGTCACTATTTTTTTTTTCCTTTTCTGAATGGTTTCTTGAGATCTGAAAGCCCAGCAAAGCAAGAATGGATTTTATTTTAATGTATCTCTTTGCTAGGATGCTCTGCACAGAGTTGCCTGTAGACTTCAGGCTGGTCAGTCCGATGATCTATGTGGTTGGGTGACCTGAGCAGCATGACTACCACTGCCTGCTGGAGCTGAGTGGGACTTCTAGTGATTGGACAAGGAGTAATGGCTTTAAGCTAAAAGAGGGTAGGTTTAGATTGGATATTAGGAAGAAATTCTTCATTCCAAGGGCAGTGAGGCACTGGAACAGGCTGCCCAGAGAAGCTGTGGATGCCCCATCCCTGGAGGTGTTCAAGGCCAGGCTGGATGAGGCTTTGAGCAACCTGATCTAGAGGGAGGTGTCCCTGCTCATGGCAGGGGGTTTGGAATCGGATGGCTTTAATGTCCCCTCCAACCCAAACCATTCTGTGATTCTCGCCTGGGGCTGGATGCTCAGGGAGAGTGAGAGCTGGAAACAAAAGCATGGAACAGCTCAGGTTCCTGGGAGACTTTTCAAACTTTGAGTTTTGTATGAATTACATACTGCATTTCCTTGTGTTTTAAAGTCAACCGCTGCTCCCTTAAAACAGCTTAGGGCACAATTTCATCACTTTAAAGAAGCCTATGTACTTAACTCATAGAAGTAAATTACATTCCTTCAAATTTCTTAATGATGCAATAACACATCAGAATCATAGAATCATTTAGGTTGGAAAGACCTCCAAGATCATGAGGTCCAAATGAAGGCATAGTTTTCAGCAATTCAACAATGAAATTTTTTATGGGATTGGCTGCTTTGTCAGTAAAGTGGATTGCTATGGATGGAATAGGACTCCTTCTGTTTTTACACTTATTTCTGTAAGGTAATAAGCTCAGTCTATTAGACACAGAATAATGGTATAGGAGGAAAGAAATAAAAATTTAGACTTAGGAAAAGAGAATTCTCTATTGCTGATACTCCCTGTGACAGGAGATCATTTTTAATGTGTGAAGAGACCCAGTAACGTGGAATTTCACACAAATTTCACACTTCCCTCCACGTACTAGAGGGAATTATTCTTAGAAATATAGCTGCTTAAAGAAGGGGAGGGGGGGGGGACGGATAGGGACACGACTCAACAAATTGAGGGTTTGGTTTTTCCTCTGATGTGAGCAATGAGCTTGTAGGTGGGAGTATGAACCCCACTCCTCTCTCTGTCTGCTCTCCTTGTTCTTTCAAATTTGTGGAAATACATTCAGCTACCTTCTCTGCCACCAAACAGGGCATGAAAGGAGAGGTGTGGGATGAGCAGAGTGCGTGCTCCGCTCCTCTCCTCATCTTCCAGAGAAGCTGAGCTCACCAGGGAGGGGAGCAATTTACTGGCAGTAATTGTCATCCCAGCCTCTCCTCTCTGTCTCCTTTGAGCAAGAAAGACCAAGGGAGGCTTGTGATTCTCGAAGGGCTTGTCTTCACAGCAGTGCTAGCTGAAGACAGTGTGCAGAGCACAGCCCAGCAGGATGCAGATCCCTGTGCAAAGCCCCTGGCCAGCCCCAGAAAGCTCTGAAGATGAGCGAGTTGGCCTGGGGGGGTGAGGAAGCTCAAGTCCTGCGTGTGCTTGAACTGTAAATGCAGAGAGCATGCAGCTACAAGCTGCTGATGAGCTGTCACTCATTTGATACTAATCCAGTCAGTCTAATGCCAATGAAATAACTATGCTGTTAGAGCATCCTTATACAAAGTGATCAGCTCACTTGAGAGGAGCTATCTTATAGACAGATAACCTAAGCCAACTTCACCATGAGGACCACTTGCTTCTGGAGGCGCCTCTGCATCCAGGTGGTTTACAAATAACTCCTTCATCTGCCACTCCCAGGGCCAGAGGGTTAAAAGTAAACCTGACTTTCATTCCTAAGTAGATTCTAAAAACCAGACTGTGTACTATTCATCTGTTTTAGGTTTAACAGGTGTGAATCACTAACAGTTGAAAAAAGGCTAAGAAAACATTTTTGTTTGCAGCACTGAATGTTGCTGTTCTTTGAGTAAAAACTATCCTGACACGGAAAAGAGAATGGGGCACAATAGGCATCGACCAACTGTACGAAAGGATGCCAGACTTTATGCAAGATGTTTGTTTTTACAGCTGGCTCATGAAATGTAACACCTGTACTATGTTTTACAGTGACAAGTTGCTGAAAAAAACAGCTGCTCCTGGAGCAATATTTTCATTTGCTTTTTCTTTTTGTCCCTCCCCCTCTGCTTCTTTTTCAGATAATGGCTCTGGGTCAGGAGAAGGAGGTGAGTACCCAACTCCAGTTACATGTGCTTTTGGTATTTCTTTTTTAGTATACATTTATCTGTGTCTATTTTACATAAGAGGTTGCTGTGGTACAGGAATGAAGGAAAAGTTATGACAACTTAAAAATAAGCTTGCATGCTGTAGTGTTTTTGTGAGCATCTCAGAACAGTATTTTTATAGGAATAATTTGTAGTGTGCATTTGACTCTTTCAGATATGACCTATATCATTTTTCATTTGTTTCATACATGCTAAAACGGTATTGCCAGCAATGTAGTGTAATAGTAAGATCTCTACTAAACCACTATTTCACCTTTATCTCACTCCTGGAAATGTCTATTATCCACAATAAATGTCTTGCTTTTTTATTTTCTCTCATGCATTTCCATAGTGTCTGTGATGTCTGGTTATCACTTTATCCTTGGCAAACATGTTGCCTAAAAATGTACAAAGATTACAGTAAGATATGTTTTTAATTTAAAAAGTTAAATGTTCTTGTTCAAAGCTGTGTATTCAAAGCAGGCAAATAGCACAACTGGTACTAATGGAAGTGTCCCTGTCTTTGAACACATCTTAACCTTCTTCCAAAGATTAAAAAAATATATTTATCTTAATTTTATCATTGATACTAGTAGCAAGAATACATATAGAATGAAAAATGTGACATACTTCATAGAATCATAGCTCAGTTGGAAAGGACCTCAAAGATCACCTAGTTCCAACCTCCCCCTCCCCCCTCCCCCCGCCATGGGCACTGATGCCATCACTAGACCAGGTTGCTCAGGGCCTCACCTAAGCTGGCCTTGAACACCTCCAGGGATGGGGCATTCACAGCTTCTCTGGGCAGCCTGGGCCAGTGCCTCACCACCCTCTGAGTGAAGAATTTCCTCCTAACCTCTAACCTAAATCTCTCCTCTTTTAGTTTAAAACAGTTCCCCCTCATCCTGTCATTATCTGATTGAGCAAAGAGTCTCTCTCCATCTTTTTTCTAAGTCCCCTTCAAGTACTGCAAGGTTGCAGTGAGGTTCCCCCAGAGCCTTCCTTCTCTTTTTTAGGCTGAACAGCCCCAGCTCTCTCAGCCTGTTTTTGTAGGAGATGTGCTCCAGCTCCTTTATCATCTTTCTGGCCCTCCTCTGGACCTGCACTAACAGCCCCACATCCTTCCTGTCCTGGGGGCCCCAGACCTGGACACAGTACTCCAAGTAGGGCCTCACAAGGGCAGAGCAGAGGGGCACATTCACCTCCCTCCACCTGCTGGCCACCCCTCTGTTGATGCAGCCCAGGATGCAGTTGGCCTTCCGGGCTGCAAGACTATTCTGCCGGCTATATAGATACATACAGACACAAGAAAAACATTTTGTTTAGGGGTTTTGTTTGTATTACATGTTGCGGTGTATACTGATGGGACTGACTGTATACAAGTCACTGTGTTTGACACCTCAGTTTAAGTATACATAATATATAATACGCAAGCGAGGCGATAATGGTCTCCACCAGGCACGGTGCTCTCTCCAGGAAGTCGATACACACCCAGACCGACTGCCCGTTAAAGAATGCAGCGGTTCAGGTCACCGGATGCAGGGAGTGTCAGAGCCTGCTGCTGCCATCGGCGGGAGGCAGAGACGCTGCGTGCGTGAGGTGCGAGCAGGTGGATGACCTGGTCCGCATGGTGGCGGAGCTCAAGGAGGAGGTGGAGAGGTTGAGGGATATTAGGGAGTGTGAGCGGGAGATAGACTTGTGGAGTAACTCCCTGCAGGGCCTCGAGGAGAGGTACCAGGGTGAGACACCCCAAATGGGGGTGGACCCCCTGCCCTGTCGCTGTCGGGCAGAGGGAGGGGATCTGGGAGTTGAGGAGGAATGGAGACAGGTCCCTGCTCGACATCGCAGGCGATGCCCTCCCCTTCCGGCCCCACCTTCCCAGGTGCCCTTACAGAACAGGTTTGAGGCCCTGGAGATTGAGAGACCGGCAACTGAGGAAGAGATAGAAAGTGTTCCCAGGAGGATGCCTAGGGCGAGGAGGTCGACTCCACGCATCGGGACTGCCTCCACCAAGAAAGACAGGAGAGTGATCGTTGTGGGAGACTCTATCCTTAGGGGAACAGAGGGCCCTATTTGTCGGCCTGACCCTACCCGTAGGGAAGTCTGCTGCCTCCCTGGGGCCAGGGTCAGGGACGTTGCCAAGAAAGTCAAGCGCCTGGTACGGCCCACTGACTACTACCCGCTACTGGTCTTTCAGGCTGGTAGCGATGAAGTAGCAAAGAGAAGTCTGAAGGCGATCAAAAGAGACTTTAGGGATTTGGGGCGACTACTTAGAGGATCAGGCGCGCAGGTTGTGTTTGCCTCTGTCCTTCCGATAGGGGGGATCGAAGCTGAAAGGTGTGCTGTTCACCTAAACTCGTGGCTTCGAGACTGGTGTGACCGGCAGAACTTTGGGTTCTTTGATCATGGGAAGGTCTATGCTACACCGGGCCTGATGGCACCGGATGGGATGCGCCTCTCTCGGAGAGGGGTAAGGATCCTTGGTCAGGAGTTGGCAGGGCTGATAGATAGGGCTTTAAACTAGAGTTGAAGGGGGAAGGGGCTAAAACCAGGCACGCCGGTGAAGACCTAAGGGATGGTACGCTAGAATCAGAGGGGCTGTGTGCCAGTGAGGTCCTTCGGTTAGATCCACAAGGTGCTGAGTGTAAGGAGACACACCTGAAATGTTTCTACACAAACGCACGTAGTATGAGGAATAAAATGGATGAGCTAGAAGTACTGGCCCAGTCCCGCAACTACGACATCATCGGCATAAGCGAAACCTGGTGGGATGAGTCCTGTGACTGGGGTGTTGTGATAGATGGTTACAGGCTCTTCAGGAGGGACAGGCAGGGAAGGCGAGGTGGTGGGGTGGCGATGTATGTGAAGCAGGGGCTGGACTGTGTGGAACTTCAGGTCGGCGATGGCAAAGTTGAGAGCCTCTGGGTAAGGATCAAGGGACGAACGAATAAAGGGGATGTAGTTGTGGGAGTCTATTACAGACCGCCTGGCCAGGACGATAGCGCCGATAAATTATTCTTTACAGAACTAAGAGAGGCCTCGAGATTAACTCCCCTTGTCCTTATGGGGGACTTCAACTTGCCAGACGTTAACTGGGAGTGCCACACGGCAGACACGAGCAAGTCCAGGAGGTTCATGAAGCACCTAGATGATAACTTCTTGGTGCAGGTGCTAACGGAGCCAACTAGGAAAGGTGCCCTCCTAGACCTATTGCTAGAAAACAGAGAGGGCCTGGTGGGAGATGTGGTGATTGGTGGCCGCCTCGGTCATAGCGACCATGAAGTGGTTGAGTTCAAAATTTACGGCGACAGAAGGAAAAGTGCCACCAAAACCTTATCCCTAGATATGGGAAAGGCGGACTTCAGGCTGCTCAGGGAGCTAGTCAGCAAGGTCCCCTGGGAAGCTGCTTGAAGGCCTCGATGTCCACCAGTGCTGGTCATTCTTTAAGCGATGCCTCCTAGAAGCACAAGAACAGGCAGTTCCTAAATATCGCAAGTCAGGCAGGCGGGGCAGGAGGCCGGCGTGGCTGACCAGGAACATTCTAATGGAGATTAGGTGGAAACAGAGAGTCTTTCGCTACTGGAAGGAGGGCCAGGTGACATGGAAAGAATACAGGGATGCTGTTCGTGTTTGTAGGAAGAAAATTCGTGTGGCTAAAGCACACCTAGAGTTGAAGCTGGCTGTGTCTGTGAGAGATAATAAAAAGGGTTTTTTTAGATATGTGAATGGAAAAAGGAGAACTAAAGAATACATAGGGCCGCTCCTTGATAGGGAAGGTCTCCTCACAGACAATGACATAGGCAAAGCAGAGACGCTTAACGCCTTCTTTGCCTCTGTCTTCAATGCCGATGATGGGCTTCGGGACCCAGGGTGCCCTGAGCTGGAGGACCGGGACGGTGGGGATGACAAACTCCCAACTGACCCTGAACGTGTGCGGGATTTGCTACTCCACCTGGATCCCTACAAGTCCATGGGTCCGGATGGGATTCATCCCCGGGTGCTGAAAGAGCTGGCGGACGTCATCGCGGAACCTCTCTCAATTATTTTTCAACTATCCTGGGAGTCTGGAGAGGTCCCGGTAGACTGGAAGCTGGCAAATGTTGTGCCGATTTTCAAAAAGGGTCAGAAAGAAGACCCTAGCAATTACAGGCCTGTCAGTCTCACGTCAGTGCCTGGTAAAATCATGGAGAAGATGGTTCTCGAACTTATTGAGGCGCACCTGGGGGACAAAGCAGTCATTGGTCCCAGCCAGCATGGGTTTGTGAAGGGTAGGTCCTGCCTAACTAACCTGATTTCCTTTTATGATAAGATCACCCGTATGGTGGACCAAGGGAAACCAGCTGATGTGATTTTTTTGGACTTCAGCAAGGCATTTGACACGGTTTCCCATAGGATCCTACTGGACAAAATGTCCACCATACAGCTAAATAAAAACATCATCCGATGGGTGAGCAATTGGCTAACGGGCAGGGCCCAAAGGGTTATGGTGAATGGGGCTGCGTCAAGCTGGCGGGCGGTCACCAGTTGGGTCCCTCAAGGCTCCATTTTAGGGCCGGTACTTTTCAATATTTTTATAAACGATCTGGATGTAGGAATAGAAGGTATTTTGAGCAAGTTTGCTGATGACACCAAACTTGGAGGAGTTGTGGACTCGGATGAGGGTGGAAAGGCCTTGCAGAGGGATCTGGATAGGTTGGAGAGCTGGGCGATCACCAACCGCATGAAGTTCAATAAGAGTAAGTGCCGGGTCCTGCACCTGGGACGGGGAAACCCTGGCTGCACGTACAGACTGGGCGATGAGACGCTGGAGAGCAGCCTAGAAGAGAGGGATCTGGGGGTCCTGGTAGACAGCAAGTTGAATATGAGCCAGCAGTGTGCCCTGGCAGCCAGGAGGGCCAACCGTGTCCTGGGGTGCATCAAGCACGGCATCGCTAGTAGGTCGAGGGAGGTGATTGTCCCGCTCTACTCTGCGCTGGTGCGACCTCACCTCGAGTACTGTGTGCAGTTCTGGGCACCACAGTATAAAAAGGACGTGAAACTGTTGGAGAGTGTCCAGAGGAGGGCTACGAAGATGGTGAAAGGCCTGGAGGGGAAGACGTACGAGGAACGGCTGAGGGCACTGGGCCTGTTCAGCCTGGAGAAGAGGAGGCTGAGGGGAGACCTCATCGCAGTCTACAACTTCCTCGTAAGAGGGTGTCGAGAGGCAGGAGACCTTTTCTCCATTAACACCAGCGACAGGACCCGCGGGAACGGGGTTAAGCTGAGGCAGGGGAAGTTTAGGCTTGACATCAGGAGGGGGTTCTTCACTGAGAGAGTGGTTGCACACTGGAACAGACTCCCCAGGGAAGTGGTCACTGCACCGAGCCTGACTGAGTTTAAGAAGCGATTGGACTGTGCACTTAGTCACATGGTCTGAACTTCTGGGTAGACCTGTGCGGTGTCAAGAGTTGGACTTGATGATCCTTAAGGGTCCCTTCCAACTCAGGATATTCTATGATTCTATGATTCTATGAAACAATGTCCCCTTAAAGCTCCCAGGGACTTTAGGTTTTCATATCTGTTTCTTAACGGCCTGTATGAACAGCAGGAGGCTCTGTTGGCCTGGTCTTGATATCCTTTCCTCCCTTGTGTGCTGTAGTGGGCTCTGCACTGCCCGGGGACAGGCAGGTGGGCAGCACGTGGGGCAGGGACCTATTGTCCCTGGGGCACTCCCATAAGAAATGCCATGCATCCAGTGAGCGGTGCTCACTAAGGTTGTCTGAAGAGATGTTTCACCAGGTCACACAAGGTTCTATGTCCAAGTGTCATGGTGTTGTGTTACCTCAACCTGTCTAGCACAGATTGAAATCTTGGAAGTCTCACGTGTGCAGCTATGTGAAAATGTAAACAATCAATGGCATCACTGTGTGGCTAAGCACAACACTTAACTTGCCCCAAACCAGGAGCTAGCTCCTTTTTTCCTCACATAACAAAGCAAGACATTTCCCATGGCTTTAATTGCCACGAGAAAATTCAAGGGCTGCTAGTAGCACACAGCCATTCTCATGTGTTTTCTTTTGGTTTGCCTTGTTTTTTTCTGAGCCATACCTGAAGGACCAATTTCCTGCTCAAGCACTCATGTTATCTTCACTGGTGATTTTCTTCTGATGCTTTTCCTCCTGAGCTTGCATCATGCTCTTTCCCCAGCTCTGCTTGCTTCCCACTTTGTTACCCAGCTTGTTATTCCCCTACAGCTGCTCCCTGCAAGCTGCAAGTTGCTTGCCTCAGTATTACTATGCACTTCTTATAGGAGACAGATGACAGTAATTTAGCCCACCTCCAACTTTTATTTTTGCTACAGTTACAGAAATGCTTGAATGCTGTTGGGAATTTTTCTAGTATTTCCCCAGTCAGATACAAAAATGCCCATTAAGTCTGTTGTAAATTTTACTGTGTTGGTCTGGAGTAGATGACTGACAGATGTGGGGATTCTTTGGGCTATTTTAATAACAGTTTGGAAAAACGTAGGAGAGAATATGATGTCGTTTGTTGGCTACTCACTGATGAGATGAAAAATAGAAGTTCAAATATATTTGTTGCTTGATTTGGAGCAGGAGATTGAACAGTCTCTTGGTAAGAGAGTCCCAAACTGGGCCCATCTCCCTTGACCTCTGCTGTTGGAGCTGTTCTCACTTAAAATATCAACTGAGCTTGGGATAAAGGGAGCTGGAGGAAGGAGACAACCCAGAGATTGGAAGAATGCATGCTTCAGAAGGGCTTTGTTATCTGGGACTTAGCACACCAATGAATTGTAATTATTTATGCAAAATAGGATGTCATTAGCTGAAGAGATTTATTTGGTGGTCTCTCCAGGCTGACTTGTAGCAGTGGCTAGTGCGTTGTCTTGGGGATGGAAAATGCATGTTCTGTTCACTCAGGGCAGAGAGAAAAGAATTGGATCTAGCTCCCTTCACCCCATGCAAATACCTGCACTGCTTGGGTATTGAATAAAAAAGGGACAACATACCTGCTATCACTACCTCCTTCAGCAGTTTTGTGATGTTAGCCCTTCATTTCTTCAGGCCAAATGAAGTGTTCCCACTTTTGTCCAGTATGAAAAAAGTTGGGTATATTTCTTAATTTTAGATAGAAAAAATATTTTAAATGACAAGAAATTGTAATTCCTGCCAGTTGGGACTTTTTTTTTTTTTTTTTTTTTTTTCTTCTTTTTTCTTTAGAAACATCTAGGCCTAATTAGTGATACTGCTTTCCCATCTACCTTTGTTTCTGAACTGGGTGTAGTACTTCTGCAGACCAATTGGCTAGTCTTCAGTACATTGAGTCATTTTCTGTGCCTGGATCCTTCGAAGGATGAAAACCACAGTTACTTTGATTATTGAACTCTGCTCTGGCCAAAACCTCAACATTATTGTACTCAAAATATTTTCATATCTGAAAGTGTTTTTATTCTATTACTCATGTAACTGTAAAAGTGTCACAAGAAGACATTAAGCACATCAGAGATGTATTGCATGTTAAGGAAATATAGAATTAAAACAAATTTTGAAAAGAATGCTCAACCTGTTGAGGCAGGAATTAGATTATTCAGGATCCCTACAAGAGGAAGTCCAGCTAATTCAAGCATAGCACAGGTCCTTGCTGATTCAGCCTTCCCCATTTTCTTCCAAAGGAAGCCAGAACATGCTGAGATATAATAATCACCCAGGCCTTACTGTTTAAGAGCATACTCTTGGCTCAGAGTGCACAAATGGGGACCAAGTTGAGTAGGTTATATGCCCTGTGGGTTAGATGTAGATGCTGCTTGTAAAAAACACTGGAAGTGAGGCAAGAGAGAGGGATCCTGCGAGTGAGCAAACATGCTTGCTTAGAAATTTCTATTTTCTTCTTAGGATTTGTATTTCCAGATGTTAATCACAGAATCAGTGTTTGCTTTGTTTCTTATACTTGGAATTAGTGGGCTTGTGCATGCACCAGTGATGCTTGCATACACAAAATGGATGAGCATAGCTGCTTGTATAAGTTCAGGAAGCACTGTCATTGCTCTGCAGAAGATATACTGTTTGCTGGTAGATTTTTAAATCTGAAGGAAAGTACTGGGAAAGTGTCTGGATTCTGCTCTGTAGTTGCTATAGATCTGCTGGTGACAGTTTCCACTGCTTAAATTAGCTGTGTGCCTCCCATGCGTCTGAGATTTGTGCTAATGGTTCGCGTTCTGTTTCATTTTCCAGATGCACAGCAAGCTCATTAATGATTCTGAAATTTGACTTCATACAGAATTTCCCTCCTACTCCAAAGCTATATGATGTTAAATGCATTAATTTTAATGTCAAAAAAGTAGATTTAGAACTGATTAAAAAACAAACACTCACACACACACTAAAAACTTTTTCCTCAAAGACTATTTCAGAAAATATCTTGCCTTAGAAGTTGTTATGCATGACAAAAATGCTAAAGACTGTGGAACTGCTGATCCAGATTCTCTCCCAGATCATATTTACTATTACAAAGATAGGAGATTTTAGTAAAAGAGTTAGGAGTGGGAGAATTTTTTCAGTACAACTGAATGAAATAAAGGAACATCAGTTTTAAGGGTGACACAATCATCTAGTTGCCCTCTGACTTGCTGGGTAAACAATTTCAATTTTCTATAGTCTGATGGCAGAGTATTCATAGAGTTGCAATCAAATTACTCATTTTGCTTATTCCAGAAGTCTGAACCTTCAATTAGCATAATAAAAATTACAGTTATGAAACCAAGCTGTTGATCACTTGTGGCAATGGGTATCCTGATGCCACTTCTAAGAATAGTATGCATTATTAATTCAGAAATGAGAGAAATTTCAAAACCCTCATTGCTCTACCATTATGTTTCACCCCTACAGAAAATAACATCAGAGAGTGGGACTCAGCCCTACAAAAGTCTCCTAGTTAAGGTCACAGCTGATAACTGTGGGATATATTAGATTTGCATCTAAGATATGGGCTTTTCACAGTAACCTCATATGAATTACTCTGCAATTTCCTTGTTCTGAAGAACACATTCATAAAAATGGCTCCTGATACATTTTCTTTAATCTGTGATATGTTACTGTTTGAGATAGAACTGGTGAAAGAGAAACCACAGTCTCAGATTCATATTCATCTCTGCCAGTAGTAAATTGTAACACTACTTGGCCTGCTGTATGTAGTTCCACAACTGATAGATCAGGGCACAAAAAAGAACCACATGTACACACAGGAGAAAAATGTCTTGCTTGCATGCCACATGTTGTTTTTTCTAACATGAATTTTCCCTTTAAGAATTGTATTATTGGTGGAACCTGCCACATTCTCCCTATAAAAAGAACTGTCTTGACCCAGTAAAGTAGCCTCAGGAAGATTAACTTTCATAGGATTACATGAATATGACTAAGGGCAAGCTTTCACCATATTTTCTTCAAGGTACTTTCTATGTGAAAATAGCTTTTTTTTCCTCAGTTTTACGACTTGAGAGTAGCCAAGAAGGTCCAGAAAGGTGCAGTCATCTTAGTGATCTTCATGCCGTCTCATAATGCAAAGAGCTGGCAGTCAATGCTTCTAGCCAGGCAGAAGCCGTGTCACTTATCTGAAGTGCCCTCTATGCTCAGAAGCCCTCAGTCTTGCTTTAAGTCAATATTCTGTCAATATTTTAAAAAGATCCCACAACCACATTGCCCAACTAGTAGTGATACAACTCTAAGAGAAATGGGAGCCACTGCTCTAAATTCTATTCAGACTTACAGTCACAAGCTACCTTTTTAGAAGAAATTTTGGCCCACTGCAAATGGGAACATTAATCCTGAAGGGAATGCTTTTTGAAGCATTTTTTAAGCAAAACTGGCTC
>CM021732.1:94893633-94917964 GCA_011075105.1 Heteronetta atricapilla
CCCCTTTTTGGTCAAAGATATTGGTGACAAAGATAATTTACTTTCATCAGGCAGTATCCTTATTTGGAAGGCGTTTTTAGTTGTACTTTCCATCTAGCATGCAGACATAGGGCAACATCTTTTGAAGGAGAGCCTTATTTTTTCTGAGTTCCCAGGTCCTGTGTTTGCTAAACTTTCACTTCTGAGCAGTTCTTCCCATCCCCCTTCAAGTAAAGGCCCTTCTGCCTCATGCTCCAATTCTTCCTTTGTTTCTCTGTTAGATGCTGCAAGCAAATGCCAGTTGCAATGTTGACTTGGTGCTACAGCTAGGCCTCTGCATGGATGAGTTGAAAACCATCAGCATGCATTATGTACACCACCAGACAGCTAAGAAATGCCAATGGCTTTTCAAGCCAGCTTCTTGGAGGCAAACTGGTGTCCTAGAATAGGCAGGTTCGGTGGTATAGTAACATACCTACAAGGGTGAGATTTCTAACACTCCTACTATGCCCATGACATTAATTTTTTATTCCTTTTGTTCAGAGTGTGTCTGTAACTAAGCAAAAGGAATTTTTGATATCAAAAAAGATGCCATAGTTAGACAGATGGCACCCAATCATTTCAGGCTTTTAAGCAAAGGAAATAACATGCTTGCAATACATATAACTAAGTTAATTATTATTAAAATAATTTGTTTTGAATTTCTAATCCCTCTGAAACCTAATAGCTAAAGTATCTTGTGATGAACGTCTAGCAGATTGCATTTAGTAATTAATAAATTGATATACAGTATGTGCTTTTTAGCAGGCTGCCATCTGTTCCTTCCCCTCACTGGGGACAACACTTATCCAATAATTGTCACACAGTCAGGGTGGTATAAACAGACATGGTTTAGAACCTCAAATAATTTTCTTTTTTTTTTTTTTAATTTTAATTTGTGATAATGCTACTGATTTATTTTAATGTATTTTAGTATGACTGCAGGAGTTTGATGGTGATTAACACTCTGGATAGGAGGTAACATCACATCTTTTAGGCATATTTCTATAATGTTGAGTGATTTAGAGAGATGTAAGTGCTGATTCCATCACATGGTTTGTCATCAAGTATCACTGTAACTTCAAATAGCCCTGTTCATTTTTGTTGAGACCCTACCCCAGTAGGTAAAATTAACCAAACTAGGTAAAATCTCCAAACTAAAACTTCCAAAAATCACTGTAATTTCACCTATGGTTCAGCAAGACAGAGGCAAGAACCTGAATATTCAGGCCTTGTTTTGGTGAGACCTTACCCTTAGCAGGGATTTCAGGAGCAAGAGTGCCTGTTCAGAAGGATTCAGGGGC
Organism: Heteronetta atricapilla; assembly: GCA_011075105.1. NCBI lineage: Eukaryota > Metazoa > Chordata > Aves > Anseriformes > Anatidae > Heteronetta > Heteronetta atricapilla. The sequence goes on from CM021732.1 coordinate 94,894,956, forward strand.
CAGGGGCACAGAAAGACAGATTCCTCTTGCTTTCTGGACAGGATCACTGCTAAGTAAAGAGAGTAGATTCTTCTGATGCAGCCTTAATAGGGCCTGCAGAACTGCATGTGGCGTCTTCCTGAAATTGTGGGACAACACCCTCAGTGTCTGATGACTTCACTGTCCTTTCCATTTTCCACCACCATCCATTTATGCATAATTTCCCTAGTGGTTTCTCTGAAGTTGTGTCTTCCTTTGGAGAAAAAGGAGTTTGCTGCATTTGAAACAAGACAGTGGAGGGAACGGGTATTAAATCTCTCCAGCCAGAGGGTCTTGCAGTATGAAATATGATCCAGCTCTTACAGTATGATAGCTTTCCCCAATGTTATTTGCAGTGTGGTTATGCACAGAAGAAAAATAGAAGTTTGAGCTGTCAGATGTGTAAAATCCTTAAGACATAACAAGGGTAGCAGTGGTAGGCAGTCTTGCAGTGTGTGGCATTGAGTCTTTTGCTTGTGCACATCCTCAAATCCTGCATGCACTGTCATTATAATAACCACTGGGCAAACATATTGCCGTGGCTGGGCTGAGATTAAGATATCAACTTCAAACTCAACCTCTTCAGGCACCTTAATCATAAATAGACCAGGCATCTTTTTATTAAATCTGTACTGCCTATTCTTGCAAAATCAAATATTAAAGGCTGCTGTCTTTACTGGAGTATGCTTATATAGAATCAGAGAATGGCTAGGGTTGGAGGGAACCTTAACAATCGCCCAGTCCCTACCCCCTGCCGTAGACAGGGACACCTCCCACTAGATCAGGTTGCTCAGGGCCTCATCTAACCTGGTCTTGAACCCCTCCAGAGATGGGGCATCCACATCTTCTCTGGACAGCCTGGGCCAGTGCCTCACCACCCTCTGAGTGAAGAATTTCCTCCTAACCTCTAATCTAAATCTCCCCTCTTTTGGTTTAAATCCATTCTCCCTAATCCTGTCATTATCTGATTGAGCAAAGAGTCATTATCTGATTGAGATTCCAAAGTTTTTTCTAAGTCCCCTTCAAGTACTGAAAGGTTGCAAGGAGGTCCCCCCGGAGCCTTCTCTTCTGTAGGGTGAACAGCCCCAGCTCTCTCAACCTTTCTTCATAGATGTGCTCCAGCCCCCTCATCATCTTTCTGGCCCTCCTCTGGACCCGCTCTAACAGCCCCACATCCTTCTTGTGCTGGGGGCTCCAGACCTGGACACAGTACTGCAAGTGGGGCCTCACAAGGGCAGAGCACAGGGGGACAACCACCTCCCTTGACCTGCTGGCCACCCCTCTGTTGATGCAGCCCAGGACGCAGCTGGCCTTCTTGGCTGCAAGCACACACTGCTGGCTCATGTTGAGCTTTTGATCCACCAGAACACCAAGTCCTTCTCTGCAGGGCTGTTCTTAATGAGTTCTTCATTCAGTCTGTATTCATGTCCAGAATTGCCCAGGCTCAGGTGTAGCATCCTGCACTTAGACTTGTTGAACCTCATTTGGTTCACATGGGCCCAAATCTCAAGCTTGCACAGGTCCCTTTGGATGGCATCCCTTCCTTCTGTTGTATCAACTGTACCACTCAGCTTGGTGTGTCATCTGCATACTTGCCGAGGGTGCACTTGGTCCCACTGTCTATGTCATTGTTAAAGGCAATGTAGAAGTACCAGTCCCAGGACAGACCCCTGAGGGACACCATTCATCACCGGCCTCCACCTGGACATAGAACCATTGACCGTCTCTCTCTGGGTGTGACCTTCAAGCCAACTCCTTATCCACTGAATGATTCACCTATCAGTTTCATTTCTCTCCAATTTGGAGACCAGGATGTCATGTGGAACCATGTCAAAGGCCTTGTAGAAGTCCCGGTAGATGACATCAGTCAGTCTTCCCTTGTCAACTGATGCAGTCACTCCACTGTATAAAGCCACCAGATTGATCAGGCATGATTTACCCTAGGTGAAGCCATGCTGGCTGTCAGATCACCTCTTTGTCTTGCATGTGCCTTGACATTGCTTCCAGGAGGATCTTTTCCATGATCTTTCCAGGCACAGAGGTGAGGCTCACCAGGCTGTAGTTCCCTAGGTCCTCCTTTTCCCCTTTTTAAAAAGGGGTGTGATGTTTCCCTTTTTCCACTCACCAGGGACTTTGCCAGGAATTTTCAACTATGATCTCCCTTGATATGTAGAAGACCCCAGCCACAAGGTGTCCTTTATTAGTGTGGTCCTTAACGTTTACCCACAAACTCTCAACCTGTCCTGTTATACCTCTTATATCTGCAGCACAATGTACTGCATAGAGAAAATATTTTTCAGTAAGGTATAACTCTCCAGACTATCAAGCTAGGCTGGGTAGTTTGGTACGAGAACAGGGCCTTCCACATTGGTAAATGTTACTTTTGCATAAAATCCAGCAGCGTGGTCAAGATTTATCAAGACACTGCTTGCCAAAAATCTGGGATAGCTAAAACTCACTTTAAATGTATATGTACAAGCAAAAGAGCCAGTTTGCAACCTTGTTTTAAATTATGGGGACAATCTCCACTTTAACTAGTGTGTCATTAATGTTCCCCTAAAAATTAATGGAAGAGAGGATAAGTTACTAAACCGTTGAGTGAACTGCAGTCCATAATGTGTGATGTTATGGAATGTGATTTTGACAGGAATTTTCAGAGCTGGCTGTACTGAGGGGATCAGTATGATTTCAGGGGTTTTCTTCTGTACTTACAGCAGAAGAAAATTTGCTGTGGCACTTCCTACTTTTCCCAAATCTTTTCAAGATTAGTTGCTGCCATGAGATAGCACATCAGTAAAATTCATTGTACTCCAAAACCAGATAAGAATTGGTTTTCAGAGGGGCTTTCCTGGACAAGGGAATCGTTATTGCATTCATACATGGCTACAGAACAGCTGCAGCTCTTCAGAAGCTCCCCCCGTTTCACTGTGAGCAGTAATAAATGTAGGTATAGTGGAGCTCCCTTTCCAGGCCATGCCTCAGGGCAGACCAAACTTCACCTTGACTCAGACTGATGCTTTTGCTTCAAACCAGACATATTACAATCGTAGGAGCACACAAATGAGTTGCCAAGGGAAGCAATTTACTGCTGGCCTGTTCCTCCACAGCAATTGCCCATTTGCAGGCTCTTACCCTGCAGCTCCTAAGATAGAGCTGGCCATCTTCTGTAGGGGAATAATGACTCAAGGAGATGTGTTAGGGGGCAGTGCAGCTCAGAGAGACAACTGGAAGTCACAGATCCCATCCTTGTGCCTCATTTCTTTTGAAGGACAGAGCATTAATGAGGTGCTGACCTAACACACTAAAGAAAGCCTGAAAGAGAGGGAAAATGAGCTATCACTCAACGTGAAATTAAGATGTCAAGAGCAGAATTAATCAAGATACTAAAGAAAGTGAGGAGAAGAAATTCCGTAATCATCTATACATCAACATTAGAAGCCTGCATAATAAACAAGAGGAACTTGAATTGCTCATTTATGAACATATTTTGACCTAATTGATATCACCGAAAACTGCTGGGAAGATTTGATTGATTGGAATATTAAAATTAATGGCTAAAACCTATTTAGAGACAATCAAATATGGAGGTGAAAGGAGAAGGGAGGGGCAATCTCTCAAGAGGTGCATTGCTAATGTGGAGATACTTGCAACAGAGTCTCAAATAGTAATGGGTGAACTTATTTTAGCAGCACACGGGTAAGATACTGAAAATGTCTATTACCTGTTCAAGCTGAAAAAAAAACCCACAGCATTTATCAGTTCTGTATTGGTGGGAAAAGCTGCGTTTTTCTTGAAGAACTTCAATCTAAATTATTTGCAGCATCTCATGCTGCTGGTTCATCCTACAGTTAGTAATGAAAGAAGATTCTAAAAAATATAAATTACTATTGTCTGACATGGAAATGTTGCATCAAGATGTGTTCATCTCTATTACACTTCATCCTGACAGATGTAAATTACATGTATTTAGCCTGACTTACAGGTATTTGGTATGATCAAACAATAATTTACAGATAAATAATTCTATATACACAAGGACCAGGAAGTTCTAATCAAGAAAAAAAGGCCACACTTTTTCTGAAAAAAAAAATATATATATATATATATATATATATATATCTTTAAAGAAGATAGAGAAAGCATTTTTAGCAGAGAGAGAGAGAGAGAAGTTTACACTGAGTATCATATAGAAACAATGAATTTATGAAAATGAAAAGCTGTCAGGAGCATTTACAGTGAGTAGAGCTGTATATAAGGTGTATATAAGTATAAATAAGGAAGAACATGCATATGAATGTGTATATTTCTTGCTTCTATAGCTCCATTACAAAACCAAGCTGCTAATAGTGCAGCAAAAGTGCTCTATAAAACCTTCTGGTTGTATTTGGAGATAAGACCGATAGTTTTTATAGGAAAGATGAAATATTTTTCATCCCAGTAGCACAACAGAAGGATATTACACACCAAATGTTGAAGGTGTTTTGTAATCAGCAAGTCTGGCTGGTTTGCTCGGTAAATCTTTAAAAATGGCTGGTAATGAGTTCTCTGGTCAGCTTATGACTTTTTTGTTTCTTTTTCTTCAGTAGAACAATGAGAAGCAATGTACAAATATTTTGAGAAAAGATAAATTTTGTTTCTTTTTCTTTGGTAGAACAATGAGATGTAATGTACAAATATTTTGAGAAAAGATAAATGCGACAACCTGGAGAACTGTAAGGTGTCGTTCACTGACATGGAAAAGTGAAATGTGGCATTAAAGGACACTTCAGCATGTCAAACACAGGCCCAGGAATGTGATACAAAATAAAATAAAATAAAATAAAAATCAAACCAGAAATAAGATGAACAATTGGTTAAAAATAAAAGAAAAACATCTCTACTGCAGTTTATACTAAGAGTGGTGATGTAACTCCTACAGTGGCAATTTTAAATAAAATTTGGATATGTATTCCTTGTTAATAAATGTATGCCATGTTTTAGACAGATGTTAACTCTAGAGGCTCACATGCAGTGTTTTCCATGTAAGCCCAGCCCACAGGTAGGAGGGAGAGTTTTTCTTCAGGCAACATCCAGGAAAATGAGGAAGGACTGTTGTAGATTTATTTTTCTTATTTAGATTTAAAGAATACAGCAAGTTTTTAATTGGTGGTGGTTGATTTCCTCTTGCTACACCACATAGAACTGTTATGAGAAAAGGAATCATTCTGTTTAGTTCCCTATTTGACAGCCTAATGTAGTTAGCTTTACATGAACATGATACTGTGATACATTAAATAGTTCGTGACTCCCTCTGCAAATTGCTGTGGTTCTTTTCCTTCTTTTCAATCTCTCCATTAATGCTTTATTAAAAATAAAATAAAATAAAATAAAATAAAATAAAATAAAGTACTGAAATAATTAGAGTATAGTCATATTTCTTGTTTACTCAATTAAGGGTTTTGATGTCCATGTCAACAGTAAGATTGGTGCAGATGTTTTTAGAATATTTGATTGATGTTCATATCAACAGTAAGATTGGTGCAGATATTTTTCAAATAATTGAGATACTAATTTTACTTTTCAGGGGACATAACATTTATACTGGTTTCTTTTTAAGATGACTTTCTTCTTTTAGTCATGTATAACTAATCAGAGTAATCTGAAAAATATACCACAGCATATATAAGAGATGAGCACAGTCTGAGTCTATCATCAGAAACAAAAAGAGGAAAAATGTAAGAAATAACTTTGCATAATAATATCTTTAATTAAAGACTGACAAAGAAAGCAGTTTTCAAATCCCCCCTACCTAATACTCAGGAACATTAAAATGCATGTGGTTTATATGTTATCAGTGCCAATTCATATTAAATGTGTCTGGGACAAGTCAATGCCAATTCCATGTTTGGTGGAAGGAGAATACAGTGAAATAACAATAGAGGAAGCGCCAATTAATAAAGCAGTTGTGTTTCCTGGGATGCATTCTTGTCATTGTTACAGTTCTACCAACCTCCAATTACCTGATTTTGAAAGAGGGAGCACTGTAAAGGTTAATAGCTTCATTATAAATGTATGACTATAACTTCATGTTGACAATGTACTTGAAGGTAAATTAACTTAGGCAGACAAAATCAGAGCTTAATATGAAAATCATGCTTTCTACTAACAATACCTTTTGTTGTTTAGAGTATGAAGGATCTGGGACAGAAGTTCAGAGAAAACACTCAAAATGTGGAGTTTGCAAATATAGGGCTGAGTGTGATGAAGATGCAGAAAATGTTGGGTAAGTAATAAGTTTTCCTTAACAATGTCAATGAAAAAAAGAAAAAGTTTGTGATCATATGCTTGACTATGTTTGCTCTTACTAATTGTTGTTTTAATGATGTCTAATAATAATGTCTTTGATATGTGTCACTAACAAACAAAGCACCTTCATGTGGTTTGTTGTTGAGAAAACAACAAAAATGTTGGAGAAACTTTGTCAAACATTTTTCCAAAGAAAGAACCTTTATTTGCTTCATTCTGGAAAAACAAATAAACAAAACAAAACAAACACACCCCCCCCCCCCCAAAAAAAAAAAAAAAAAAAAACAGGAATACAAAATAAATACTAATAATTCATCTCAGACTTTTTTTTCTGTATGTTTTCCTGTTCACAAAGTATTACTGCAGGGAAGCATACCTTTCCTTTCTTCTGTCTTCTGGCTGGGATTTATTTCATGTAAATAACTTCATAAAATGTCATACCTCCAAAGTAGACTTGCTCTTTTATGGAGAGACAAATGAGTGGTAGCCGTATAATTCATAATTTCACAAGATTGTCTCATAATTTCACAAGATTTTATTATGAGGTACCAGCATGAAGACATCTCAGAAAGTAAGGTGACTTAACACTAATGTTCAAGATATGTATTCAAAGTTAAATTGTAGGATACAACTGAAAACGAAATGGTAATAGTACATATGAATGCTGGCACAATGGTTCAGATTTCATAAAATGTCATACCACCAAAGTAGGCTTGCTCTTTTGTGGAGAGCCAATGAGCTGTAGCCATATTTCATAATAATAATTATAATTTTCTTCATTATTGCCTTGGTCTGTTTCATTTCAGGCTCAGGGGCGACCTTATTGCACTCTACCTTAAAGGAGGCTGTAGCGAGGTGGGGGTTGGTCTGTTCTCCCATGTGCCTGGTGACAGGACGAGGGGGAATGGGCTAAAGTTACGCCAGGGGAGTTTTAGGTTGGATGTTAGGAAGAACTTCTTTACCGAAAGGGTTGTTAGGCATTGGAACGGGCTGCCCAGGGAAGTGGTGGAGTCACCATCCCTGGAGGTCTTTAAAAGACGTTTAGATGTAGAGCTTAGCAATATGGTTTAGTGGAGGACTGTTAGTACTAGGTCAGAGGTTGGACTTGATGATCTTGAGGTCTCTTCCAACCTAGAAATTCTGTGATTCTGTGATTTATGATTGTCAAGTTGGGTATAATTTGTTTGTTATATGCACTGAGATGTAGTCTTGGCTTTGGAATATCAATCCTCAAGTGTCCAACTTCAATAAAAGCTTGACTGTTCAGTCTGTACTGTAGAGTTTGCATTCCTTTGGCTGTGTAGTATCTATAAGAGAGTGAGGATAATGTTGAAGACAGTGAAATTCTGCTCACATGAAATGAAGCCATGCTTCTCCCTCTTGACAAGAGTAGAGCACTTTTTTGCTTCTTTAATATTTAATTTATGTTCTTTACAAAAAAATATGGGGAAATTAAGATGTTTACATGGAAAATACTCAGAAGTTAGAAAATATTCCTCTGAGGCTTGCACACCACCTATCAGATCTGTCATTTTTTCAATTTTGTCAGCTTTCCAACCTAAATAACTTTAACTACATTTTTTGCCCAGTACCTTTGACCATTATAATAGCCTTTAGTGACATTTGCTCTTAGTTTAGATTCAGACTAAATTGGGCCCTGCTACATAGACGGCTTTGCAAGGCTCATTTTTGCAAGTCATACAGAATGTCACAGACACTTAAGTAGAAGCTATGAGTTGGTGCCTTTTATTCGTAATATAAATACAATTATTTACCTGGCTGAAGATGGGATGGAAGTCAGTTTGAGAAGCTCTGATACAGCATCCTTCCAGAACACTTTTTACATCTTCCTCTGACTTCTTTTCTTGTTGAGTTTCAACATGTTCTTTACCCCCTTAACATTATAACATTAGATATAAAATTATTGGCAACACGGGTACTTTTCATCAGACTTGTATAAGAACTAGGCTCATATTTATTATTTAATTTAATTTTCATAGAATCATGGAGCGGTTTGAATTGGAAGGGATGTTTAAAGATCATCTAAGTCAATCCCATGCCATGGGCAGGGACACCTCCCACTAGAACAGGTTGCTCAAATTCCCATCCAGCTTGGCCTTGAACTCTTCCAGGAAGGGGGCATACAGAGAATCACAGAAAAATTTTGTACTGTATTACTAATGTTATCACTCCTAGTTCTAGTAAACCATGCAAGAGCCTTAATTTTATATATATATATATATATATATATATATATATATATACACACATATATATAATATATATATTGGGGTAAAATCTACTGAATAAAAGTACTTTTAGTTCTGTTCAGGCAGACTTCTTAGGCCTGGATAGTCCTTGCTTGGACTTTGTGATGTTAAAATGCTTAAAATTATCTGTTTTATTCCATAACACATTTTAAGAGGACTCTGCTTCAAGATAATAACTGAATCAGTTAGCTGAACTGTCTCCTACTGTTCAATAGATAATCTCTAGCAATATTCATGAGATGCTGCCTAATGCTTACAGTAAATATAAAATTATGCATTTTGCATCCTTTCTCCAAATCATGCAATCTGAGATGTTGCAAACATCAGTTCCTTTCTCTTCTGAGTGCTCTAGAGAAGTAAAATGATATCTGCAGTCCCATTTCATGAATAAACTAAGTTACAGATAAAATGATTAGCCTGAGGACAGACAGTGAATTGGTGGAAGGGGAGACATCCTTGCCACAAAGTGTTGAGTGGTTTGAGATAAATGAGCTAGCACTAATGAGATATCCCGGGTCCTGCCATCAGGCCAGCCACACAGAGGCCTGGAGTACAGCATATGCAGATTTTCTCCTGATAAGGGAAAGATCCTACCAAAGACAGTTTTATTTCATGTGGACTGTGGTTCATCTTCTGGGCCTCAAAAGATGTGAGAGTCCTATGCAAAAAAAAATGATGGCACATTTCAGTGGAAACTGTAGGGTAATTTGTACAACATAGCAGGAACAAGACCATAGAAGCAACCACTTGGCCTTTCCTGTTATTTAGAGTTGGACTTGCTGATGTCTAAGTCCTTTCTTCTTGGAAGTGCACAGTGATAGCAAGAAGGGGAATGGGTATGTGTCATAGCATGGGACATTCTGACTTGACACAATGGAAAATGTTTCCTCCCAGGGGTGGTCAGGCACTGGAATAAGGTGTCTGGCAAGGTGTCTGTGGAGCTGGTCAGAACTTGACCAGACATAGCCCTGGACAACCTGGTCCAGCTGAGCCAGCTTTGAGCAGGGGATTGGACTACCTGACCTCTACATAGCCCTTCATGCCTAAATTATTATTTGATTCTGTGTAATTATCTAAGCTTGGTGTTTTCTAAAGGCAAGTTTAAAAAAGAGTAGTTGTATGCAACTGAGATGCACTGTGTGTTACAGGTTAGTGATTTTATTTTAATTGTTCTTAAACTGTACTTTCCTTTTTGAAAGAGTTGGGAAATTTTAGTTTTCAAGCTTATGGGTGTCTCTGATCAAAGTTGCAATAAATGCTTTTATTACACAAGATCATGCATAGTCTGAAGAATTAAGGCTTGGCACAAGGTTTTAGACTTGTATCTTTGTTTTATTTGATTTCCCAAAGACATTATTTAAACCAGAAGTGGTTACAATTCATGGTAAATTGAATACAAATGTATAAACAACTTTATCATTTCCACTGCTTCTGCAAAAACTGTGGATATTAATTTTAAGTGGACTGATTAAGAGAAAGAAGTGAAGTCTGAGCAGATGGTTGTCATTAACTGCATGCCATATTTAGAAAATTAATGTTCAAGTGTATGCAAAATAGTATATTATGTAATATTTCTTCATATAAACATAAAAAGGAATTGGGTTGAGGAAACATCACAGAAATATACTTTTTATATTTTTTTTCCTTTTCTCATACATCTTATAAGTTTTTCAAAGAGTTGGTATTTTATGTATAGGCTTTTAGAGAGCTTAAACAATCACCAGTGGATGCACTGGTGTTAAGGCTTATCATGCCATATTGCTTGTACAGTAGTTTTCTGAGGGTCTATAGTAACAGCCTGCAGACAACAGACTTCACGCACATGGATTAGGTATTACTTTTTTCTCCCTTTAGCAACAAAGCTGAATCATACATTATATATGTCATGGGAAAAGGCATTATCTGAGCCCAATTGGTCAGTATCTTGCTTTCTATTTTTTTTTTCCATCAAAATGTCTCTCTGGACAGATTTTTACTCCACTGCAGTGAAGAGGCAACATATTAGGCATAACAGTGCAAAACGTGTTTTAAAGGAATAAAAAGGCGAGGTTGGTAAATTTAAACTTTTGTGTGGAAAACTAGCCAGGAGCCTAAAGATGTAGGCAGCATGAGGGTGGTGTGTGTTTTCTGCTTGAATTTTGAACTGAAAAGGACATCCAGTTGAGAAGTGGAGCTGGAGATGGCTGCACACAGGTTGGGGCTACTGAGAGCAGCACTGTTGTGTTGGAAGCTGATGGGTTAAGCCAGTAGGGCAGTAACCATAACATACGATTTATTGTTGATAGGCTCTGGGATAACTAGATTGCAGTTTCATCTTGGCACACATCAGACTTTTCAGTTCTACTGGTCGTGTTATAGACCTAAACTGATCACCTTATCAGTACTCAATCAGAAAATGTTGTACTAATAAATATAGAAACACATATACTACTTCAGTGTGAATGTAAAATAAATGCATATATGTGGTTGCAAAATCATTTTCATTAGCATAGCCCTTAAATCTTTCTTCAATGAAAACAGTGTATATCAATATTTATAATACTATTGTGGCTAGTATGCCTAGTGATTTTTTTTTTCTCAGACAAAAAATGCTTAATGTAATTTTTTTATAAGGCTTCTAAACAACATTATGCCTTAGTTTACTGCATATGATTGAAACCAAATTTATTATTTACAGTCCTTGGAGAGCTGAATAACTTTTTTACAATAGCCCCTTGCAGCACTGACAGACACTAACAGCATAAACATACTTGTGAATTTTGGGGGGTGCCCTAACTAGAAAGGTGGGCTCTCAAGTATATTTTTCTTCAGAAGACTTCAATTTTCAAATGATGCTAATTTCCATATTCTTAAAGCTTATTGCTGTTATCTAGTTCCTTTTATTTTCCACAGTTTTTTTCTTAGACATACCAAAACTCATTCTCCATTAAGGTAGAACATTTTAATATTGGTGTTTCAAAAGAAACGGAATCAGTTGAAGATTAGGAGTTTCATCTCACATTTTTTCTTGAAATGTGAAGTATCATTCCAAAATAAAAAGTATTGGTGATTATGAGGAGTGATATCCCCTGTTCTTGCACTCCATGTTACATGGCATGTCTCTTTCTTCTTGCGTGTCAAAGCACTGCTATATATCAGAAAAACAAACAAACAAACAAACAAACAACCTATATGCCAACATCTAGTAAGCTTCTGAAAACATTTTAATGTATGTTGTAACTTCAGGAGAATAATATCCAGAATGACATCATGAACTGTTGCATACTTTAGGTTGGAAGGCATCTCTATGGGATTAACTGGCCCAGCCTCTCTTTCTACACTGCAACCAGGCCTAGTTCATGCTGGAGACTCAGAGTTTTCTCCAGGAGAAGTCTGGCCATCTCCACAGAAAGATATTTGACAGCCTCCCCTGCTTAAGGAGAGGAACTGCTCTTACTTTGAGGAATAATTTCTTTGCGTTCAGACTTTCTCTTGCTGCAACTTGTGGCTGTTGTCTCTTACCCCTCTACTATGCATCTCTGAAAAGAGCCTCCATCTGTCTTCTCAATAATTCCTCTGAGGTAGTTGGTGACAGCAGTCAGTCACCTCCTTAGCTGTCTCTTCTCCAGGCTGAGCAAGCCTAGCACCGTCATCCATCCCTTACCCACCACATGCTTCAACCCTGTCTCTATCTCGTGGCTCTCCACCTGACCCTCTCCAGTTTCTCAAAATACCTCTTTTAACCAGGTGTCCCAAAACTGGGCAGAGTACAGTCCAGGTGGGACCTCATGAGTGTGGAGAGGAGGGCAACATCCATTTCCCTTGCTCTGTGATGCAGCCCAGGGTGCAGTTGGTCACCTCTGATGCCAGTGCATGCTGCTGGCACCTATCACTCTGCTGACCCCCAGGACCCTGTAGGGCTGCTCTCCTGCCAGTCTGTTCCTGGTCTATCCTGTGGTGTGAGCTTGATCCTCTACAGGTGCAGGACTTTCCCTTTGTCTTCAGACTACAGGGGTTCCTGCTGGCCCATTCCTTCACCTTTTCAAGGCCACATTTGGAGGGCCTTGCCCTCCATCATATGCTCAGGGACAACCTTCCTTTCCATCAGTCTCTAAATGGCTGAAATAAATTTCATTAATATTAGTTTAAATTGACATTTTTCTTATTCTTCTTTTTTTTGTTATCAAAAATAACTTTACTGTACAAGTTCAAATGTGTCACATTCTCAGTTTTATCTGTATTTTGTTTTTTAACAGAGGAAATATGGAAATGAGATGCTGAGCACATTGTCTTTTTTATTTTTTTTAATAAAGCGTACTACGCTGTCAAAGATCCGTTTTGACTCATAATGCAGATTTTTAAAGAAAGATTGACAACTGATCCCCGCGTAGACCTTTTCAGATTAACATTTTACAAGATTTACTTTGGAAATAAAAGGTGTCTCAGCACCATATAGATTCAATTGGCTCATGATTTACATAATGTCTGTTTTTGCAGTGGCTGAAACAGGAATTCGGAAGTGTAAGTATTAACACTTAGAAATACCAATATGGACATCTTGAAGTCCTGGTCTCTATCTTGTCTATAATTTGTCTTCCAGGGAAAAACTTAGTCTGAAGTACGACCTTGTGACCTTGTTAGGAATATTATATTGTATGAAGGTATTTGTAAGGAATTATATTTTAATCCTGTGTGAATGCAATTCACAGGTTCTTAGGCCAGTCAAAAAGAAAGATGTTAAGTTTCTGTTAGAAAAACAAAAAAACAAACAAAAGCAATAAAGGAAATCAACCTAAAAAAAAAAAAAAAAAAGGATTTAGGATTGTGTTGTGGGATTACTGAATTATGTATAATTGGCCTACAATAAATCCTGATATGAAATGAAGAGTATAATGCTCTCCTCATCATATGGACTATTATAAAATTGAATAGATCCCAGGTAGATAAAAATTCAGGTCTGTTTTTTTTTGGTTTTTGTTTTTTGTTTTTTGTTTTTTAAATGTATATTTTAAAAGATCTTTACAGCAGTGTGTGCCACTTCTTTGAAGTATTATGTTATTTGAGGGTGGAGGGTTTGGTAGGCCACTCTTGTGAGAACAAGCATCAATTTACCACATGTGCTGCTAGAAGATCACCATGGTTAGAGAACAAATTTCAATAGTGGTCAGAGAAAGCCATGAAATTAAACCACAGACAGAAGGGATGGCTCAAAAGTAGCTGACGTCTTTGGCATTTAAATGGTGTTCTGATTTGCTGAGCAGAATTGAAGACTGAAAGGGTGTTCAAGCAGGACACAGAAGCTTGTCAGACTGAGATCCACTTCGCTTGGCCTTCTACTCTCAGTGCCACAAAAGGATTAAAAACAAAACAAACAAATAAACAACAACAACAAAACAAACAACCAATAAAAAAAACAAGCAAACAAAAACTAATGAATATTCAAGTCTAGTTGAATAGGTAGAGAAATCACTTTGAAATCCAGATTTTCTTGGTTCATGTTTCATCTGTGAAGAATTACACACAAGGGAAGAAACATCAAACACAAGGTAATCCTTCATTTGCTTTTATCACACTCAGTTATCTTCTTAACTGCAATTGCAACACCCCTGCTATTTCAGTTCAGCTAAATTTACTCCATCAAGCTTACACTTACCTGTCTATTTGCATTTCATATGCTTTGTTTTATTCTTTTATTTCCATTCCATATTTGTAAACAGACATGCCAACAAATAGCCGAGAAAGCTTACTGTTGCATTATACTGGAAAGGAATAGCAAGCAGTACTCTCTGTGAAGTCCGCCCAGAAAAATACATTTGTGGAAAATCCTAGATGCAGCCTGCACTGTTAGATGGGATGGCTAACCTCTCTCAGTAGCCAAGCCCACTCCATAAATGTGTAGTGCTTTTCCTCTTTTCTTTGAGTCTACCACAGTTTTAAGCAGGCAGAATTTCCATCAAATAATGTGCACCTTAAAGCCTGAAAACACAAAGGAGCCTTGAAATGTGTTTCTTATCTCTGGGGATCTAATTAATTTACTGATAACAGCAAGTGCTCTTACAGCCTGAGCTTGTTTCAAATATGTCACATCATTTTACTAAACAGGTTTTCTTTGTAACACCTGGTAGCCCCTTATAAATGAGCTGTGCATTCTCAGTTTTACTTATTTGAAAACACCTTTCTTTTTGTTTGGTTGGTATATCACTTTGTTCTTTACGGAAATTCTACTCCTTTTCTGCTTAAGTAATGATCTTAATGAATGATGCACATTCAACTTCCAAAAGCACTTTATCACAGGAAAACTGAACCTCTCTTTGATTCTGAAAAGCAGGTTGGAGCCACCTTCCTTAGGATGTCAGCTGTCTGCTGACAAGTGACAAAGTTTCCTTATACCCTGGCACATTAGGGTAACGTCTGCATATACATATGAGCAGCCAGTACCTCCACCTCCCCGTCCCCCTCCAGCCAGGCCCCCCATATTAATTGCTCAGCATGACGCCATATGGTATGGAATACCCCTTTGGCCAGTTTGGGTCAGCTGTCCTGGATCTGTCCCCTCGCAGCTCCTGCTTCACCCCCAGCCTGCCCGCTGGCAGGACAGAGCGAGAAGCTGAAAAGTCCTTGGCTTAGTGTAAGCATTGCTCTGCAGCAATTAAAACATCAGCGTGGTATCAACATTATTGTCATCCTAAATCCCAAACACAGCACCCTAGCAGCTACCAGGAGGAAAATTAACTCTATCCTAGCCAAAATGAGGACAGCACAGTGCCCAGACATGCCCGCAAACCAAACAGAAACATGGAAGCACGGAAATCAGACAGTGGCATGGGATATAGGCATGGAAGTGGACGACCCCGTGGTTTGGCACCCTGGCCTGAAAGAAAGCTTTGTGTGTCAAAGGCATCCCATTTGGCCAGTCCAGAGAATGGTGCCCAGGCATGCCCATCAGCCAGAAAACAGCATGGAGCCCATGGAGTTGAATCCACCACAAGATGTGGAGGAACCAATTGAGGTACCTGGTATATGTCACCAGGCTTGCTGGCATTGGATGGTATTCATCTTCCTCAAAGGGCAAATAGGGTCCTTGTTCATGAGCTGATGGGGCTTTAAACTAGCTTCAGTGAGGGAGGGGTACATCATCAGGGATGCTGGTGATAAGGTACACAATGATATGCCATCTCATTCATCACCTGAACACCACAGCCAGCAAAGGATGCCCAGAGCCTAGAGAGGGAACAAAGCTTAACAGGAGAGCTACTGTAGGCCCACATGGATGAGTTATGGTTGCCCTATACAGAAAGGCAGACACATCAGGAGCCCAACTCTATGTAAACGTATGTAGCATGGGGAATAAACAAAGGAAGCTGGAAGTGTGCATGCAGTTACAGGAATATGATCTCATTGCAATTACAGAGACATGGTGGGACAGCTCTCATGACTGGAATGTGGCCACGGACAGCTTTGCTCTTTTTAGGAAAGACGGACCAGGAAGGCAAGGCGGTACACTTACTCTTTACGAGCAACTGGAATGTATGCAGCTCTGCCTGGGGGGGGGCAAAATGTGAATCAAGAGCCTATGGGTGACTGAGATCTAGGAGAAAGACACTGTGGTGGGGGGCAAAAGTGATGTCACATTTTTGTTGTGGAAGCTTTCAAGATAACAACTTTTGAATTGAGAAGTGAGAGAGCAGTTGTGGTGGCGTTTGGTGGCCCAGCTGGGTAAAACTACCTCAGATGGGTCCTGAAGGAAAATGATCTTGGAAATAAGAAGGATTCTGGGATGAGGATGGGAAGATCTTGGATTCAGGGACAGATCCTGCAGGTGAGAGAGGGCCATGACAGGAGATGCTCCAGGACTTCAGTTGGTTTTGCCAAGCAGCTTGGCCATCAATGGCTGGTGACATTGAGCAGTAGCTGGGTGGGAACCACCACCACCTTCTGCCCAACCTTCCTGTGTGGAAGGGCATTGAAGATCTCTTCAGTGCTGCCCTGCCCAGGCAGGCTGTGGGGTAACCAGGCAGGGTGTAAATGCCCCGATCTCACTGGTTCTCAGGTAAACCCTGGTTGGGCCCAGACCCACTCTGAGCAGTTTGCTGTGCAGGGCCAGTGACAGAAAGTGACATTGGGGTGGGATGATGGTGCTGATGGCTTATCAAACCTTAAAACCAGAGCAGACCCCACTGGGGACCCTTTGGCAATCCACAGTTCTGTTCTGCTGGAAGGACATGGGTCAGTTGTAAGTCCATTACCGCTGGTTGGTGAGCTTCTGTTGCTTCATGCTGTCCCAGTCCTGACAGATTTAGCACAAGCTTTCCTCATGTTTTGTTTTGTTTTGCTTTGCTTTCTTTTCTTTTCCTACACCTAGATGTAAATTTTAAGTAATGATAAGAAATTGTTTTACATTAGCTACATGGTTGGAGTTAAGGCTAGGAGTGATTATCGGTAATATGAGGTTAACAACTAGGAATTCACAACTGCTCCCAAAACAAGCATTTTGCAATCATAAGAAAGTATGCTTTTAACACTAGGTGTTAAGTCTGAACACAACAAAGCTTGGAAATGTAAGCAGTTTTAACTCTAACCTGTAATGTCACCATCAGACTGAAAAAAAAAAAAAAAAAAAAAAAAAAAAGATTTCAAAAGTTGCCTTATTTGTCACAAGGACGGACAAGAACCAACAGTAAGTAGGGAGCTATGGACCTTGGATGATGACCACAGACAGAACTGTGCTGCTTGGGCATAGAAACACAGATGGAATTTGTCTGGAGATATAAATAAATAGGATAAGGATGGGCACACAGGTGCAGTGGTGATTCCTGAGTAAGCACATAGCCAGTGCTACACAAATGAGGACTAGCTCTCTGTTAGATTCATTCTTTAAATGTGCACAACTGCTGAGCTACAAGCCTTTTATTTGTATATAAACTAATAAACTCTTCATTAGGCTTATTCAGCATAAAGTCATGTGGGAGTATATAAACAAAATAGTACTTCCTTTCCCAGGTCTAAGGTTCATAACCATGCTGAGTTCCCATTTCTAATAAAAAAAAAAAAAAAAAAAAAAAAAAAAAAAAAAAAAAAACCTTAATCCTGTTGGTATTTAGGGACTTCAAGAGGAATTTGAGGTGGGTCCCTAAGATGTGTAGACTCAAATTGTTACTCATTACTGGGGCAGTTTTTAACTGTCAGAACATAAAAATCCATTTGTACTAGAGATGTTCATTTGTCTAGCAAGAATCTGAAGTTCATGGGTTTGAAATATTACTGGGAAATGTAGTATCTTTAAAGACACAAATAATAAAGAAACAAAATGTGGTCATGGAAAGAGAAAAGAGAAAAAGGCACACTAGCCACCTTCAGTGTTTTTGCAGCATGGAATTAGGTTCTGCTGCAAGATTTGTTATGGACTTGAGGCACACACACGTCTATTTAATCATTTAATTGTATCTGGAACAGCTGGAAAGAACATAAAAATCCTGGCAAGTAGATAGCTTGTTTTTTTCCCACTCTGTATCTTACAAGAATGAGTTAAGATTAAGCTAGTGGCAGCTCCTGGCAGTCAGGGCACATGTGCCCTGCGTGGAGCTTTCTGGCAAGGAGAGGACAGCTCGCCTTCCTCAGAAGATGCAGAGCTCTCACCTCCTTCTTGCTCTCACAGCACCACTGCCTCCTCTGTCCTGCAGCCACAATTCTTGAAGTCGTTGCAGAGTGATATGAAGCAAATTTTAAACAAGAGGTTCAGGTGAAAATTAATACATTGATTAAAATAAATAAGGGTGTTGGTGCTTGGAAGGTTGGAAAGTTTTCTGGTGTCGTTCACACATGCCACATTTCAGAACTTTTTGTTGGGGCAGTAGAACTATCAAGCTAAAAACAGGTAAGTCACAGCCTTAGGCAAGCCTTTGGTTCCCCTGTGTTTGGGTGTTTAGGGACCAGCTCCATGGTAGATCTCTTTTCTGACTTCTGAGTTATGATCTGTAGTTGCAAATTATATGGAAAATGCTGTGACCAACACGACCAAAATTTTGCTTGGATGCAACACGAAATAATTTAGATCACATAATCCTGTTTAAAATACAACATACTGAACCCACCATTAACTTTCAATGATATGAATGAATGTCTTGTTGAAATAACATAGTTGACCAAACATATTGATTCTGTTCAGCCCCTGAAATATATAGATATATTTTATATTTATTTAAAACCTCCTTTAACTGTTTAGCAGAAATGGGA
Organism: Heteronetta atricapilla; assembly: GCA_011075105.1. Lineage (NCBI taxonomy): Eukaryota > Metazoa > Chordata > Aves > Anseriformes > Anatidae > Heteronetta > Heteronetta atricapilla. The sequence continues at coordinate 94,913,741 of CM021732.1, forward strand.
GTCCTTTTCTTCCTCCCCTGCTCCCTAGGGAACCTGACACTGCCCCAAAAGTGAAATATTAATCTGCTTTTGTTCACACTTGAGAACACAAAACACAAATTCTTTTATTCACGTAGTAAATCTTCCTAGCAACGTGTTACCATTTTTCGGTTGTTAATCAATGAGACTGATATCACAGTAAAATGACAAGAAACTTAATTACATTATTAAAAAGCACACTGAGGCACTTATTCATGATTCTGTAAATTCTGCTTGGAAACCGGAGGTGTCAGCAAGTTCTTCAGCATCCTCGAGGAACATGCTCTTCTCCTGTGTGAAGGAAGCTGGTATTAATGTGTCAGCTCGTGCTTACTCAAGACTCAACATTCCTTACTTTCTGCGTGCTGGATGTCAATTTTGTTTTGCTGTTTCAATTACCAGGTGTGTATGCAATATAGACTGCAGTGGATACAGTTTTAATCCTGTCTGTGCATCTGATGGAAGTTCATATAACAATCCATGCTTTGTTAGAGAAGCATCCTGTCTGAGGCAAGAACAGATCGACATCAGGCATCTTGGACACTGCTCAGGTAGGTTTAATCTTCTTTCTCTGATAAATGTAAATTCTGACATAAATAAGCTTGGTAAAGCTTTTCCATTTTAAATTAGAACTCACTGATCCAGCTAGAAGTGAATTGTATTTTAGTTTTTCTCACTATCAGTGAACTCCTCACCTGTATTTTAGTTTTCCACATGTAGATGAATGTTTACGCTACATATATACGATGTGGTATGTTTATGTTAACCTTTCCTTCCTTTGGCTGCTATTACCTGAAAAGCAGCAAAAGGTCTTAGGAGAACCTATGCAATAGCCTTACATGAGGGGTTAGTAAGAAACAGGAGAGAAAAGGGAATGCGATATGTGGGAAATGCTCACTGTTGCTGCTGGGGTTGTGCAAAATATTTCCAAGGTGAGTAAAGTCAGGCCCCAATTGCACAATTACTTATTCACTTCCTTTTCTGGTGTTGGAAAGGCCCACTGAAACCCTTAGTCTGCTACCATGTGTGACCAAGGTGAATCGCATTTAGGACCTTCTCAAAAAAAAAAAAAAAAAAAAAAAAAAGAAAGAAAAGAAAAAAGAAAAAAGTCTCAGAACCAAAATAACCCAGTCTCAATGCCATGGAAGATATTTTTGTTCAAAAGCTACAGGCTGAGGTGTGCCCTGTATTGGTCTAGAGGCTGGGGTTATTGACTCCACTTGGTACTGTCCTGGTGGTATGTGTGGAAGGATGTGGGAATATGTCCATTTCAATTTCAGTTAAAATACTTCTTTGACTATTATTCTGACTTCTCAATGACATGTACTCAGTGGTCCAGAACTAAGCCTTTCCTAATAGCTATCCATGCATTTATTTATCATCTAGAAGCAGATGACACAAACGCAGTTGGAAAGAAAGATGACGGCATGCAGTATCGGCCAGAGGTGAAAGGTATCGTGCTGGCTTTGTGCTGTTTGGTTACAGTTTCAAGAGATGAGAAAAGACAGTGTGGAGGTCCCTTCTTGTCTGCCTTACAGCTTTGATTTCTCTAGCCAAGACAGACGTGTGAACAGCTTTTTTCTTGCAGCACTGTCATTGCAAGGCTGGCAAGAAGGAGATATGTGGGATTTGTGAATTTTGCCTGCTGTATTCCTCTAAGATGCTCGGCTGCTTACCACCCCTACTCGGTGGTCACAGGATTAGACCCCTGCCAAGTGCTGTGAAAATGCCTTTACTGCAAGATGCCAGGCTGTGAGATTCCTGATGAAATGACACAACCCCCCTGTGACCCTACATTTTCTGAAAACTTCTGAAAAAAAAAAAAAAAAAAAAAAAAAAAAAAAAAAAAAACTGGCAGATTCTGTATTTGTTTGGTCATCTTAGTATCTTTCATGTAAATCAAGATGTTAAATCACATTGGTTAAATATGTTTTACCTCTATGAATTAATTTCTTAGGATAAAAAAAATAAGACATTCTGCTCAGTTACTTTACATGTTAGCAGCTCCTTTGTGTTAGGGGCATTCTCAGAGAAAATATGCCTTTGCATTTCATGGCTCTAGCTCAAAGTGTTGCTGAGCAGGACAAAACACTTCTGTCTCTCTCAAATTATTGCCAAAGAGCAGATCTGCATAGGTACTAACCTTGTGTCCTCTTCTTTCACAAATAATAATACTGTTACCTTCTCTGTTAGTGCTGGCCTTTAATTTTTTCTCTCATTATACTTGCTTTGCACTCCCATGGCCTTGCAAAGTAAATCCATTCAGTCATGGCTTTAGACATTCCATGTGTTCTTCCTGAAAACCCATTCATTGCCAAAAAGCCCTGTGCATTTTTCCTTTTTCACAATTTCTCTTATTTTCACTCCATATTATTACCAGTTGGAATGATGTAATGTCAATTTTCACTTATATTGTGAAAGCATAAAAGGCACTGAGTGGAATATACATCTTATTATGTGATTAATGAAACACAGCCTTTGGGTCCTATCTGGAAGAAGTTACAGCCTTTTATTCATTGCATATAAATTGTCCTTGAAATCTAGTAAGTAGGAAGAGCATTGGAAATGATTATAATAATTATTATTAAATGTATAGTTTATGCAGTCTCATGTTCAGCAAATGATTTGCATAAAGGGAGTATGTCATGAAAAGAAATTGTTTTGAATATTTTTTTATGTGGTAGTCAAGTCTTTTTAGACAGTGAGAGCCTGAAATTAAGTACTCTGAATGACTTTTTCTTCCAGAATAAGAGAACAGGCCACTTTTCTATCTATCTGCTTTTGCTTTAAAGTACTGTGTGTTACTCTTGTTAAACTCTGTCCTCTGAATGTACAGTATCTCTTAGTCCTTAGAATCATGGCCAGGGCTGTCTCCTTCTCCTGTAGTACAATAATCTACATAAAGGTACATCAGAAATGTCTCTCTTCCCTGACTCAGCTGGACTGATGTTTTATCGTGCCAAGATGGGCACCAGAGTTTCAGTTTTCGTGCATGCCTCTTCCTTCTGTTGAAACATCCGAACTGTTGTATTTGATCACTCTTTCAAGTCCCTTACACCAGTTATATCTTTCACTTTGAAGCAACCTGGCTGGCTCTCAGGTTAAAAATTGATACCCATAGATGAGTGGCTAAATGTCTGTCTTACTCCAGGAATCACCTCCTGCGTTTGACATCATCTCTTTGCTTAGCATACATTTATTTGGGTGTGCTGATTTGGGTGGATGTGACTACCTGGCCACCTTCCAGGGGACGCATCTGTCACTGGGCCCCATGTTCTGCATTCATGTATACATTAAAAACAGACACGGAGCAGCCATCTGGACAGACTAATATAATTGTATGTACCTTATTACTAGCCTTTGACTGGGACAGATACAACAGTAATTAGCTGCTTGGAGGAGGAGATAGGCATGAGTTTTGGGATGCACCAGTTTTCTCCTCTTGGACATACTGCAGTGTAATCTATTCCAACAGGGCAATATCAGATATATGGTCATGTCCTTCCTTGCATCAAGTCTTCTGTATCTTTGAAGCATAGCTTGAACCAACAGGCTTTCTTATATCTGAAGCCTCTAATATTTAGATTTATTTTTTTTCCTGGAACAATCAGAAAATATTCCAGAAAATGTTCAGGGAAAACCTAAAACAACAGTGTGCCCTCTTATTTTTTTCTGTATAAATACATTTTCATTTTTTCTAGTGTTATTTGAATTATCCGCAAATGTATAAGACAGTTCTTCACACTCCTTTTTTGCTTTGCACCTGCAGTTCATTATAATCTTGTATTTGTGGTGCCACAGACTACTGCTATGGAAATGAAAATAATTCCACAATTACATCCACAACTTTAGATCCCAGCACTTTAGAGAAGTTCATTATGAAATTCCAAGTTCTGTTTTTAGGACTTCTTTACAGAACAACTTTTGGGGGGAAATGATTGAAAATATATGCAACTTTAGATAGTTTTAGCCATGTGACAGATGTACGGCAGGCCTTGGTGCAGAAGGGACTGCCTTCCTCTGCTGAGCTGCCTTGGCCAGCAGCTAAACAGCCACCAGCTGCTCATTGACCCCCTCCCCTCCCTCCCCTCAGCAGGATGTCGGAGAGAACTGGAAGGGCACAAGTGAGAAAAACTCATTGCTCAAGGTAAAAACAGTTTAATAAAAGAGACAAAAAAAAAAAAAAAAAAAAAAAAAAAAAAAATA